>JAQQAF010000006.1:35073898-35508479 GCA_029747655.1 Ensete ventricosum | reverse complement strand
GCCACGGGTCGAGGGCGCTTTTTCTCCCACGCAGGGAGAAAGATCTTGGCGACGTCACCCCTTTTCCTTTTTTTTAAAATATTTTTAATATATTAATATTATATTATATAATATTATATATATATGATATTTATATTATATTTTAATATACCGGTCGGTGTGCACTGTGCATACCGTCTGGTACCGGTACCGAGATGAACTCAGTATACTGCTACGGACCGGTAAGTCAAACCTTGATATATACATATATATATATATATATATATATATATATATATATATATATATATATATATATATATATATATATATATATATATATATACTTATTTATCTACTTATATATATATGTAAGCAAATGCAGGAACTCCTAACTTTTGGAGGGTTATTTATTCAATTTTGTATGATTTAAAAAGAAAGTTTACAAGCTTACTGCTGAAAGTTGTGCAGGCAAATGCAGAAACTACAAACATTGGAAGGATATTTATGCACTCTTGTCTGATTCAGAAAAAAAGTTCGAAAGCTCGTTGCGGAAAGTTGTGAAAGTAAATGCGGAAACTATTGTTGAGGGATATTTTTGAAATTTCAATTGATTCAGTCAATCAATTCTGTTTTTTCTAATCCTATCCATCCTTAATATAATTTTATTACACCTCAAATGCTTTCATCATACGAGAAATACATAAGACAGACCTAGCAGAGGGTGACAAATTTGAATGAAAACCAAATTACAAGAATAAACAATACAGAGATTCCTCCAAGATTTTCATGGATTGACTGGGTAGGAAATCTGCCTCTAGTCTAAGATCACTGAGTCTTTTGTGTAGAAATGAATGTGTATCTCAGACAACACTTCTTGATTCAGATCCTATGACTTTTCTATGCAAGAGAATCTCATATGAATATTTTTAATAAAGATTTTTTGAATTTGCATTTTTATGTGAATTTATTGGGCCTACTTATTCTAGAGTTGTAATAAGATACTGCTTGAGAGTTTCCAAAAATCTCCAGTGGACTAGTACCTTAAATAGTATGTTTCAGATGATATTGTATCACCCTTTCCAAGACTCCATTTTTATAATATGAAAGAAGTTTTTTACAGAAGTTTCACTGCACATTTGAATAAAGCAACGTAAATGTACTATCAATGTAGAATATGCTGAATTAGTCAACTCTAATCCACATTGTCAATTCATCCAGAACTTATTATCTTAGGCAAAACAAGAATTGATTTTGATCAAATCAAACTACATAGTTTAGAGTTCTTTTACTATGGAGCATCATTTGTTTTAAAGATTCATATTTCATGTGAATTTTTAAAATATATTCTTTTATACTTCAAGGAATCAAGAGTATACAAAGAAAAAGGATTAAGTTTTAAAACTTAAACCACACCTGTAGGATGCTAATGATATTTTTTATCTCAGCATGCAAATTTTAACTATTTATCAGAACTAAAATCCCTTTTATCAATAACGATTCAAAGTTGTATAAAAACAAAAGCAAACAAAATTACAGTATCAAAGAAAAAACCGGGTCTGTCTCATCAAGCTCATGTCAGAATTTTAATAAATATAAAGGGATCATAGTTCTGAGATGCAAATAGGCTTTCAGAAAATAAATTTATTAGCATGTCCATATATATATTCAACAAGTAGAGGAAAATGATATGAACTTACAATTTCAATTTGCAAATTGAATCTGACAGTTGAGATGATGGTGAATATGATTATTTTTAGATTCTACATTTGCACAAGTTGTTGGAAAATACCACATTTGACTATGAGATGAACTTGAATAAGGCAATCTATTTTCTGATACTCTATGTTGGTGTTAACTATCTTTACTTGATTCAGTCTCCACAGAAAAAAATTGGTTGAAGCATGCTCTGCTTAGTTGCTGGCTCTGCCAACATAGGTGAAATTTTAGACACTCCATCTCAAAAAACATTGGACACCTTGATTATGGATAACCCCATTGACACTGAGTCATCCTCATCTTTGAATGATAGACTTGAGATATCTTCTGTTTTTCCACCTGATAACATGTCTGTTTCAGCTGTCTTCGTAATTGATCCTACAACTGAAAGACTTGTATCTGTGCCAGAGGCCAAGGATTGGTCGTAAGTTGAACCTTCTTTATCTGCACAGGATGAGGCCTCATTGAGGTAATGAATGACAATGAGGTTATATAACTACAATAACTCAAAGATTTGTAACAAAATATTTCATTACCTGCAGTATAGTAAGCTTCATCGAGCAATGAATTCGAATGTGACTTTCTGGTTGCTGTTGGACTAGAATTAGAATCAAGCTCCATTATATGACTGTCATGAATCTTTTCTGCTTCCACATTCACATCATCAGAATCTACAGCAAAAGATTCTGTCAAAATGGCCAAGCCTTTGCAGGAACCACTACTTATTTGTTCTATACCAACTGTTTGTTCACGATTACTCATCTGGGGACTATTCTTTTCTGATACTGATGGAATTAAGGAATTGGATTCACACTTGTCATCAACTAGTGATGAATCTGGGTGTGACTTTCTAGTTGCGGTTGGACTAGAATTAGAAATAGGCTCCACTATATGACTGTCATGAACCTTTTCTGCTTCCACATTCACATCATCAGAATCTACAACAATCGATTCTGTGAATACAGTCAAACCTTCGCAGGAACCACTAGTTATTCGTTCTAAATCAACTGTTTTTTTGTGAGTGCTGATTTTGGGACTATTCTTTTCCGCTGTTGATGGAATAGGGGAACTGGAGTCACATTTCTCATCAACCACTGATGAATTTGAATGTGACTTTCTGGTTGCTATTGGACTAGCATTGGAAACAGGGTCTACTATATGACTGTCATGAACCTTTCCTGCTTCCACATTCACAATGTCAGAATCTACAGCAACTGACTCTGGCGAAACTGTCAAGCCTTCATGAGAACCACTATTTATTTGTTCTATATCAACTGTTTGTTCATGAGTGCTCACTTTTGCATTATTCATATCTGCTTCTGATGGAATAGAGGACCGGGATTCACACTTTTCATCAGTCACTGATGAATTTGAATGAGACTTTCCGGTTGTTGTTGGACTAGACTTGGAAACAGGCTCCACTGCATCATTGTCATGAACCTTTTCTGCTTCCACATTCCCCACATCAGAATCAGCAGCAATTGATTCTGTCAAAACAGTCAACCCTTTGCAGGAACCAATATTTATTTGTTCTGCATCAACCGTTCGTTCATGAGTGTTGATTTTGGGACTATTCTTTTCTGCTTCTGATGGAATAGAGGAACTGGACTTGCACTTCTCATCAACCACTGATGAATTTGAATGTGACTTTCTGGTTACTGCTGGACTAGAAATAGAAAGAGACTCCTCTACATGACTGTCATGAACCTTTTCTGCTTCCACATTCGCAACATCAGAATCTATAGCAATTGATTCTGTTGAAACAGTCAAGCCTCGGCAGGAACCACTATTTATTTGTTCTATTTTAACTGTTTGTTCATAAGTGCTTGTTTTGGGACTATTCCTTGCTACTTCTGATGAAATAGAGGGATTTGACTCACACTTCTCATCAGCAACTTCCCTCTCCGCATAGGAAATGGGTGAACAGGATATCAATTTTTTGCTGATCTTGCCTTTGACATCTCCTAAATCTTCAGTGGTTTGATGAATACGTTTAGTCATCAAATGAGTTCCCTGACCATCGTTCATGTTCATCTGACACTCGACTTGTTCAATGTCCTCTGAGAATTGGCTGCCTTGTTCACCAGGTTCTGCCTTGTGTGTTTTAAAAGATTCACTCTCCAGATGCAAGTCTTTCTGGTGTTCCTGGCTAGAGTCAGCTCCAAAATCTTCAGTGGCTTGATGGATATGTTCAATACTCGAATGAGTTTCATTGTCATTATTCATGTTCATCTGACACTTAACTTTTTCAACATCCACTGAGGATTCACTGTCTTGTTCAGCAGGTTCTGCTTTGTGCTTTTTAGGAGATTCAGTATCTGGACCCAAGTTTGTCTGATGTTCCTGGATAGATTCAGCTCCAGAATTAACAGTGTATTGATGAATATGTTTAGTGCTCAAATGGGTTTTGTGATCATTATTCATGTTCATCTGACACTCCACTTGTTCAACGTCCACCAGCTCAGTGTCCTCTGAGAATTGGCTGTCTTGTTCAGTGGGTTCTGCCTTGCAAATTTTAGGAGATTCACTCTCTCGGTGCAATTCTTTCTGATGTTCCTGGTTAGATTCAGCTCCAAAATCTTCAGTCTCTTGATGAAATTGTTTAGTACTCAAATGAGTTTCATGATGATCATTATTTATGTTCATCTGGCTCTCTCCTTGTTTAATATCCACTGACTCAGTGTCCTTTGAAGATTTGCTGTCTTGTTCAGCAGGTTTTGCCTTGTGCTTTTCAGGAGGTTCACTCTCTTGATGCAAGTCTTGTTGGTGTTCCTGGTTAGATTCAGCTCCAAAATCTGCAGTGGCTTGATAAATATGGTTAATCAAATGAGCTCCATGATCATTATTCACATTCATCTGACACTCCACTTGTCCAACATCCTCTGAGGGTCGGCTGTCTTGTTCAGTAGGTTCCGCCTTGTGTTTTTCAGGAGAATCATTTTCTTGACACAAGTCTTTCTGATGTTCCTGGTCACATTCAGCTTCATAATCTTCAGTGTTTTGATGAATATGTTCCGTACTCAATTGAGTTTCATGATCAATTTTCATGTTCATCTGACACTCTACCTGTTCAACATCCATGGATTCAGCATCCTTTGAGGATTTGCCATCTTGTTCATCAGGTTTCACCTTGTGCATTTTAGGAAAATCACTCTTTTGACAGAAGTCTTTCTGATGTTCCTGGTTAGCGACTGTGGAAACCGAGTCAGATTCTACAGTAGAACTCATCTCTGAATCACTAACTTCACCTAATAGTCCACGGAGATCAGCATGAACTGTGTCCTGTAGCTCATTCTTTTCTTGATCATTATTCATGTTCATCTGACACACTATTTGTTCAGCATTCATCGAGTCAATGTCCTTTGAGGATTGACTGTCTTGTTCAGAATGGCCTACCTGTTGCTTAACAGGAGACTCACTCTCTCGACACAAGTCTGTCTGATGTTCCTGGTTAGCGACTGTGGAATCTGAGTCAGATTCTAGAGTAGAATTCATATCTGAATCACTAACTTCACCTAATAGTCCACGGAGATCAGCATGAACTGTGTCCTGTGGCTCATTCTTTTCTTCACCGACACAAGACCCAAACCTAGAGGAATACCAGTCTTGCTCAAAACCACCAAAAAAAAATGAAGCACCGATGGTGAAACTCTCGTGCCTTCGGAACAAAATATCACGTTGTGGAATTGTGACAAACTCATTACGGCCCCAATTCTCCTCATCATCTACTTGTTCGTATGGAAGATCAAATGGATTTCGTCTTGGTAGGAGTATAGAAGGAGCCGAACCAGGAATAGACTCATCTAAATCATAGGGAAGACTGAATAGGTTCCTTCTTGGTGCATTAATAGATATGGGTGGAAGCTGACCATGAGCATCTGATGTCTCCATGTTATTATCCAAGTCAATTATATTTTTCTCCATAGCTTTTCTAGCTCTTCTTCTGGCGATCAGGTTTTCCAATCGGCGATTCCTTTCAACTTCAGAATCTCCAAGATCCATAAGTTTCCTCTTATCATCTGCAGACCATGTTACACCAACTTTGTTTCCATCATCTTTCTCCTCCTGTGCCCCTTTGTCATCCTGGTTTTCTGCTTCCGTACCTTCATCCATTACATGATTCTGCGAGAATGATGCAGAATTATCATCAAAAATGCCGTTGGAAATATGTGGATCAAGCTCACCAAGGATCGGTGTAGCATTTACAACAGAAGGATCCTGATGATCAAATTCAGAACCCAAAGAAGCATCCTGATGATCAACATGATACCAAGGAGAACCCAAACAAGAATCAATATAATTGTCCAATTTAGTTTTGTCAGCATCGACATCAAGAACTGCAATGTCCTTTTCACCTGAATAAGTTGGAGGACCAATATATCCACTTGCATTTTGCAAGCCTTCATTTAGCCTTTCTTTGGAGTGTTCTTCATCTTCAGTCAAACTCTTTCTGTCAACAGAGCTACTCGAAGCAACAGTTGCATCATCTGTTTGATTGGCTTGATTGTCTTCTATTCCTTTGCTAGGTGCATTATGCATTGTATCACCTGAAACAATTGTTCTGATTGTCATTTTCTTAAATGTTCTTCTACTTCCAACATGTGCCTTGAGTTTGAAGCTTTCCTCTTTCTTGGCCCTAAGACTGTTTTCAACCGACTGAATCTTCAGGGATGAACTTCTGCGAGTTTTTCTGTCATCTTCCTTTTTGGGAGCATCTGGTTTACGGTATCTCGAAAGGATCCCAAGAAAAATTGTTGTGCAAATGATGAGAGGGTAAGAACTTAGAATAACAGAAAATAGAGAAGGAAAATACTTGTACAGTATGAACAAGAGACATGCTACACCGAGACACAGAGTTTGATATCGCACAGATATCCAACTTGTTCTCCTGGAGCACATTAGAATTATTTTGTTTATTAGCACCCTTCTTCAGTCTCAGTTGAAGAATCCCTTTTTGGTTTTCCTTTAGGAACCTGTAGACAAGAAGAAAGGTGATTAGGAGCAGTATTAGTAGAAATTCTATAAGTAGTTGTGAAGTTTTAATCTCTATGAATCCATCAAAAAGTTTAAGCAAATAAATGGGACAATATATATTAATTTATATTTGGCAAAAAAGATTATGTGCGGCAGCAAGAGCAATTCTAGTGGTCAAAATAGATATCCAAAATCATCTTAAAATCCCCGCCAAGCAGAACACTTCTCATGAACACATAGGATTACACATACACCAAAGAAAAGGAGAGGAGCAAACAATCTTAGACACTGGGAGGGCTCTGCAATGTGTTCAATTTCACTTCTTCTGATCAAACTTGTAGTAACATGTAGACAATGTTTTCTAATATTCACTTTGAACTTCTATTTGGACAAAATCCTCAAAAAGAATGCACAAGAAACATCTGATGCTATAATTTTAGAAAAACACAACCCCATAAAAGATCCCAATCTGAGATCTAAAACCAAGAGAAAGAAAGAACATGATCCAAAGCAAAGCAAAAAGATGTCTTTTTCTCTGGCAGGAAACGAGCTCTGCATGTTGCAGATCCCTCTACAAGCATTCATTCATTCCCCATGCCCAAAGAAAAATTTGACACGACACATCAATATACCACATGAATCAGACATCAAGAACCAAGATTTGTCGTTCTCTCGCTTGCCATTGTCAAATACTTTACCTAATACTGGAAATCTTAACTTCCTTCTTCTTGAGAAAATTATCAAAAAAATCTAATAATTATTAACCAAGAATTATGTTTTTTGAAACTGGGAAGCAAAATGCAAGGACACGGAATTCATAGAATACAACTTGAGAAAATTAACCTAATGTCTGTCAAATCATACTTTTGAGGGATCAAAATTACCCACACATCCAGTTATCAAATTCTATCAAGAAATGGAAAGAAAGGAAAGAAAATAAATTTCGGGGGAGGGGGAGGAGGAGGAGGAGGAAAAAGGACCTGATTTGGCATCCGATTCTGGTCGGTGACGAGAAATGTCTTCCCTACACAATGAAAACCGACGGGGAGAAGAAAAAGAGAGATGGAGAAAGCGAAGGAGCCCCTTAAATCTGTGAGGAACGAGCACGCCCGATTTGGGTGTTGCCCGGCCAATTCGAATAGTGGTTGGGAGAACGAGAGCGCTCGTGGGCCCCACCGGCCGACCATGTGTCAGCGTCCCATTGGGTCAATGCAACAGGCATATCGAAGTCACTAATAATCATTAGCCAGGATGGCTCATAATTAATCCGAATTGAGTTAAACTAACAACCTAAAATTGGTTTGACGTTTATTATTAACATTAATAAAAAATAAAGAAAATCCCGGAGGACCGTAATTTGGAAGATTCAATTGATCTAAATCAAGTCCTAAGTTCACTATAGGTTTAAATGCTTCCTTTCTTTGGTCTTTTTTTTTTTTTGTCATATGATGAAGACAGGTGATCCTTGGATCTTGCTGTTGCTATCGACATCGATAGTAATGGATAATATTTTAAATCCTAATAGATGCGTTTATTATTCCATGATCAGACTAAGTTTAAGCATTCAACAGAAAATTCAAAAATAAATCTAATATACTACTACCAAACCAATGTTTTAGGTGTTTAATTAATTAATTAATCTAGTTTAAACATAGATGAAACATATTGCCCATTATTATTTGACATACTTTTTAGTATTTTGGAGTTACTTGAGAAGATATGGATAGAAATGTTTAATTATATTTTAAAAAATAATAAATTTATGAAATAAATTAAATAACAAAACAATAAATCAGACAATAAACTTTCCAAGTTTAATGCACATACAGGCCTCGATCAGAAGAGAGACAACAGAAATAATATGAGTGATCTGCAAAACTAGGTTTCAATCTCCCAGTACATATGCAGTCACGAAAAAGAAAAGATGAATGTAAGCTCTCGCAGCCAGTGTTCATGTTACAAATGGCCCGGTTGTTACTTTGTCAACGATGCAATCTCGATAGAGATGGACTTTACTCATTTTGTCTTAACTGCTATTTGACCTGTTGGAGAACCAAATAAAAATACCAGCTAAGAGGTGTAATTGTAGATTTACAATGTCAGGCCGAGAACAGATCTGGAAGAGGCTACAAGGAGTTCCAAAGGAAAGGATTATCCATTGTACAAATTGTGAGGTGAACACAACAGACTAAAGTTTGTGGTCTATTCTGAGGTGAGGTTGGGCTCGTAACCATGCATCCTGAAGCGATAGATGCCTGTATTTTTTGAGGTGAAGTTGGGCTTGTAACCATGCACCCTGAAGCGATAGATGCATGTCAGAGTTGAGCTGCCATGGTTGGAGGAGAAATCAAGCCGGACGATATTGATGATTCCTGAAATGGCTGTCTCCACTTTGAAGGTCTGGGCATTACTCTTCTCGAGGTCATATGAGAATTTCGTCAAAATGAATGTCTTCTCAGCACGTTTGGATGGATCACTGCCAGGTTCTTCAAACCATGCGGAGACAGTACAATCTTTTGGAGCACTGGACCTATCATAAGCAACGCTCTGCACATCATAGATCACATACAGATGTGTCACTTACTGCTAAACAACTCATTAGTCTATAAGGCCATGATTATAAGGCAGAAGCCAACAGCAAGAGAAGAAAAAGGCAAAAAAAAAAACATAAAAGTGGAAAATAACCAAACAATATTCATGAATATAACAATAAATTGCAGTCACAATTGACTGCGCTGACTGCAATAAATCCTTCCTGCCATTTGAGCTCTTACAAAGATGCAAAGAGCAGTTACTTTCATAATCTGCAGTCTCTCTCTATATCGATCACCACCAACCTGTATTATCAAGCATATTCATAGGTCTTCTTTAAATGTATCCAGACATCTGAAGACCTGGAATATTCCAAATACATCCCCAGTTACTAATACGAACTGGAATATTCTTGTACTTCCTAATGACGTTGTTCTGAAAGATCTCATACATCCATCTCAGCATCCTTGCCTAGATGATCTTGTTCTTAAAGATAAACTTGTAAAATCATATGTGGATCTTCTCCTATTCTCTATAAAATTAAAACACGTAATTTTGTTGTGTCCAACCAAGTCATGTGTTTTAGCAGAAAGAAATCACCAGTTCCTACATGCTAATCAAGAAAATGAAATAATTCTTAACTTGCCAAGTAATTAGAAAGTTTGATATGATGTCACATCAAATGTTAGCCTAACCATCAAGAATAAAGAGATCTGCAACTGGGTAAACCAGGTAGGTTTAGAGCTAACTTGATGCATCCTGAGATCTGACTGCTCAGTCTGCAACCTGATATGAGTTGACCTCTGGCCAGATCACATCAACTATATCTCAATCAGAGCATTGGATTAGATTGGTCCACTGTTTGGTCAGGTTGGCACAGAAATATATCTTACAAATTCCAAGTGTACTGACAAAACATAAGCACCCTAAGGAAAATGAAGAGGCTACACTAAAGATATCTTGTGCTGACAACAGTGCTGCTGGTCTGGGAGGTCCTTGTAGGCTTCCTTGCATGGCTAAAGACCATAGTTTTTAGGGAGTGACTTGGTGGCTTGAGGTGGGATCTGGAGTTAGGTGATGTGGTGGAGAGATTTGGAACCCTAATACAATGAGAAGGGTAGGAAGAAATGGCGGTTGTTATCTAGGAGGATATGAAATGATATTAGTATTAAAAAGATATATATATATATATATATACATAAAGATATATAAAGTTTTTACCAGTATTGTATATTGTACACAGCAATGTTTTTTTGAAGGTGAAGCAATATGTAAAGTTATGTTGGACTTTGTCATACACCAGTGACTAGTCTTAAAAACTTGAGCCCAACACACCTAAATTTCGAGCTGGGAGCAAGTTGAAGCTGCAAATACTAGGAGATTGAAAGATCAACTAATTTCATATATACTTCCTGGTCGTGACTAGTATAATGGCACTAGAACGCCATATATCAATGAAAAAATAATATAATTATAGAAAAAAGGAGAGATGAGACACGTACTAGAAGCATGTGAGTTTCATCAATGGGTAATGGTATGAATTTCTTAGTAGAAATAGATTTTGGTCTAGATTCATCTTTTCCTCTATAAAATCCTAATATGATCTTATTCCATAACCATGAGACAGCTTCATTGGTGGTATACAATTTTTATAAGTTACAATTCCCTCTGAATGAGTAATGCTAAAATGCTACTTTTCCATATGTACCACTGGTTCCTATCATGGTAATAGTAACTAACCTGGAAGAAATGCATCATTGGAGTAGGCCGAGTCTTACACTCAGAAAGGTCTGGTCTATTTGACTACAATGTTATAGGAGTAAAACTAATATCTGATTCAAATAAAATGTACACAAGGAGATGTCTAAAATTCTTTCTAAAGTTTCTTATAGCCCTTTCTATAGACCATCAGAACATATTGGGTTCCATGCCAACATTTTTAGTACCCAAAAGGAATGTAACATTAAAGATAACATATATAAATGGCTCTAAGTCATTTTCAAAATCAAAGATTTTTCAAGTCTATTTTAAGTGCTACTGGGAAAAGCATATAGAAAGAAAGATTGTCAAACATCCAATCATTTTGGTATGGTCAACTATTCTACCTAACACTAAAGCCCCTTTGATGTAGTCAGACTTTACAACACAATCCTACCAAATATTATTTAGAATTGTAAAACATCATTGTGTGACTATTTTGTGGAACTAGTAGATGTCTGACAGCGGGTGATATACAACTCAAACAAAAACCAATGAGTTGAACTCTTCTTAAGGAAATTGTCACTAGAAGCATCCAGGTGGTTCATATCTCCAAACCATTTCATGCTGCTAAGCTGATTCATGAAAATAAGTTAAAGAACATAATAGCAAGTCTCTGGCCATGAGAGGGACATTCGGCAAGGCAGCCTTCTGCAAATCTTTGGCAAGACGTGATTTCATAGTTTTCATTTACTATAACCATGCCATTCACTGCTACATGTCGCTGTGCTCATAACGCAATCACTAGCATTACAGCAATCCCACAACAAACTTGTTTTTTACCATCTTTTCTCAGGCATTCATTTGAAGTAACAAAGAAGTTGCTGATGATAATGTTGCAGTTCATGCAAGGTCTTGCATCTGCAATCAAACCTAGGCTGGGATCAGACATGAAGATCAAGTCGTTGTAGCAAATGATATGGTATTGCCCATTCCCTTGCTCAACCAAGATGTGTAAATCATCTTATTATGGCAATTTGTGCCTGTAATAAATCTAATATGGCTGCAGCCGGGTCCTGGTTTGACAAACAGAATATAATGAATCAAATTTCCATACCTCAAATCCACCTTGTCCCTTGATATGGCCGGCCAAGCCTCATGTTAACAACTCTTTATATGAGGAAGGGGAAGAAAATATTGTTGATCTCGGCTCATAAAGCAAAGAAGAAATTCACCTTTATTGATTTGAAGATATGTTCAATTACCAGCTAGTCAATCTCAATACTTTTGATGGTCTGAGTCATGGCATTGAAGAGCAAGAAAAGTTGCTTGATAATAGTCATTGTTTGTCTTTGTAGTAGGAGGAAGATGATGATGGTGCATAAGATGTAACAAGAATAGTGGATGGTGGTTGCACATTGTGGTAGAGCATCAAAGATGATCTTGAAGGATGTACTATTAAAGCAACACAATGGAATTAGCATTGGTTTCAAATTAATAGGATGGATCGTGTTGGGGAATTACTCTTCAAGGAGCAGTAGTTCATCCAAAGAGACGAGTTGGAGATGGCAAAACAAACTATTCTTGTCATCCCACAGATAAAAAAAGAGAAAAAGGATGGATCTCTTTAGGGGAGAAAAAGAGGATAATCATATGATAGGTGACGGTAAGAAAAACTAATCTCCACAAAATCTCATTAACAACTCTCAAAATAAAAGTCTAAATAGAATAATAACTAGTCTATTCTGACACCAAATAACCTTATATTGGCCTTAAAAACTCTCTAAAATAGCCAATAAAAAAAGAAATAATGCATAAATATTGCTACATTGTTTTCCTCAGAGGAGTTTTCTCAATTGACTTATGCTTTTGAGCTTCTCTAGATATTATTAGGACTCTTTTGGGGCTTCCTTGATGGTTCCAACCTACTATTGATGGTGAAATAATAGATGAACCAAATCCTATTTCAATTACGTGTCATGCTGGAATTCTACGCAAGCTGACTTTCAGCCTCATTAGAGTACAAATTGGTCAATGAGCTAAAGGTGTCATTGATGGTAAAAGGAGCTGATATGGTAAGTTAGAGTTGTCTAGTGGCCACCCAAAACCTCAGAAGGTCAGTTCAGACCTAGAGATGCATCTAAGAATTCTCCAATTAGGGTTAGCCAAGCTAGATTTTTCCTTGGCCCCTTGCAATTTGATGCTAAAAATGTTGGTGCTAATTTTGTGATTGGACTTAGTTCCCTAATTGGGTCCATCATTGAGTTCAGATACAGATCATAGATGAAAATCAAGATGTCACTGGAAATAAGATGGTAGAGCTCCAACCTCTTGATGGTCAGATTAGTCTATTCTGTACATCCAAAATCATTTGATTATGGTGGTTTACGGTAAAAATATTTCAGAGCCTCAAACTGGTCACTGACTCCCATTCACAACTTATGCAACATTAGTATTTATTTCACTAACTACCAACTCTACTGAAAACTAGAATACCTCTACAATGACATTACCACAAAATGGTCATAGATTATCCAAATCAGTCAAGAGAACTCAAAACGGACAATGCCCTTAATGTATTAAGATCATCTAACTAATTTAAAAGAGCTAATGCATTCATGAATATCTAACTTACAAAATGTCTCTCCCTTGGAAATCTTTTTGGTTAAATAGGTAAATAATTACATAAAGATAATAACTGCCTACCCTTTATTTAAAGATATATAATAATTGCCTACCCTTATTAATTAACTTTGTTGTTATTTTAAGTAACTTGAAGCTATTTCATACAATAAAAATGTCACAAAAGTGCCTATAGCTTAAGTGCCTTTTCCGGAAAATAGAAAATAGGAGTATTTGAACAATATTATTCTTTATCAGTAAAAAAATAACTGAATTTTCAAAGTACATTTTCTTAAATCATTCTCGGGTACCTACCTGACCAACCACAGATTCCCAATCACATAGATCAAACAAATTATCTTCAGTTGATGCTTCCAAATTCTTTTACCCTAACCATGGTTAACCTTACCGATCCATACCAATGTATCGACCAACTGTTAGTACGGTACATACTGCACATACCGACACATAATATATAGGGGCAAACTGATGTACCACTCGTACCAGTCTCCTATCAGACTGGTATGAGTGGTAAGGAGTACATCACGGACAATGAACCTTGATCCTAAGATAAGGAGGCAAAACTTCTACAGGATGTGTCTCTTGACATATGATTTCCATCCTTTGGCTAAAATTTGCTGGCTAGATATTGCATCTTTTTTCAAGTGAAAGTGTTGTCAATTGCAACTGGGAAGGAAATGCACATGTTAAGTTAAACCTGTAGCTACTACAGTCATGGAGATAACTCCCAGCAGGAAAATTATCATTTGTAAATATATAATAAAAGATGGAATGCTAAAATGCCATTGGTGACGGGCAGATTATCCCTTAGTTCTTTACATTTAATAAATGAGATATGGAACACAGAATTTTTCCTGTATGTATGAAAAGTTGCATAATAAGTTAATAAGGTTAATCATATCCTGGTGCTAGATAGTTATGTAACATACTAAATGCATGCTCCGGTGCTTCTTCACTAGTTAATAGGTAAATACAATTATGTATATCATTTATTTTCTCATTGGATTTGATTTCTCATGCCAAAGTCACAAATCATATGAACAAACTAAATAATTAAAATCAAAACTTATTAATACTTGAGCAATAGCAAGAAAGATACTAGAATAAAAGATCTCACCTTTGAGACATGCTCAAGTGTCACTGCCTCAGGGACTACCCCTGTTCTTAACCTAATCTCAACAAAACCATTGTTCCCTTGCAAAGCAAAGCACTGCCCAGGCTCTCCAAAGCTAGGTTCCAACATTTTCTGAGCATTAGAATGAACTCTTCGGCCTTTTCCAAGAGCCAGCCAGTTGCTAAACTTGCCAACAACAAAGGGCTCTGAATGACTAATCACCCTTGCCCCACCAGAAGACAATGCATAATCAACCCTTCCCAACCCGTCGGCTGCATGCTTCTCAATCTCCTTTTTTACAATCTCCTTGGCAAAATTTCTAATGTCATCCAAAGTCACATCATGATTGCTACTACCAAAGTTTCTTCCTTTAGACTTGTCCAAATAAGTTTGGAACTCCTCCTTCGACAAGAATCCCATGCCTTTCAATTCTGCTAATGACTTATCCAAGTTATCAGTATGAGAAACCAACCTCTTCAGTTCCTCCTCAAACATCAGATCTTTTTCTTCCACTTGCCTCTTCAGCTCCCTCTTTGCCATTCCTACCTCAGTACCAATTTTTTTCTCCACAACATCCACCTGAACTTGCAACATTTTTGCAACGCTTTTCATAGATGTCTCAACTTCAAATAGCCTGCTCTCACTATCTAAAGAGGAGAAGTCCCTGTTGTATGTTATCATATCTTTCCATCTCCATATCAACTGACCAAGCCATAAAACAGCCACTAGAAGCAGGCAAATCTTTGTAACAACACTCACGAAAGTTTGCCACTTGAGCTTCTCTGGTTTTGGAATCCCTTTCTTACGCCGTGGACCAATGGGTGAAGCAACCAACCCTCTCTTCACTTGTGCAATATTTTTGGTCCTCTCGTGCAAGGACTGGCCTCTAATGCTACGATTGAGGTCGTTCATGTTACCATCAGTATCCACACTCGATTTCTTCTCTGTGACAGCAACCCTTCTCCGTGATTCTGGTGTAGCATTCAATTCCAAAGTCAATGAAGCATTTGCTGCAGGATTTGGAACCGCAGCATTCGTTGCAGACATGCCTGTCTGTTTTTCTCGAAACAACCTAACAAGACTACAATTTCAGGAAAAACAGTTTAAATTGTGACGCAAAGGACAAAAAAATCTAAATTTATGATAAGACAAAATAAGTCAAAAGTGGAAAGTTCACCAAATTTTCCAAGAGGAAAAAGGGGACCATAAATTCTGATAACACAAACAACAAATTAACTTGATAAGAACTAACCATATGTGCACCAAATTCAGGCAAACAAAACGAACACTCCTGTAGAAATCTGTACAATTGACGAGAGCAAGATGCAGCAAAACATAAATACGGATAATTTCAAGGAAAGAAAAAGCCTAAATCTTACCAGAAAGTATATCAAAAAACCAAAACAAATCCAAACTAGAGAATCAAAGAAATCACGCCCCATCGTGACTGCGAAAAGGGAAGGAGAAAAAGACTCCTTAAAACCAAATCCGGGGAAAAAAACCGATAGAAAAACCCTAGTTTTCTCTATCATTAGAAAAAAAAACCAGAAATCAACGGAACGGACGAATCAAGAGCCGGAACCAATCCAAGGAACCAATCAAAAGGAGCGAGGAGCGATGTATACCTTACGAATCCAGCTCATCACTGGCTCCAACCGGTCCAGGAGCCGCGTGAGCGCCAATAGGTTTCGGAAATCTCTCTCCTTTTCGCTGAGAGAGAGAGAGAGAGAGAGAGAGAGAGGCTATAGGTGGGTGGCAAATTACTGGGATTTTTACATAAAAATTCTTGTAAAGTTCCAAAATTCGAATTCAACCTTACGGTATTTGAATCCTCCACGTGTGTCCTGTTTACATGCAGATTGAGGAGTCTACTATATTTAAAGTCTACTAATTCAAATATATATATATATATATACATAAAATAGTATTAAGAATCTTAATTATTTTTATTATCCTTATGAAAGAGTTTCTTAAAAGGAAATACAGCAAATATATATATATATATATATATAGGGTAAATTTAGATTAGAGAGATAAATACCACAATTACACGGCACGTATCCAATTATGCCCAAAATATTCGGCATAGGTCAGAAGTGGGTTAGATTAAGGGGTAAAGAAGAAAAGCCGAGCGGGGACCCACACAAGGCCACGATGTTCAGTTCCATCAGGGATTTACAATCTGAGACCAACCATCGTACAGATCTCCCTACCTCCGCCAAAGAAGGCAATTGCGGGGGCTTCCTTTTGGGACCCGTAGCTCGAAGGGGTTAGCGTAGAGCAGCAGCTCACGCTGTCTGCTTGCCATTGCGAGTCTTGCGTCGACCACATCAGTGTTCTTTAATCATTTAGTAGAAATATAAATACCCTCAATAGAATAATTCACGAGTGTTACACTCATGGTACTTTCCACATGGTATTTAATTAGAACTTCTTCTCATAGTTGCTTGATAGAGAATAAATCTTGGTACAACAGTAAGATTGTTTTTTTACAGTTAACAAGATCACTATTTTAGTAACAAAAATATTTTTTTTTTGTTATTTAAAAGTAAAGTTAACTATATTGATCTTTTCCACGTTCCGCACTAGTTATCATTTATTTTTTGATACTCGATCTATTTAGTCTGATGAAATACATGTTAATAGGATTTTTCTATTTAGTCTGAGGTTGGTTTCTCTGATGCAAATCGAGCAAGAACAACTACAAGAATTGGATCTTGGAAGGGTGGTCCAAATATTCCTTTTATAAGCTATCTTTTGATGTTTGCCTAATAAATTTCGATAGCAATTTAATAAAACTAGAATTCTAAGTTTCGGAAATAATCTCTGTGAATATAAACGTAAGACTATATATTGATCTTCCCCATTGGTGAGAACTCCATCCGATGAGTTCGATCCTTTTTAAGTCATCTTCTGATGTCTCACAGAGACATACAACTTACTTGCATGCAAGTCTCAGATCCGGAGCATGATTGACCTGGGGATTCCACACGAGTACATCTTAAAGTAATAAAAACACTGTTTGCATTGGGATCTGTTACAAGGTTGTATACATTGATGGATCCCCTCCAGATATTGATCGAGACCTTGTGCACATGTAATCCAAAAACAAGCACGTTCACTAGTCATATTTTGCTACATACACAAATAGGTTCATAATAAAGTTCATCTAACTTCTGAACATGTAGAAAAGCTAGAATCCTACTCATAATAATAATAAAGGAAAGCTCCAAAGATTTGTCTCATAAAGGAGCTAAACCATGAAAAGCTCGTAAAAACTACAAATCTTTCAGCTTTCTGGAAGTTTCAATGAGAAATGCAACCTCAATCAAGCAACAAGACAAAGTCCAAATTAATTCAGTTGGTGCTAAACATGGCGCATGTTTCCTCAAGACTTACATAAAAGAAACAAACCAAAACTCGCCAAATGCTAACTGATAGCAACTGGTAGCTGAGATTGGTACGAGCAAAAGTTTGACTTAGCCCGCTGTAGTATTCCATGACAAAGAAGGTTACAATCATTATCTGTTTGCTCTGGCAGGAAATAGTTTGATATATAACATCGATTATGACCTGAAGGCAGAGATAAAAAGCAGTCCACAAAAGAAAATTAAATTAGCTAGTGATGATTATTTACCAGAGACAATAATCCTACTCTCATGATCCTCCTCAAAAAACAAACTACACATTGGTCATTATGGTTCCTGTTCTCCATAATTATCACTTGATGATTCTGACAGGTCTAATATGAAATAATCAAGATGGCACATTTTTAGACACTTTTGGAGTTCAAGATGGCTCCTTTGCAAGTCTTAGGAGCAGTTTTGAAATTTGTGAACATCTGACTTTTACAATTGATGATATAATGAAAGGACAGACATAACATAAATGTAATAAACAAAGAAGTGACTAGAGGAGTTGTGTCAGTTTTGCACCATGTCTTTTTGAAGCAGAAGGGATCTAAATGCAAGTAATATAAAGTTTTTGTTTCTGAAATGACGTGAGGAGCAGGAACATGTATCAGCTAAGCCATACATTTGCTTCTGAACATGGACCATGAAAATGTTGACAGTGGCCCCAACTTTTAGACTTAATCATCTAGCCATATTTTAGAATATAAAATCATAAATACAAATAATTAGTTAATCCACTCGTGATCATATCACAATTATCCAACAATTGTGTCAAAGGATATGCTTGGAACACTCAGAAGCCTTTATCTATCTGGCCAAGCATCTCAAACTAGCCATTGTTGAACTAACAATCAAGTGACAGTTATATCTGGTATCTTTATTATATCACAATTTTCACCATTTCCACACACATACACACAAATTGTCCTTCAGACATTTTGTACGGCACTTTAGATTGTGTTATGCTAATTGCTTTCAACTCTAACACAGCCCTTCTATTTTTGGTTTCTTCATCACACCAGGAAAGAATCAAGAAGCAATATTCCATGTGGCTTTTAAGATAGATCCAACGACTTCAAATTACAAGTCAACAAAGATGACCTATTGACAATTCCTACTGCAATAGTAAATCTGTAACTCTTGTGTACCAAAACTTTTGTGGCCATCAAAAAGTTTTCAACTCAGTATTGGTGTTCTGTGAATTCCTTATCATTCCTCTTGCTATGATATTTATAAACTCTGATGGATCAATCTGATGCAAGTATTGAAAGAGATAAGGCAAAAGGATTCAATACAAAAGCTAACTGGATTAGCACAAGAAAGTTAGTTGCTTTAATCAATTAGGCGATGCCCTTAAAACATCTTAAACAATCAATCAATCATAGTGGAGTCCTTAACCATTATTAAGGAAATAGAAGAACTTTTCACGAATAAAAATCTTAAACACACTTAAAAAACATTACAAAAATATGCCTTCACCGTCTCTCTACCTTTAAATTTCATTTTTCCAATCATTATCTTCAAAATTCTTAGTTTCTAAAGCAATTACAGTTTGTTTGAGACAAGGTTTAAGGTTTTGGTTGGACTCATCTGTACCAATCAGCACTTACAACTCCGATCACAAATTAAAATGTAGACTAGAGGATTTTGCCGTCTGGATTCATACCAGTTGTATGGCCTGGTCTTGAGACCAGTATCGAGCTATTCCAGGAGGTAAGCCTAATGCCTATTGCCAGTAACAACCCCATCAAAACTCCTCTTCATCACCTAGGTCCCCCTTTCCTCCTCGTTCTTCTCTATCAGCAGCTCATTTCCACTCCTCCAGTCTTTCTTGATTTCTCCTCCAAACTTTTCCCTTTTGGCATCAAATTTCTCGAATGGCTTGGATTCAGATCCATTCTCAGTACATGATGGATTTTTTAAGATGGAGTTTGGTTTTTCTCCAAATCAAGGTAAATTCAAATTCTGCCACCATGCTTATTAGTTATTTTTTTCTTAATAAAGCCATTTTTTATTAAGGTAATGCTAAAATTTATAGTTTCGAGCATGCATTGTTGTTAAAAAAGCATATCAATATATATTTATTTGACTGTAAGCTAGATCCATGAAGATCCCAGGCTAGATTGGAGTGGGCTTGGCCAGAGTCCGCATACAGCCAGCCAAGATGGACCCAGATGCAACTTAGATTCCTTGGTTCCTTGATTGACCAGGACCTCAAAAAGAACAGTGCAGATCCGACAAAGAACAGTTTAACAGCCTAAGATTGATGTAGATTCATTGTAGAACAGAAGTAAATTTAAACCAGTATCTACATGGATCCATCAAAGATCCACATAGATCCGATCTAGATCCTCGCAGATCTAACCAAGATCTATTTTGATCTGATAATGATCCATGTATGTCCAAAACAAATCGGTAAATATTTAACTTAGATCTATGAAGATCAACGGTAGATCTTTGTTTTTTGCTAGTCAAGTGTAAATTTATTAAATTGAGTACTTGACTCTGTTTCTTAACGTTAATAAAAAAACAACACCAAAGCAATCGAACTTTATCAATGCTAATTAGCAAAAATGATATCAAAGCAGCACAGCATCTGACCTATACAATGCACCCATCACTAGAATATCATTGACAGTGCTTTTAATATGGAAAAGCTTAGAGCACCACCAAACCTTTACAAGTTTCTGTAAACTAGGAAACTATGGTAACATTTTAATATGAAAGCACTATTCTAACCCTAATCAACTTGATGATCTGGTTTGGCAAGTATTTTTAAACTACAAAATGTGTTACCATTACTAAAGTCAAATCTCAGCTGTCAAATACAAAGTAATTAAAGATACCTATTTCAACACAATTTCCTTATGGGCTTTAAATGAGAGAATCACATTCCATGCAAGGGCGACGAAGTTCGCAGCTAGAACCTGTCATTAAAAATTATCAAATTATAAGAAGCAAAGTAGAAAAAATAAACAAAAGCATAGTGGATTACTTGTTTATTATGAGAACAAAATGTTATGATATACAAGTTTAACCTTTAACAAATTTTCAAAATGAAAAGTCAATCTTAGCAAACAATAGAACTTTGCAGTACAATGCACTACAATTTATCAGAGTAGCAGAAAATATTTTTCCTGAAAAGACTGCAGAAGTCTAAAGAAAACGACTGCTTAAACAGGTTTGTAAATTTTAGCTATTAAAGATTACATGAGATAGGAAACCATCACACCTGAAACTTCTGAGGAACAAACCGAAAGTTAAGAAATTGGAAGGGTATCCACAATTGCCAATTTGCTAGCACTGCTGAAAACCACTCCTACACAAAAGGTATGACATTATACGCATAAAGGCATGGGGAAAATTAAGTTTAAATATTTATTCATAAGAAAATTGACATGTCACCTGTTGAAGCTTCTGCTTTATTTGAGAAGGCCTTCCTTCCAAGGCAACAACTGAGCTAAGAAAGACTCCTATGAAGATGGGAGCGAAGACAAACTGTGCCAGAGTGGTGACACCCATGTGAAGACTATGACGCGTCATGTTAAATAACAAAGAGGAGGATTGCCAGAAACTTAATACAACTAATCAATAGGAAATTGAAAATGCTTATAATTAAAGGTTGAATAGGACACTAATATTCCAGGCAGGTTAATTAAATGTTCAATAGACACTACACAAATAAAAGAAATTTATATACCTGGTCAAGGATAAGGCGCAAGAATGCACCTGATGCTCCAGGAAATGTGACCAACTTAGACAGATAGAAGTACCTACATTAGCAAAAAAGAAAGGCATGTATAAGACATTTAAGTGCAATAAAGAGGCACAAACATGTACAGTACAGGAATGGGAGATAGTGAGTACATGTGAGCATGGTTCGCCATGCGGACCTATATTGGTCTGGTAGAGGATCGGCACGAGGACCGCCCTGTACTAGGTGGTCCATAATAGGGGACCCCATATCATGTGATACAGGGTTTGCACCAATCGAAACGATCAAAATCCGATCGTTACCGACCTTTATCGGTTGGTAGCGATCGAATGTCGACCAATACCGATCAATGATTAGGATTTGTTGAATTCAAATCGTCCATTTGACCGTTTGAACCAGATCTAAGGGTTTTAAAACCATTTTTACTCCCTCATTTTCTCCCATTTCACTCTCTCTAACTCATCTACTCTCTCAATCATTTTCTCACTTATATATTTCTCTCACTCTTTCATTTGCACTCTCTTGAACTCCACAAAATTGTGATTTGTGGATTGGATCAAGCTTGAGAGGTAAATTAGGGAGGATTAATACCTAAGTTAGAGGCAGAATTCTCTAATCAAAGGTATGTATTCTTTCTTGTATTTGATGATTTATGAGATGATTAAGCCTATTCTATGTTCTCAATGTCTAATATGTTGTTTGAAGCCTTTATGATGACAGAATAGTGTTAATTATGGAGTAATCAAGGCTTTTAATGTTATGATTACTGTCTTAAGTGTTGATTTTTTCGAAATTAGATATCTAATGAGTCAAATCTTTAAATTTTATGCATTTTAGGCGATTTACATGTTTATAATGGTATAATAGGTTTAATTAGGTTTTAATTAAATTTTCTTAATGTTGTGATTAGTATTTTTAATGATGATGTAATCGAAATTTGACCCATATTGAGTCAATTCAATGTCTTTAATACCTATTAGGATGTTTAACATGTTTATAGTGGTGAGAGAGAACATAGAGTAATTAACTATATTAATGTTGTGATTAGTGTTTTTTTAATATATTTAATCAAAATTTAATCCATATTGAGACAATTAAATATCTTTAATGCTTATTAGAATGTTTGACATGTTTATAGTGGTCAAAGAGGAATAATTAAGGAGCAATTAATTATGCTAATGGTGGGATTAGTATATTTAGTTATGAATTCATTATAATTTGATCTATATTGAGTCAATTCTATGTATCTAATGTCAAATAGGTTGATTGACATGTTTATAGTGGCGAAGTAAGATTGATTACATATAACGACACCTTGTTATTTCAGATTAGGGCTAATTGCAACTTATTTAATTCAATTTTGATAAGACCACGACACTAAAGTAGCAGGCATATAATGACGCTTGGGATCATGCCCAAAAAGATAGACGGGAACCGTCATCATTGGTAGTGCATTTATTGTGACTACATCGGCAATGATGGAGGAATCACTCGAGTGAAGATACATTTAGCCGACGGGTATCCTGATGTTGTGAAATGCAAGAAGGTTCCGACAGAGGTCTATAAATCATTTCAAAATAAGTTACAACAAGCAAGAGAATACAAAATTAAAAAGAAGGCAAGAGTTAAGGAAGAATACTGTAGGGCCACGCATAAACCAATTTACGATGAATATAAGGGTCGCATTGATGATATCAACTCGAATCTCAGAGATGGTATTTATACATCACTGGAGCATCAGTACATGTACGTGGAAGCAACAAGGTATTAACGACCTGACTCACAGTGGGAGTATGGCGATGGCAGTGAGTCTACACTATAGGGATTTCAGAGGTCGGCCAACATGAGGCAACCAACTGCCCCTCTTCAGTTAAGTCGGATTGGTAGCATGAGGCAAGGTAGAATACGTGGTTTTATCAGACAACTTGGCAAAAAGTCAGCAAAGATATTATTAATATTGGTCCGCAAGTCTATCCTCCACAAACGACAAAGCAGACACGGAAACAATGCATATATAAAAGAAAAGAAACGGGATATTGAGAATGTATAGCCAAATGGTTAAACTTCTAGAGGATTCTAGCAAACGCAACCAAAGGTCCATATTATCAAAGCATGATCTCTTTTATTCAAAAGTCTAGTACGGGGATCTAACCTCTAATACCAAAGGAGATCCACGACTCGTATTTAGATGAGGAGGTGGTAGAATTGAAAGATTGGATCAAATCATTCAAAAGGTGGTGGAACGAATATGGGGTGACATTGATATGTGATAGTTTGACAAAAAGCTAACAAGAATAAGCATCATCAATTTTCTTGTGTATTGCAACAGATGAGTGGTTTTCATAAATTGATTAATGCTTCCGACAAGATTCAAGATACAAACTATATTGAAAACCTAATGGACACTGTGGTAGAAGAGATCAGACCACGATACTAGATAGTCACTAACAATAGAGCCAATTTCAAGAAGGTTGTTTTATAATTGATGGAGAAAAGAAAAATATTGTTTTGGACTCCATATGTAGCTCATTGCATGGATCTAATGTTGAAGGATATTGGCGAGCTACCATCAGTCAGCAAGTGTGTAACTCGAGCACAATCACAAAGTTTATATATAATGATCCACTCTTTAACGCAAAAGTATAAAAATGATGAGATACTCCAACCTAGAGTCATTCGATTTACTATAAATTTCACTGCCTTAAAGTCAATACAACAAAAAAAGTACGGTCTCACGACAATGGTCACCTCACAGGAATGGTCTAATTTCTAGGTATTTGAGGTCGAGTGATAGAAAAAAGGTGGAAAAGACTATTCTTTCTACTAGATTTCGGAATATTGTGGATAAAATTATAACAAGAACGGAACCATTTTATATTGTCCTCCGTAAGGTCGATACGGACAAGCGTCCCCAAATGCTTTATTTTAAACATAAGCTGACTATAGCAAGAGAGGTTAAGACATCATTTATAGATGATTTTAAGGCGGAGCAATAATTACAAATCATCGATCGTAAGACCAAAGTTCACATGGATTCATAATGCAGGTAAATTCATATTCGATGTAATTTGATTCATAATTTTATAATATTTAAAAATTCTTACTAACAAAATTATTTGTCTTGTAGCATAT
Organism: Ensete ventricosum; assembly: GCA_029747655.1. Taxonomy (NCBI): domain Eukaryota; kingdom Viridiplantae; phylum Streptophyta; class Magnoliopsida; order Zingiberales; family Musaceae; genus Ensete; species Ensete ventricosum. The sequence continues at coordinate 35,483,560 of JAQQAF010000006.1, read as the reverse complement.
TAGCTAAATCCACCATTCAATTTCGATATAGCCTTAGAACGTGACCAGATTTATTGTCGACACAAAGAAATGTTATATGTCAACTCTTACCAAACACTACCAATGCATCCAATGCTATTATGGAGGGTTGATTATTCCGAGAAACAATCAATTCATTCTTCAACGATTTAGTTGTATCCAAGGTTTGCCTTACTGAGCAGTAAGGCCAGGTACTGGGCGGTACATACCGGTCCGCCAGCGGACCAGTACACGGACCACCCGCTACCGGGTGGTACCGCCTAAATCGATCGTTGATGGTTGATTCTGACCGTCACGATTGATTGAGGGAGAAATAAGAAAAAGGAGAAGAAGAGGGAGAAGAAGGAGAAGAAGAGGAGAAAACTTCCTTGTGCGCTGCTCTTCACCGGTTTCCCCACGCAGTCCGTCGCCCACACGATTTGTCACCCGCGGGTGAAGAAAAAAGATAAGGATCGAGACGACGTTGCCAACTTTTTTATTCTTTCTAATATATATTATATTATATATATTATATTATATTATAATATATCAAGCGGTATGCACTATGCGTACCGCTCAGTACCAGATACCATACCGTACCGAGATAGACTCGGTACGACTAACCTTGGTTGTATCATGTCGTTACAATATGGATCCTGCTAAGAAAAAGTTACACATATGTTAATTGTAAATTATATTTGATATTAATTATTTGTTATGCTAAAAAAGTCCAATTTATATCTTTTGTAGTCGAGTGGTGGTTAAAATTTGGAGGGGACACACCAAATTTAAGGAATGTTGCTATTTGTATACTTTCAAAGACGACATCGAGTGGTTGTGAACGTAACTAGTCAACATTCATATTGATTTACACGAAGGTCCGCAATCGACCATCAGACAAACGGTTAGAGAAAATGGTATATGTCCACTGCAACATGCGACTAAGTTTATGCTGTACCGAGTTGGACAAGGAGATAGAAGAACCAGAGATTGATCTCATCAACCTCCAAGACTACAATAATATTCATAACCGATATTAGAGTGGGTCAAAGCAACGAAGAACCAAAAGAATCCTTTACTTGAGGAGGAAGATCCTCTACGTCCTTCGAAGTTTATTAGCAAGGTAATAGAAGAAGAGAAAGCACATCCCCAGTAGAAGGAAGATCACCCTCGATCAGAACGTGATGGAAAGAAACAATATCGAGGAACCAGAGACACCCAACGCGTCACAATTGTTTGCTCAGTGTGCAAAGGCAAAGGCAAATGCGAAGGCAAAGGAAAAGGCAGTAGCATCAATCTCACTATTGAAAAAGAATCGATCGAGCGATGAGACACCTCCTCAATTGCATTTAGTAACCTGCTCAGTCTGGAGACATGGCAATGACGTAGACAATAGTGCCTCGACCGATGATGGCGGTGGCACCGGGGAGTTAAAGGTCCTGTCTACTCAATTTGAGGATGATACATGGACCGACGAGCAGTATTTTACGCATGCCACCCAAGATTCAGATCATGGAGTTCGATGAGGTACTAGTCAAGTTTATACACGGAAGGGGAAGAAGGCAGTGGAGGATTTTGAGAAAATACAACAGAACCTACACGACGTAGATACAGAGAGGAACTCTTCATATTCATCACTGTCGTATTATGGAGAATCTTATGGCCAACAACAGTACGGTGATAATTGCTCATTCTTCTCCAAGCAACAATGATCGATCTTATGATATGAAGCAATAAATCAATGGCAAAAGTAAAAGTTCCGACATTCTCCAACCTCCGCACTAATACATGTCACAATCACACTTGCCTCAAGAGCCACCTCAGACACGTGGTTCACGATGATCAAACTATGACAATCACCACATTGATACACCAATTGCATACGATGTATCAGTATATTATTTCATGGGATCAATTTCAAAATTGAGTCCGACAAACACATCAAAATTAATATACAAATAAAAAGGATTAAGGACCCTGATCCACTACCCATGGAGTCCCATAGTTCTCTTTTATAGTAAAACCAGGTATGTCCATCGATCGATTACTTGATTCATTTGAATCTTAAAGTTTAAGTTGTCTAACAAATAATTTAACAGTTCAAATCAATTCTTTGTAAATAATTCAATATTAATGAAAGGACGATCTGAAACGTACTACAAAGCTAATTCCGAAAGCTCGAAAAAGACATGTGTCATTATTCTTTCCTAATTTAGATTATTTTTGCTAAAATTATACTAAATTTATATTTATTTCCAACTTAAAAATCGTAATCCAACTTCTATTCTATTTTTTAAGAATTTTTGGAGAATTTTTTGTACCATCGGTATTCTCTGCCATACCGACACACGATACCTCCGTACGAAGAGGTATATACCGTACCGTCAATCGATCGGTACACCGGTACGGATTGGTACGACGAACCCTACATGTGAGCACATCCTTTACCAAGAGAAATAAAAGACCAAGGTTTTCCTTACCGAGCGGTAAGGCCCGTACCGCCCAATACGTATCGGTCCGGCAGCTGACCGATACACGGACGTGCCGCTACCGGGCGGTACCGCTAAAATCGACCGTCGGTCGTTGATTAAGAGAGAAATCGACTGTCGTCGGTCGATTGAGGAAGAAAAAGGGAAGAGGAAGAAGAGGAAAAAAAGAAAGACGAAGAGGAGAAAAAGAAACACCTCGCTCGCCTTGCCACCCGCGGGCGACTTTTATCCCGACGTGGGGAGAGAGATCGAGGTGACATCGCCCCTTTATTTGATTTTTTAATATATTTAATATTTTAATATTATATTATATTATAAAAATATTATAAAATATTTATTAAATAGGGCGGTATGCACTGTGCATACCGCTTGGTACTTGTACCATATTGGTACCGACAAAATGTCAACACACCGGTATGGACCGGTACGTAAAACTTTGTAGAAGACACCACCTTAAATGGGATTGACTTTATTCTAACCAAACATCTCTCAATATTTAAACATGGAACTTTTCCAGAGATAGATCATGGATTAATAAGTGAACACTTCACAATAGAAGAAAGCATAAAGTATATATCCTTACCAGAAATGCAATGTGGGGCCCACTAATACAAGTCCCAAGAAAGTAAACACAAATGTTCGCCTTAAATCCAACTTGGTTACCTGATCAATCAACAGCTGGAAAGATACAATTGGTAACTAAGTGCTAGAGCAAGATATATGCAGTAAGACTAGGTCAAAATTCATTAGGCTTTGATAAATGAACATAAGAAAAGTAGATGATTGAAGTACAGCTAAGTTTTACCAAAATCCTTGGACCTTAAGTACTACAAGGTATTTCATTTCATTTGATCATATGCCTACCTGGTCTATTTAGCAATTTAACTAGCTCTTTTATAAAACAATGTGTTCTTGAGTTTTGGCATGGATCATGGAATTATTTAATATGACACAAAAAAAAAGGATAATGATACTAAAATAAATTTACTGCATTGAGAAGAGACAGCATTCCAAGCATCAACCTCAAGGGCTTATAAGCATAACTATTTATGGTCCTGCTGGTGCCCAAATCTACTAAACAAGCTGGGATTCTGGTATAATCTAAAACAAGGTTTCAAATACCAAGTGGACTAATATGTGCTGCGGTATTTAATAGTTTGACTGAAAATCAATACAAGACCATATAGCTCGGAACTGGTTGGTAATCTTTTTATATTTGTTTTACAATATTAGATTATGTAAGTATGAGCCTTAGTACAGGTTGTTCTTTCACGATATAGGAAACCAGTATTTGAATCTTGGAAACAAGCTCACTACAAATATAGAGGTAAGGCCCAACACATTCATCCTTCCTAAGTCCAGTTGGCAAGCGCAATGTGGGGCCTTGTGCACTGGGTTTATACGTTTTTTAGATGCTCTAGATAGGTATACCACATGGTATGCTAGTATCATACTAATCCAATAAGGTATTTTAAACCCAAAGCAGTGATTTAAAAAGCGCTAGGCGCCAAGGTCCCAAAACGCCCGAGGCGCCAGGCGCTCGCCCAAGCGCTCGCCCGAGCAAAGCGAAGCGTAAAATATAAAAATATATATAACAAGTTATTATATATATTTTATTAATCTAATAAATAAAAAATATTGTTATTAATCTAATATATATCATTAATCTAATAAATAAAAAATATTGTTATTAGTATACTATTTAATAGTATACTTTTAACAATAAGTTAACAGTATACTATTGTTAATAGTACATTAACAATATACTGTATATTAACAGTATATTGTTAATATTTAATATATAGTATACTAATAACAGTATAGTATACTTTTAATAATTAGTTAATAGTATATTGTTAATATACAGTATACTGTTAAGTGTTAATATACTATTAACAGTAGAAACGAGGCGACGAGCTGACCTGATCAAGAGCAGGAGGAGCGGTAGCGGCGAGCAATAGCAGCAATAACGGCGAGCGACAGCAATGATGGTGGCGAAGAGCAGCGACTGCAGTGAAGAGCTGCAACTGCAGCGATGGTAGTGAAGACCACCAACTACAGCGACGGCGGCGAAGAGAAGCGACAGCAACGATGGCGACAAAGAGCAGCGACAGCGGCGAAGACAGCAGCAGCGGCGAGATGTCGGCAACGTAATCCCGATTCGCGAGTGAGAAATTAGGGTTGCCTCAAGATAGGCGCTCGCCCGAAGCGCTTAACGCCTGAGCTCAGGCAAGCGCTCAACGCTTCTTTGAAGCACGCCACCTGATGATTGAGCGAGGCGCTCGGGCCTCGCCACGCCTCGCCTCGCCCGAGCACTTGAGCGCCTATTGCAATCACTGACCCAGAGTTTAAACCTTCATCTAAAATACTTCAACTATTTCATGAAAAAAGTTAAAAACAACATTGTCTTTTAAATCCTATCGTAGCGTATTCATTATTTTGATAAAGGTGGGCTATAATATTTTCTTATAGAAACATAGCTTAATCCACATAAACAATTTTGTGACATTATGTTCTACGAAAAAATTTTAGTTTAGAACTATAGAAATACAGAATTTAGTTAATTTTAGGTTTAATTAGTACCAAATTAATAAAGACAACATGTAATCTGGTAGTGTACGTAAAATCAAGGAGATAGCTTCATAGATGCTCGGATATTGATTGATGTTTGCTTGTAGGGGCTGAAGGCGAATAAAGACCTAATCTCCAACAGAGAACTCCCTTTCGCTCCTACGTATATCAGCCTGCTACTTCATTCTTGCTTGGGCGACTGAGAGGTTGTCCTTCATTAGTTGTAGGATTTTGTCCCTGTCAATCAACTCTCGATCTACCTGGTCTACTTTAGATGTGTCGATTACATATATAGGAATTCCAGGGTATGGCTGGCCATACACAGCTTCAAAAGGATTGCATTTTGTTAATGAATGATATGTTGTATTATACCACCACTTGGCCTAGGGAAGCCATCTTTTCCACTCTTTCGATCTGTCACTGGTGAAGCATCTGAGATAAGTCTCCAAGCACCTATTCACCACTTCCGTTTAGCGATGGTAGGTTGTACTCATCTTTAGTTTTGTGCCCTGCAATTGAAAGAGTTCCGTCCAAAATTTGCTGGTGAAGAACCTGTCATGATCACTTACAATAGATTGAGGCATTCCATGCAGTTTAACAATATTCTCCATAAAGATTCGAACAATGCTGGCAGCGGTATAAGGATTACGGACGACGCAAAAGTGGGCATACTTGGTGAGGTGATCGACCACAACGACAATAGTACCTTTTCCTTGTGATATGGGTAGCCCTTTGATAAAGTCCATGGATATATCGGTCAAAGTCGAGTCTGGAATAGGTAGCGACTGCAATTTTCCGGGCTTGCCACCGTTTCTCCCTTGTGTCGCTGACACGTGTCACACCACGCCACAAATTCAACAATGATATTTTTTATTCCTCTCTAATAGAAATTTGCTGAATCTTTTTGTAGGTCCGAAAGAATCCGGAGTGTCCAACCGCTAGTAAAGAGTGCATCTCCTGTAGGATAGTGTTTTGGCAAGGGGAGTTGGGCACCAACACTATTCGACCCTTGTATCGCAGATCCTTCGAATCCCAACTGTAGTGTGCTACTGAACCCAGTTCTTCCTCTAATTTCCTGATAATCTCCCGGATCTCTGAATTGTCTTGCCACTCCTTCCTAATTAATGTCTTTAAGGAGGTCACTAATCGAAAGAGAGATAGTTGAAATTTCAGCATGCTCGGTAGTCGGGAAAGCGCATCTGCAACTAAATTTTCCTTCCCCTTTTCATAGATAATTTCATAATCGTACCAAAACAATTTCATTACCCATTTTTGTTGTTCAAGAGAGGAAATCTTCTACTCCAGGAAGTACTTGAGGCTCTTATGGTCGGTTTTAATCTGAAAACGTCGACCGATCAAGTAGGGTCTCCATTTCGTCACCGCGAGCATAATGGCCAGCATCTTCAGGAGGGATAGAGAGAGCCTTGATAGTATAGGCGAGGGGTCGGCCATCTTGCATGAGGACAATGCCAATCCCAGCTCCCAACGCATCTGCTTCAATCACGAACACTTTATCAAAATTGGGTAGTGCTAGCAAAGTGTAGATGTTATTGCAGCCTTAAGGGCGTCGAAGGCTGCTATTGCTTCGTCCAACCATTGGAAGGCATCTTTTTTCAGCAAGGATGTGAGGAGTGCGCTCATCTTTCCATAATTTTTTACAAACTTATGGTAGTAGCCAATCAGCTCTAGAAATCCTCGCATAGCCTTAATTGTTTTTGGCAACGGCCAGCTTTGCATCGCTTTAATCTTTAAGGGGTCTATCGCCATGCCTACCTTAGAGATGATGTGCCCTAGGTACTCTACCTTGCTTTGCAAAAAACCGCACTTCGATTCTTGACAAAAAGTGTATGTTCTCGGAGAATCGACAAAACAAGCCGTAAGTGAGAGAGGTGGCTTTCCAGGGAAGGGCTGTAAATCAGAATGTCGTCGAAGAAGACCAACACAAACTTACTGAGGTAAACCCAAAAAATATCGTTCATCAAGCTCTGAAAGGTGTAAGGGGCATTGGTTAGGCCAAAGGGCATTACTAAAAACTCACAGTGGTCGTTGTGTGTCCGAAAGGCGGTCTTTGGTATGTCTTCTTTGTGCACCCGAATTTAATGGTACTCAGACCGCAAACCCAGCTTCGTAAAAACTTGTGCTCCCTTCAACTTGTAGAGTAATTCGTCCACCACAGGGATCGGATATCTGTCTTTGACAGTGATGCTATTAAGGGCTCGGTAGTCCACGCACATCCGCCACATTCCGTCTTTCTTCCGTACGAGGAGCACCGGTGAAGAGTAGGGGCTAACACTTGGTCGTATGATCCCTGTCTCTAGCGTCTCTTGGACGATCTTCTCAATCTCAGCCTTCTGAAGGTGAGGATATCGATATGGCTGAGCATTTACTGGTGGTTTCCCAGGCAGAATTGGTATCTGGTGATCGTGCAACCGGGTAGGGGGCAAATTCTTGGGTTCAGCAAAATATCCGAAAATTCAGCAAGAAATTGAGGTGTGGATCTTCGTTCGTCATCGGTTCCTCGGTTTCCAGCCCTTGAAGTTGTATTAGGAAGTCGATATACAATTTATGCAACACCCTCTCCATGTGTTGCATAGAAACAGTCGATACTTCGCCCCCATATTTTCCTCGTATGATCACCTGTTTCCCATAGCTAAAAATTTTTATAATTAACTTGGAGAAATTCCAGGGAACATCACCTAGAGTGGATAGCCATTCGACGCCGAGCACCGCCTCATAATCATCAAGAGACAAGAGGAAGAAGTCTGCGATAATCTCTTGGCCCTGCAAAAAATTTCGGTTGCAGTTGATGGTTCGGCCATCTATGACTTTCACATCAAACCTGCTGCAATCTTCAACCCGAAGAGTTAATCGGGCAGTAACCTTGCAGTCCATAAAATTATTGGTGCTTCTGGTGTCTATAAGAACGATGATTGGCTAATACTTAAGAACCCGTCGATCTTCATGGTTTGCAGGTCTGCGTAGTCGGCTAAGGCATGCATTGTGATGACGACCGACTATAGTTCTTCCTCCGCATCCTCCTCCTCGGACTCGAGATCCGCATCCTCGGGTTCTGGATCTTCAATCGGTTCAATCACCAAAAGTCTTCCTTTCTTACAGCGGTGGTCGTGACTCCATTGTTCGCCACAGTGCCAGCATAGCCCCTTCGCGGATCTCTCGCTGAGTTCATCTCGAGTTAATTTCTTGGGCTGATATGATCGGTTGGTAGCAAGGGAGGCCGAAGGTCTAGAGGTTGCTGGTCGGGTTGTGATCTTGGTCCTCCGGGCGTTAGTGTTCAACCGTTCCTCTTGGATTCGGGTGAAGGAGATGGCCGCCATCAGTGTATAAGGTTAACGCGCTTTTACTTCACATCTGATCTCCAACTTCAATCCTTCGATGAGTATCCCTAGCAATTGTTTTTCATACCAATCTCTAGTTCGATTTGAAGGTCGTTCAAACCTGGTTTGATAGTCTTGGACGGTGGAGGTTTGACGAATCTTCGCAAGTTGGCCGTCGATGTTCTCGTACTCCGATGGTCCAAAGCATATCAGCAGCCCGCTTTTAAATTGCCTCCATGTTGTCACGGACTTAGCTTAATTCGCCTAAGCCATGCGGCACCCTAGCGGCAAACTAGAAGACTTAGCTGGAATTGCCTAAGTCGCGAATCAACCTTGCCCAATATTCTGGACTTAGCTAGGATTGCCTAAGTCATGAAACGCCGAAGCGTTATTTGCCCGCAAAGGGTCAGCCCACTTGCAACCTCGTGCGGGTCACTAAGGACAAGCAAAGAAGTTGATTAGTTTGAAAACGAGCGACGGACAAGTCCCGACGTCTCGTAAAGAGGGAAGCTATACAAGCAATTCGTCGAACACCTTGAGTGCAACAGAGAAAAGAGAGAAAGAGACTGAAACAGGACTTTAGAAGACTGTATGAACAATCGCAAGTCCAAAAATGATGGTTCCCAAGGTATCGGACGCAAGACTAGTTCAACTATTGATGAATGCTCACGCCCGACATGTACCCGAAGCCCCATCCAGCCCGGTGCTGCCCGGGGGGTTCCAAGGTGCTGAGATGGCTGACATTTCGTGCCGCTCAGAGCGATCGCCGCAGTACACGAAAAACACCCCAAAACGAAGCTGTTTTTGGCAGTTTTGGCTCCGCACAGCAAGTAGTCGTTCTACAACATTCCAGACTGTTTTTGCTCGCATTTCTTAGGCAAAAACACATAAAGTCAAGGAAAAACAAGCTGTCAAACATTTGTATAAACAAGAAAAAGCAACCTACGGTTCGCCGAGCGAAGATGTTACGGTTGAGCAACGACCGTTTGTGACAATGTGAGAACTCCATAAGTGTGCTCGAACCAATCATACCACTGGATCGCATCTCCCTCGAGGTGTATTGCAGCGATGTCGACCATGGATACATCTGGAGTCTTATGATAGCGGAAATATCGTTCCGCGTATGAGATCCATCCGGTCGGATCTTCATCTTCCTATCTAGGGAAGTCCACCCTCATGCGTGGGCATGAGGAGTCCGGGTCTTGATCTCCGTTCTCCGTTGGGTTCTCTTTATAATCTGAACTTTTTCCACGCTGAGATCTCCTTGGGCTCTCTGACGACCCAATCTGAATTCTTCGAAAAGTGTCCATAGTTTGACCTCCATACGAGCCTCGAAGGCTTCAAGTTTTGCATCAATCATGTCATCTGAGGCCATGGCGTAGGATTGCAAATCTGTGATATTGAGGCTCTTCTTCTATTGATGAGTCAAGGGCATAGACTGGTAGATGGGTTGGCTGCAACAGGAAGAGGCAACAGCAGCAGCGATCTAGGGTAGAAGGCTGCAGTATGTGCTGCTGTTTGGCTGTGGTATCTGCTGCTGTTTGGGCCAGTAGTAAGGGATGAAAGAGGACTACAACAGCAGCGTCTTAAAGTTAGAGGGCTGCCCTAGGGTTGCTGATGATGGCAGCAATAGGTTCAGCAGCAACAAGATATGGATGCAGCAAGTTTTGACGAAGAAAGTAACAATATGAATATGACAGCAATGTGTCGTCAAAGATGGCAGCAGTATTCCGACGAAGATCACAGCAATATGGCTGCGATACTTCGACGAATATGACGGTAATAATTTTGACAAGATAGCAGCAATATGGCAGTAATACTTCGACTAATATGACAGCAATAATTTGTCGAAGTTGGCAGCAATAACAGATGCAGATAGATGCAACAATATTGTGATGAAGATGAAGATAGGTGCAGCAATATTGCGACAAAGATGAAGATAGATGCAGCAGCGGTAAGGATTGCAACAAAGGTTGACGCAATACCAGATCCGCTGTAGCAGATGTAGATGGCGGCAGCACCACAGGGGTCGGCTGCAGCAGATGACAGCGGAGTCAGCAGCGGCCGCACTAGGATTGGCTGCAGCAAGTGATGGCAGCGGCAGCAGAGGGATCGGCTGCAGCAGATGGAGGTGGGGATGTAGATGGCAGCGGCAAGAGTGGAAAAACAGTGAGACGCCAAGAACACTGCTCTGATACCAGATGATAGAACCCCAAGGGATTCTAACGCAGGTAGATTGATCGCTGTAGGGGATCGACCCTCCTTCGAACTCTATAGGGGTTCGGCCATCCAATATTCGGTGACAAGGCTGAATGAAAAAATGATCTATTTCTTGATGAATAAGAAGTGACTACATGTTTATATAGGGGTTCCAAACCCTAACCCTAGTGAGACTCCTACTTCAAATAAAACACTACTAGAAGAGTCTCTTCCCTAGAAGGAACTCAGCCATAGCCGACTTTCCCAATCAAGGTCGGCGGCCAATTAGGGTTTATTACATGCCAATCAGGGTTTATTGAAATCATAACTAGATTGACTAGGACCCTGCTAGGATCCTATCAATGTATCTCTAAGGGTTTCTGTCACCAGATATCCCCAATTTACACTAACACATTTGGTCACTTTAAATATTCTTAAAAATCCTTTAGTTTCAAGAACCAAATTTGTGGTTGACGGCCTGCCATGCAGTTTCTCTATTTAAGTGTCATAAGCAGCTTTACTAATTCTAGTAATAAGTCCAACTTCAATCAATTGAAAGAATGAATGATGTATCATGCTGGAGTATGTCTTAATAATGTCTTCATCATCATTGATAAGTCTAGTAGTTGCAAAAAAAAATATTTATTTAATCCTACCGGGGTCACTAATATGGGGGAGAAGGAACCTGGCAAATTAAATCTCCAATAAGAGTTAGAAGTGCAGATGTAATAGCTTTAGTTATCACTGGATATTTATCAAGTGCCATCAAGTACCTGAAGGGAGTACATAGATATTTGTCAACATTTTCTCCATTTAATAAAAAAGTTTAAAAAATCCACATATTATAATGCATACAACTTCAACACTAAAAAATTCTAAAAGGAACAAACTTGATGATGAAATCATCTAAGAACTATCAAGAATCACATTCCCACCTCAATGACTAAAATATTATTAGAACATTCAACATTTCAACTATTAGCCCCTTGACTAGGTTTCAGTGACAAGGTATAGACTTCCATAATTCTGACCTATGTATCATTATGTTCACAATGGTGAACGGTCCAAATTAAAAAGCAAAACAAAGAAGTCAATGTTGTTTTATGGATCAAGTTTGAACTTTTGAAAAATAGAAAAAAAATGGATGAGAAAAAAGGGTACGCAGAAGAAATTCACAAGTACGCCTCTCCATTCAAAAACGATTGAGAATTTGACAATGGGAAAGCAACACTAAATATCCTCATTCTACAATTTGTCCATTTTAGCAGATCTTGTTCCCAGTTTGCCCCCCATCGTTCAAATTTTCTGTTCTTTCACCATTTTCCTTCCACCACGGAACCAAAAAATGGCTTCCCTAGTATAATATATATAATCCACATAACCTCAAATTCATAGTAACCACAATGCCTTATGGAAACCGAAGTAAACAATTTTTTGTTAGTCATTATCCCCTTTCTAACTTAATAAATCCGCTGCGTCAAAGTTCCAATCCCTATTCTTCATCATTCTGCCTTTGAACATTGCTAGAAAATTCAATGTTGGAGATTGGATCTACCCATTTGATGTGTCTATCCAACATCAAGTAGCACAAATCTGTTATGCCAAAATTGTTATGGGAATATCAAATGATTTAGGAAGAGTAAACCAAGTTAGCAAAAGAACAAACTGTCATGAACACCAAGTTCTTTCTTTTTTTCCCAGCATTTGCATGTGACTGTACTTAAGGTTTGTTGTACCGTGGCATACCACTTGGGATGAGCAGTACGTACCAGTCCGACAGGGGACTAGTAAGCGTGGTACATATCGGTTTGTCTGTACACCCCACCGTACCATGTGTTGGTACGATGGTATGGTTCAGTACGTATCGTAACGACAATCGATCGGTACACCAGTACGGACAGGTAAGGTGAACCATGACTGTACTCATCAACTTTTTGTGAATATAAGCATTCTAATGTCTATACTCATCAATTTGAGGGCAGGTCTTGGTACAACGGTAAGGTTGCTCCTTTATGACTTGGAAGATCAGGGTTCAAGTCATGAAATAGCTTCTTTCAATATTTAAAGGTAAGGTTGCAAACATTAACCCTCCCTAGACCTTGTATTGGTGGGAGTCTCATGCACTGGGTACACACTTTTTATAGGCATTCTCATGTCTTTTATAGTTTATCAGAAACACTAAAGCTTGTACCACTTGCTAACCTTTATCTTTCATCATATCCTAATCCATCTCTATTTGTCATAAAAGGAAATCCTCTATTTACTGCTAGGAGAAAGCTAACTTAATACTTTCTTTTGCTCTGATAATTGCCTTTAAAATCTCTCAAATACACAAACTTTTGGAACAAAGTTCCCATATAATAATATCATCCTATGGAAAATAACTATCTCCAAAATCTTTCTACAAGAGATAACTTGAAAGAAGTGACATAACAATATCGTGTGTGATAAATAATTTTAGTATCTTCTGTTTGTTTAGAATAGCTAGTTAGCAGCTACTGATCATGTTAGTTCACTGTGAACCTTAGTTGAGTACAAACATCTTAAAGCACTACTATATGTTAATCCCTCAAAAGGGGGTTAGCCATAGAACACAAAGAAATTTTGACATCATCTCTTGATTTGTGGTACTATTAGACATTCAATGTCCCAACACATATATAGTATGTAAAAGGCATATCACTGAAATCTATGATGAAAGTGCCAGTTAAGATAGTTTCAGCACTTTTTCACCAAATCCATGTTAATTCACTACAAGTGTTATTAAGGCTTAAATAAACCTAGTCTGCTAACTAAAATGATTTTACTATCTCAGAACTTAAATAATTAAGGGCGAGCCTAGGGTCATGGTAGGTTGCCCTTTTGCAACCTGGATGATTAAATCGGAACTCTTTATACACAAGTGTAAGATTACATATGTTGAGCCTCCCAAGATCTTACATTGGTAGGAGCCCTATGGACACAGTTCACCACTATTAGATTGGAACATTGTTAGCTGAACAGAATTGTAACTGAACGATAAGATCTAGTTCATCAGTTAAGGGAAATCCTCCCTCAATCCTGTATAAATATGTGTTCACTCAATGAATGAAGTGTGCTTTTTGTTTTCTCACTTCTTTTCAAACATGGTATCAGAGCCGCTTGCCTAGAGCAAGCTCTCTTCTCGCTGTCAAACGGCAGCAAGTTCCCACCGCCTCCAGCCGCGTGCAGAAGCCGTCATCGTCTCCTTTTCTGACCGATCTCTGTTTCTCGATAAAAACATAGTGTTTCATTTCTTCCGGCAGCAAAATACCCACTGCCCTTCTCTTCATCGTCGCTGCTTCCAACTGCCCAGCCATGTCGACGGCGCCCCCTCCTCCACCGTCTCTCCCTCACCAGCGCTGCCTTCTTGCAATACACTCCACCGCCCCGGTTGCTGTTTCACAGATCGATCGTGTTCTACTCCTCCGGGCAATCTTCAGCACTCATCTATCTCTGGCATCGGCTCTCGCCTTTGCTCCAAAGACTGCAAAGCCATCGATTCAACTTCAATCCATAGGAGGAATTGCTTATGCCCCTGCAGCCCAAGCAGCTGCTTGAAGGGAGAGTGGCAGCCTCAAAGTTCTTGTGTGCTTCATCATCTTCGACATTGGAAGGGCTGGTTCTAGTTGCCCAAGACTGCTCGCTCCAGCATTTGTTGTTGCTCTTGGCTTTCAGCAGACCTCCCTCAATCGACGATCTGCATACCTGCGCTCTTGCAGCCTCCACAGGCCTCAGCTTTTCCAGGCCGTAACAGACTGACGTCGGTCGATTGTGAGGAAGGACTGCCACTGCTGCTTCTTGCTTCTCTCACATTCAGATTTGTCTTGTCTTCCTGGTGTGGCTTCCGTTCTTATCATCGTTGGCTGCCCCTGGTATTCTCCTTCACTTCTACTCCTGCAGTTGCCACAGAAGGAGTATTGACTCTTGTAGTTGCTTCTCTCTGCTCCGGTTTGAGGTTCTTTTCTTCTTTCTTTCTTCAATATTTCATCATTGTCACCTTTCTATCACTGTGAAGCCATCTGCTTCTATACTCTCTATTCTGCTCACTATCCTGTCATTTCTCTTTAGTTCTTTTTTACTTGTTCCATATGTCTTCCTCGTCTACCTCTGACACTACAACTCTCTTACCTGCTGGAAATTCTTCTCCACATCCAGGACTTATTTCTATTAATGCAGCCTCCCTCATTCCCTTTAAGTTATCCAAAGGCGGTAACTATGCGTCCTGGTGTGCTCAATTTTCTAAACTTTTATTTGGCTATGATTTATTAGGTTATATTGACGGCTCTCTCAGTTGTCCACCAGCAATGATTCACGTTCCCGGAGAACCTAACCCAGTAGCAAATTCAGCCTACAAGCTATGGTTACGCCAAGATCGGCTCATTCTCCAAGCAATTCAAGCTTCTGTCACTGGATCCATCACCCCGCTTGTGTCCTCCTGTGCCACTGCTGCGGAGGCTTGGACCAAGTTACAAACTACCTTAGCGAGTCGCTCACGAACTCATATGCTTGGACTACTTTCCAGCCTTATGACCTTCAAGCAGGAGGGCAGTACTATTGCTGACTACATACAACATATGAAACTAATGATCGATGACCTGGCTTTGATAGGTCAGACACTTTCTGATGAAGAGGTACTCGTCCACACGTTTAATGGACTGAGTTCAGAGTTCAAAGAACTGACAGTAGCACTTCGCACGTGCGACTCTCTAATTTCCTTAGAAGAACCTTACGACAAGCTGACAGACTATAAAACTTACCTGAAGCGTGATGCCAAGCAGCCATGACCTTTGCCAGGACCTCCCATCACAGCTCAGTTCAACCAAACATCCAAAAGGCACAACCGCAAATACAACAAGAATGCTTCAAAAGGTGTGGCCAACTTTCCTACCACCTCTATGAGCAACCACCCGTCGCTTCCTCCTCCATATCCTCTGTACCTCAACCATCATCAGAGTACTTTTTCGCCACATCATCCTCCTCCTACGGTTCAGCAACCGGTCGTCTGCCAATTGTATGACAAAATCGGTCACACTGCCAAAGTTTGTCGGTCTCGACCTCGCCTCCCTGTTCCATCAACCTGGCCTCAGGCAAATGTCATGACTGCTCCTTTTGACAGTCAGTCCAATTGGATTGTGGACTCTGGTGCTTCCCACCATATCACTTCCAATCTCTAGAATTTGTCGCTCCACAATGGCTATGGCGGACATGAAGACATCATCGTCGGTGATGGTAAAAGGATTCCTATTACTCATATTGGTTCTACGAAGTTTAATTCCAATACCACTTCTTTCACACTCGATAATGTTTTGTGTGCACCTCACATCAAAAGAAATCTTATTTCTGTCTCTCAATTCTGTCAACAAAATCATACTTTCATTAAATTTTTTCCTGATTATTTTCTTGTCAAAGACTTGAGCACGGGGGCATCCTTAGTTCACGGCCTGAATAAAGACAACATCTACGAATGGCTGTCAACCCTGTTTCTCACTCAGCCTATTGCTAACTCTTCCACTGCTGCTCCAGTTAACATATGACATCGTCGGCTTGGTCATCCCTCTACCTCTCTTCAACAATAATTGCTTTCTCACTATTCTATTCCTGTTTTTAAATCCAGTAATGTTATTACTCACTGTGATGCTTGTCTTAGCAATAAGAGTCATCAACTGCCTTTTGGTACATCCTCTCTTTCCTGCTCTAAACCATTTGAGGTTGTTTGTACTGATGTTTGGGGTCCTGCGTCAGTTGTTTCCTTTGATAGTTTAGATACTATGTTGTCGTTGTAGACTATTTTACGAAGTACACATGGTTATATCCTCTTCGTCAAAAGTCTGATGTCGCTGTTGTCTTTTCTAACTTTAAAAACTTAGTTGAAAACTACTTTCAGACCACTATTAAAACTATCTATTCTGATGGTGGGAGTGAATATCAAGCCCTTGCATCTCATCTATCTGCTTGCGGTATTCAACATCTTAAGTCCCCCCCATATACTCCTTAACTGGTTGGTTCTACTGAACGTAAACATCGTCATATTGTTGAAACTGGTCTAACAATGCTCCATCAGGCTTCCATGCCATCTACCTTTTGGTACGTAGCTTTTCAAATTGTCGTCTACCTTATTAATCGCATGCACACTCCTATCTTACAATATCAATCACCATTTGAAAAGCTCTTTCAAAGACGCCCAACCTACAAACATTAAAAGTCTTTGGTTGTCTATGTTATCCGTGGTTACGTCCCTACAATTCTAATAAAATACAGCCTCGTTCTCGCCCTTGCATTTTCATCGGATATTCTCTTGAACATAATAATTTTCGATGTTATGACTAAGGTTTGACTTACCGGTCCGTACTGGTGTACCGATATATTGTCGGTACCGGTACGGGACCCGTACCAGGCGGTATGCACAGTGCATACCGCCAGTATTACAATATAATATAATATTTTTATGATATAATATTATATAATATAATATTAAAAATATTAAAAAGCGACCACAGCCACGGGACCTGTACAGGGCGGTAGCAACGTCGCCTCGATCTTTCTCCCCGCGTGGGGAGACGCTCTATCTCCTCGCGTGGGAGAAAAAGCGGCCACGACCGCGGGCGACGACGACGCGCAGGCGATCCGCGGGCGACAACGGCAAGCGGTCGAGGACGGCGCGCGGGTGAGGTATTCTTTCTTCCCCTCTTCTTTTTTTTTTCTTTTCCTCTTCTTCTTCCCTCTTTCTTCCTCAATCGACCGTCGATGGTCGATTACTCTCTCAATTGATCGTCGACGGTCAATTTCTCTCTCAATCGACCTCCGACAATCGATTTTTGACGGAATCGCCCGGTAGCGAGCGGTCCGCGTACCGATAACCTGGCGAACCGGTATGTACCCGCCCGTACTGGGCGGTACAAGTCGAAATTACAAACCTTGGTTATGACCCTCACTCTGCTAAAGTCTTTGTTTCCAGACATGTCACTTTTGTGGAGTCTATCTTTCCCTTTCGAGATCATGGGCAATCTGTCGTCCCATTGAGTTCCTCTGACACATCTTCATCCTCTCACATGCCTCTGCCAGATCCACACTCTCTTGTTACTTCTGTTCCACACCTTTCTTCTTTCTCCTCTCTTCCGGCTCCTCCAGTTTCTCCTCTTTTAGAACCCCAACCTTTGTCCTCACCTTGTTCGGGTGATTCTGTCGTCCTTCCGTCTGACTCAACTACTGATAACTCTCAGCCCTTACCCTCTAATATTGTTATAACCTCCCGGCATCCAATGCAAACTCGTTCCAGGAGTGGTGTCTTTAAACCGTGTCAAGTTCTTGACCTACATGTTAGCACCAAACCTTCCCCCGACTCTACTGAACCGTCATCTTTTACTCAGGCCCAAAAATCTCCACATTGGCGTAAAGCCATGTGTGAGGAGTATGATGCTCTTCTTCATAATGCTACATGGACCCTTATCCCCTCTCACTCCACACAAAACATTATCGGGTGCAAGTGGGTCTATCGAATTAAGTGAAACCCCGATGGTTTGATTGCTCGCTATAAAGCATGACTTGTGGCTAAAGGATTTCATCAACGCCCTGGTATTGACTACACTGAGACATTTAGTCCTATTGTCAAACCTACTATAATTTGGCTTATCTTAAGTCTGGCAATATCCAAAGGCTGGTGCTTACGCCAATTAGATGTTAACAATGTCTTTTTACAAGGGACTCTCACTGAAGATGTCTTCATGGAACAGCCTCCAGGCTTTGTATATCCTCAATATCCACGACATGTCTGTAAACTCCAAAAGGCCATTTATGGACTTCATCGGGCTCCACGGGCCTAGTATACTGAACTTGGTCTATACTTGTCTTCTGTTGGCTTCATTAACTCTAAATCTGATGTCTCTATATTTTTACGCCAACAACATGGTTGCACTATCTATCTTCTGGACTATGTGGATGATATTATTGTCACCGGTGATAACTCTATAGAGGTTCAAGTGTTTATCAAGCAATTAGCCGACAAATTTTCTCTTAAAGATCTTGGTCGCCTAAATTGTTTTCTCGATGTCGAGGCCACGTTTACGTCTTCTGGTCTCTTTCTTTCACAGAGAAAGTATATTTATGATTTGTTGTTGAAGGCGAATATGCAGGATGCAAAAGAGATTACCACTCATTTGTCCTCTAGTGAATCACTGAAATTATGTAATGGTAGTCCTGCTACAGACTGATAGGACTCCAGCAAGGTTGAGTCCTAATTATTTAGTACTAGTCAATAAAAACTCTATTAGTTTGTAATAAAGTCACTCCTATCTTATAAAGGAGTATAGCTAGGGTTTAGATTAGCCCTTAGGGCTTAGTAGCCGCCACACCCCCTTACTGGGTTGATCGGCTAGGTTTTCCCCCTTAGGCTAGGGTTTTGATCCCTATTTAAAGATGTAGCCCCCCCCCCCCCCCCCCCCCCTTGAATCAAGCAATTATCATCTCTAATTCAGCCTCTTGATCCCCCTCAGTGATCAAAATCTATAGAGCTCCTTCTGGGGTTCTGTCATCTGGTATCAAAGCAGCGATCTTGCTGCCCATGTAGCCATCTCAGCCGCCTCCACCTTCTCAAGCAATTCCCACAATTGCTACAACACGCACCTCCACCTTCCACCCCAGCAATAGATCTAATCAGTCTACCACTGCCCCCTGCGTTTGATCTGGAATTCTGGTATATTTTTATCATACACGCCTCTTCAATACTGCAAGATTCCTTACTTTACACGTTGAAGATTTTTCCCAAATTTTATCCACTGCAAATTTTGTTTGTCGTAAACGTTATCATCGTTGCAAAGGCGAAACGCTGCAGAAATTTTCAGCCGATTTTTGCTTCTTGAAACTAAACTTTTAATCGTCCTTTTTGGCTGAAACTTTTATACAATTTCATAGATCGTCTTAGCTTTCATCTAAGACTGATCTCGTGAAAAAACTCCTTCTGGATCTGGATTTATAGCACTGCGATTCTTCATTGCACAGTACTGAAATTTTACAACACAGAATCTGCCTTCCGTCTATTGGCCTCTTGAAACCGAACTTTTGTTCATCCTTTTTGGCTGAAATTTTTACACAATTCTCAAGATCAAGTTGGCTTTCATCTGGATTTGATTTCACGAAAAAACTCCTTCTGGAACTGTTTTCTTTGTGCAATTTTTTACCATCACGTAGTTTTGGAATTTTATGACGAAGGAATCTGCCTTTCGTCTTTTGTCTTATTTCCCTACTGTTATGCTGCCAAAATTTCGTCAAACTATTTACTGATATTAACAACATTTGAAGCAAGGGTTTCTGCATAATTTCCTTGAACTTTCCTCTGGAATTTACGTCGAGAAGTCATCGTTTCTCCGACATAAAACCGGTTCAGCAGGACAGCACATCGCAACACTTCTTTTCACCGAATTCTATCAGATTTGAGTGTTGTTTTTTGTGGGATTTCGGACTCTCTTTTCCTCATCTCTAAACCCTACCATCCTCACCAAAAACCCTTCCAAATATTACCCTAAACTGAATCCAAACAGCCCCCAAATCAGCCTACTTCCTTATCGATCCACTTACCTTTTTAGCCAACTTTCCTTACTGAGAAACCTACATTTGCTGACATCTATCCCAGATCTAAAATCTATTTTCCTAACCTTCATCTACTGCTATCACAGCACTAAAACCACACCAATTCGCAGCCTAAACTCCACAAAACCGCAGCCCCAAATCTGCCATAAACCGCAGCCTACTTCCATCCAAACTGATTCACCTTCCAACCGGCCACCCCCTTCTCCAAAATTCCCATGCCACTAACCCGACAACAGAAAAAAGATCTCAATATTACAGATCTAGAGGCGTATACTATGGCATCAGATGAGGCTATCGATGCAAAGATTAAAGCCTTTGGAAACCGCATGGAAGAGAAGATGCGATCCCTTTTCGCCGAATTCAGCATTGGCCAACTGTCGAACCCGAGGAAATCACAACACGGAGAAACTTCAAATCGGCGAGACGATCCTCAGGCACATGGTCATATCACCTCTGATCTCAATAATCCACGCATGAAGGTTGACTTCTCTAGATGGGAAGAAGGAGACCCGATCGGGTGGATCTCGTGCGCGGAGCGCTATTTTCGGTCCTACCGAACCGCCAACGCCACACGGGTGGAGATTGCTGTCATCCACCTCGAGGGAGATGTTATTCGGTGGTTTAATTGGTTTAAGCACACCCATGGAGGACTCTCTTGGCAGAGATTCAAGGAAGGACTACTAGACCGCTTCGGACCAACCAATTTCAACAACATCGACGGACAATTGGCAAAGATTCGTTAAACCTCTACAATACAAGAATACCAAACAAGGTTTAAGCGTTTATCTAACCAAACTGAGAATTGGTCTGAGAAACAACTTTCAGGTACTTTTATCGAGGGCCTAAAGCCGGAGATCCGAGAAGAAGTAAAGGCGCGGCAACCGTACACTCTTATGGCGACGATTTCCTTCGCGCATATCCAGGAAGAACAATTGAACCACGAGGTACGAAGGACAAGGGTCGCTCCCCGACCAACCATGTCGAGGTCTACTGCCCCCTCTACTGTCATCCAAGCCCCTGCACCAAAAAAGTTGACAAGAGACGAGCTTCGCGAACGATCGGCCAAGGAGTTGTGTTGGCATTACGACGAACCGTGGAGCCGCGAACATCACTGCCAAAAGGGCCGGCTCCTCATAGTTGAACCAGCGGAGAATGAGGACAATGAAACATCTGAAGAAGCCCTTGAACCTAAAGAAGAAGCCATGGAGGAAGAGTCTCAACCGGCCAACTACGCAGTGCACGCATTGCCGACTATTCCAACCTACAGATAATGAAAGTTGGAGGACTTCTAAAACAGCAACTCATCACCGTTCTCATCGACACAGGCAGCACCAATAACTTCCTCAACAATAAGGTTGTTGCACGTTTGACGCTTCAAATCGAAGGTTGCAACAAGTTTGATGTAAAGGTCGCCGATGGCCGAATCTTTAATTGCGACCAACGGTGCCCGCGGGTGAAACTACTCCAAGACCAAGAAGTGGTAGCTAATTTCTTCCTCCTACCCATCGATGATTATGAAGCCGTACTCGGGATCAAATGGCTCACAACACTAGGTGATATCTCCTGGAATTTTTCTAAATTAATCATGAAATTTTATTGCAAAGGGAGACAGGTCACGTTACGAGGCAAGAGCGGGAGCCAAATTTCCACTGTTTCGTCACAACAAATGGAGAAAATTTTGCACAAAGCACATGGTAGATTCTTGATGCATATTCAGCAACCATCTATGGGGGAGAACATACAAAACTCAGATCCTAAGCTTGCCCTTTGCCTGAACGAATTCGCGGATGTTTTCTTGGAGCCGCACGGGCTGCCCCCTAACCGGCCGCATGACCACTGCATTCCTATTTTGCCAGGCAAAACCTCTAGCAAATTTACGACCGTACCACTATCCTCACTTGCAAAAGGACAAGATCGAGAACATTGTTAAAGAGATGCTTGACACCGGGGTGATTCGACCGAGCTGTAGCCCTTACTCCTCACCGGTGTTACTAGTGCGCAAGAAAGATGGTACGTGGCGGATATGCGTTGACTACCGGGCTCTAAACGCCATCACCGTCAAGGATAAATATCCTATCTCATTCGTAGATGAACTCTTGGACGAATTAAAAGGAGCCCGAGTCCTCACTAAATTGGATCTCCGATCTGGATACCCTCAGATTCGGGTATGAACTGAAGATATTCTAAAAACTGCATTGCGCACGCATAACAGCCACTACGAGTTTCTGGTAATGCCTTTTGGACTACGAATGCTCCTTCTAATTTCCAAAGCCTGATGAATGACATCTTCCGGAGTTTTTTACGCAAGTTCGTATTGGTATTCTTTGATGATATTCTCATTTATAGCCCTACACTTGATATGCATTTTCAGCACTTACGAACTGTTCTAACGATTCTTCGGGAGAATACTCCTTATGTTAAACAGTCAAAGTGCAACTTCTTACAACGTAAATTGGAGTATATTAGGCACATTATATTAGAGGATGGAGTGACGGTGGACCCGACAAAGATCGAGGCAATGCAAGGATGGCCGAGACCTACAAACATACAATCATTACGCGGTTTCCTTGGACTCACGGGCTACTACCAAAATTTTGTGAAAGATTATGGCAAGATCAGTGCCCCGCTCACGTCCTTACTGAAGAAAGACTCCTTGTGGTCGGATAAAGCCTCTGCAGCCTTCGAACGACTCAAGGCAGCCATGACGATGACATCGATCCTAGCGCTGCCCGATTTCGATCGCACTTTGGTCATTGAGGCCAATGCGTCAAGAGTTGGAATTTGGGTTATTCTTATGCAAGATGGTCGACTCCTAATTTACACCGAGGCTTCCCCCACACTTCATACGAGGTTTTTACAGGAGATACTAATTACCACCAAATTTAAAATATGGTTGGATACAGGTCCATGGCATGAAAGAGGAGTTAAACTAGAAGAATTGCAATCCATGCTCAGCTCTCATCATCCTGAACCATACCAGAGGGTCGTCACCATTCCAGAAGAAAGATTGGCTATCACTAAAGACTAACTATATAGCAGCACATGCAAAGAAGAAACGGCCTCCCGACAAACTTCAGATTGAAGATTGAGTTTTTCTACACCTTCAGCCCGATCAGCAGAAAACTCGAGCCTTAATGAAGTGGTCTCCCTATTTCTTTGGGCCTTGCAAAATTGAGGATCACATTGGGGCCTTAACCTGGAGATCAAATTCGTGCACCAGATCAAGAGTACAGTTGTCCGCCAGGTATCCCACCTCAAATGGAAATTTAAAAAAGACGACTCAGCCCAAATCCTTCCAACTAACACCCCGGCTGATGAGGATGCCAAAGTTTAGTTAATGATAGCATGAGAGTCACATGAGGAGTTGAAGATCCAATTTCCAGAGTTTATGGATCCTCAGCCTTGAGGACAAAGCTGATCTGAAGATGACGGACTTGATAGGACTCCAACAGGGTTGAGTCCTAATCATCTTAGTACTAGTCAATAAAAACCCTATTAGATTGTAATAAAGTCACTCCTATCTTATAAAGGAGTATAGTTAGGGTTTAGATTAGCCCTTAGGGCTTAGTAGCCGCCACACCCCTTACTGGGTTCGTCGGCTAGGTTTTCCCCCTGCTTAGGTCGGCTATAGAGCCACTTAGCCGCCTAGTCAAAATGACCAAATATTTTTCAAATGATTACTAGTTTTAATTCCTTTTTCATATCCATTTCTTGAAACTAGAAGCTGATGGGACCACATTACTGGATGATGAAAGTTTAAGCAAATTCAACATGATAAAGAGATTCAGTACCAAAATATTGAAAAGCACAGAGGACACAAGAAGGCAACTTCATTACCACGACAAAAAGAACCGATCGTTCCCACCACCGCTCTCGTCTCCACCTCCACCGCCGGAGCCACCGTCGCTCCACCCACCGTTACCACCGGTGGGACCGCCAGAACCACCATCAGAAGCGGCTCGAAGCCGCAGGGAATCGAAACCCTTCGGCACAAATCCGGAGGACAGAAGACGAACCACACCTCCAAACCCAACGGAAGAGGCGGGATTCGTAAAGGAAAAGAAGGGGCCGAGCGGGTAGCGGGCACCAGGAAGCCTCTTCCTACCGCCATCCGGAGAGACACGATGCGAGTTGAGGAATCGGGCGAAGGGAATGCGAGGAAGACCGAGGGCGTGGGAGGCGACGATGCGGGAATTGGGGAGAAGTGCCACCATTTTTCCGCTGCAAAGCAGCATACTCCCACCCCACCAACAGAGGTTTTGCCCGAGCCGTAGTGTTTTATTTTGTCATGAGGCGTCTCGCTTTCCCTTTTAAAATGCGGCTTCTCGCGTGTCTCTCACGTGCAACGACGGCGCGTACTAATAGTGCGGTGGGGTGATGGTATTGGCAATGACCAAAACATCTTGAATTGGCTGCTCTTTTTTCTTTTTTTTCCGAAATAAATAGCAAATATTAATTGAAAAAAAAAATCTAATACAACCTCGATCATAATGCAAAATACAGGGGGCTCGAAATTATAGATTAAAATTTTTATAATCGAGTAAAATTGGTGAACAGGTTAATCCTTCCATTTTGGTTTGAAACTCGATTAATGAGTATTAAAAATGACAAGTACCATAATATTTTTCCTCCATTCCATTCATTTTAATCAGACTAATTCCGACAAGCATATTTATTATTCTACTTATACATGTTGCGAATCTAACTAATCCGAGTTTAGCAGGTTGCATTGGCGTAGATGTCGAAACCATTTGTACGTCCGTCCACCATCTCTAATTCTCATGCTATCAAGGTTGAGACTATATGCCTCATTGTATTTAAGTTATGATGATGATGATTCAAGGGAGGGAAGATTCTATAATTCTCATGCTATCAAGGTTTGTATTTTAAGTTATGATGACGATTCAAGGGAGGGAAGATTACAAGCACACGATCATCGTAGAAGACCTTTTATGCCACAATCGTGTGTTGCTCCTCAGTATGTATGAGGATTGGCCCCGATGTTGGAATTTCTTTCCCACGATAGGATACTTACCATATTAAGATGAGGATTGCTGCTCAAGATTCAACAAGAATCCCACAACCATCTATTATTCGTCATTAGGGTGACTTGAATACTATCAATCTCATTACTATTGTTGTTGTTATTCCTTAGTAATTATTAAATGCCCATCTTTATGGATATTACGTTCTTCATCGTAAACCTTATTGTTATTCACATGCCTACAAAGTAAAAGTATGTATTAATAGAAAGTTTTACACATTTGTATACACTTTGTATGAGAGTATAAAAAAAAAAGTACATTATATCTTTATTAGCATGGTGTTATTTAATCAACCGAAATTTGTTACTGGTTTAATTTGCTCTCTTTTTATGGTTAGTGGTTATCCCTTGCATGAGAAAAATCCACCAGTAACCAATATAGAACTAACTAAATCAGGGTTATTACACTTCCAGTAACTCATCTAAACCTTCCTTTGGTTGAGAAAGATAATTAATTACAAGCTGATTTCCCAAAAAAATTCCAAACTTGGTACAACTCATTTCATTTCATCATGAGATGTTACTATAAATCATAAATAACAAAAACATCAAAAGTTGTATTAGTACAACAACCTTTCACTGTTGTACATCACCACATATGAAATGATCAATCTGCCAGATTACATCACACCCACCCATATATGCATATATATATATATATATATATATATATATATATATATATATATATATATATATATATATATATATATGTATATGTATATGGAATAATTTCTTCACCTGGTCATTAGAATCACACCAAAATCATATGATGAAGATTGAAGAACATGAAAGTTGTAGTTTCTGCACTTGCTCAAAGGTAACTACTGCACATGGATGTATCTTTTACGATCATAGTGGCAGTGTTGTGTTCTAGTTGTTGCATCGTTGAACCAGAAAAGGTGTGAAAGACAACAGGAGTCAGATAAACTCTACCACGTTCAAAATGAAGAAAACCATTTGATCTCACCTGCAAACCAATTAAGACAAATGCAATGAAGAACTTATAGACCAATTACCAACATCACTTTACACTACAAAACCAAGTCAGTTCTCATTCTTAATATTAAATTATAATATAACTTCCTCAAGTAAACTTGGGTTGCATTGTTGCTACTGAATTTTTGAAGAGCCCAAAATACTGCATTGACTCTCGATATCGATACAAGAACTGAAGCTCATTTTCGAAATCCTATGAATAAATTTGGCTCAAAATCTTAAAAATTAAATGGATAACTATTGACAGAAAACCAAGGTACACAGACGTATTGTCATCTGAAGTATTTAGTAGTCAACTAGTAACAAAGGAAACTTTGATTGTAGTCAGAGCTAAGGCAGGCACTAGGTAAAATTTAGTGGAGTAATCAGATGAACAAAAAAGGAAGGTGCTGTAATGCTGTAGTGACTTCTTAGCTACTATAATGCTTACCTGGAAAGAAGGAAGCATGTTGGCGCTTTTGTGCCCAGCAAAATCTGCAATCGTGGTATAGCTGATATAAGTAAAGAACATAGGAACAAATGTAACTCAATCATAGCAGGATGTGGCCATCAAACACAAAGGAAGTTGTCTTTCCAGCAAACGTTGAGGATCTCACTTGGAGAATGAGCCAAAAAAAAAAAAAAGGAAAGAGAAAAGATAAGTTTAGGCTTAAATTCATGAATGCTATATGAGCACATACCTATTTTGGTAGGATCAAAATACAAATTGACCACCAGTTACACATGCCAAGGATTTTGATATGAGTTCATACCGAATACCAACCCACTGCTTGACCCTACAGCCTGTTGGTACTGTAGGGTATACAGTGTGGAATACCACTTGACAATAATACAAAAAAAAAAAAAAAAAAATTCCATAGATCAGTATAATTGTAATACAGGTAGTGCACTGCATACCAGTAAGGGGTGCAAAGCATAAATACTGGTCATTACAGTTGACAATGTTTGGTATTTGAAACAGGATCACCATCTCTAGCTAAACAAAGCAACGGTGATCAAGGAGGATACAGTATTAAGTTCATAGTTGGTAGAACTTGGTACGATCTTTTCTCTTTTTTTCTTCCTTGTGTTTGTTCTTCTCTTTATCTAATTGTTTTCCCCTGATTGGAATCAGTGTATATTGGCTAATATAACTTCGTATATTTTTGACAGGGAACTGGTTCACCTACTGGTGTCAATACTCAGTTTCTTTAATATTGTACTCAGAGAGAAACTAAGTTATAATTACTTTTTTCTAGGATGTCCAGCTAAAATCCTAGTTTTCAAAGTAAAGGATCTGCATACGTGAAACCAAATCATCAGATTTTGTCTAGGAATCATAAAAGTAAGCTGACATTTTCATTCCTGCTCTTCTCCTCTTCCCTCTTCCTCTTCTTTTTTCCTCTTACTCCTCCCTCTTCATTCTTCTTGGCCTTCTTTCTACACCTCTTCCACAGCACTCGATACCATGATGTGTTTTATCCAAAGTTTGTCATACCGATCCGTACCGGTATACCGAGTTTATCTTGGTACGATATGGTACCCGGTACTAAGCGACACGCATAGTGCATACTACTCGATATTATATTATATTAATATAGTATAATATATATCAAAAAAATGAAAACAGACGAGATGTCGCCTCGCCTCGCGGGAGAATGATGCCTCGTCTCCCCGTAGGAGAACGAAGCGGCGCCTCCTTCCCACGTAAGGAGAAAAGGCGTCACCTCGTTCTCCTGCTGAAAGACAATGCGGCGGCTCGTTCTCCCGTTGAAAGACGAGCCGACGCCTCATCCTCGAGCGAGAAGACAAGGCATCGCCTTGTCCCCGTGCGGTATGTATTGGCCGGTACTGAGCGACACGCATAGTGCATACTACTCGATATTATATTATATTAATATAGTATAATATATATCAAAAAAATGAAAACAGACGAGATGTCGCCTCGCCTCGCGGGAGAATGATGCCTCGTCTCCCCGTAGGAGAACGAAGCGGCGCCTCCTTCCCACGTAAGGAGAAAAGGCGTCACCTCGTTCTCCTGCTGGAAGACAATGCGGCGGCTCGTTCTCCCGTTGAAAGACGAGCCGACGCCTCATCCTCGAGCGAGAAGACAAGGCATCGCCTTGTCCCCGTGCGGTACGTATTGGCCGGTCTAACCGCCTGCTACCGGGTGGTACCGTGCGTCTCCCCGTGTAGGGAGACAAGGCATCGCCTCGTTCCGCTCATATCGGGCGGTACAAATCGAAACGGAGAACCTTGATTCTATCAAACTGAGTGTCAGTATACTACAACTGACCGGACTTGTGTTGTCTTCTTTCTACCGCCATCCCTCGGCACTCGATGCCAGTGACATGTTCTGTCATACCGTGTGTCGATCGATATATTGGAACTGAGCAGACTTGTGCTAGTCCATTGTGAAATTACATTCCTTGGTATAGAGAGAATTAAGTTAGGATAGACTAAGAAATATAGAACACTATAATAGGAAACCAAGGAAAGCACCATGAAGCACCATTGAAAATGATCGATATGCCAATTCCAAGGAACAAAATGTCAACTTTTTCTATATAAGTCTTACATATCCTTCCTGTGATTATACATAGATCCAGGATCAATTTTCTTTGCTAGTGTTATTCATATCAAAGTTTTCCTTACCGAGCAGTAAGGCCCGTACAGCTCGGTACATACCAGTCCAGCAGCTGATCGGTACGCGGATCGACCGTTACCAAGCGGTACTGTTAAAATCGATCGTCGACAATCGATTTCGGTCGTTGGCAACGGATTGAAATAGAAATCGAATGTCGACGATCAATTGAGGAAGAAGAAGGGAAGAGGAAGAAGAAAGAAGAAGAGGAGAAGAAGAAGAAAGAAGAAGAAGACGAAAAGTACCTCGCCGCCCGCGGGTCGCCATATTATTTTGAATATGGTTCATATCATCTATATTATTTTGAATAGATAAATTGACAAAAAAAGAAGGGCAGAAATAATGTTTCTGGATAATTTTAAATAGATCAGAATCATCAGATCAGACTTAAAAGTGTGGATTTCCCATCCAAGTTCTCTACCAATATTTTTTTAATGCAGTTTCAGGCCACAAATGTCTGAGTTTATCATATGTCTGTGTAGGTCTGTGTAGCGAGAAGGTGCTTGAATCATTAATCTATAAATTATTATGAGGAACCATTTTGTATGGTGAATAACTATAAAATGAAACTTTGGAGAGGATATCTTTACAGATCTTTGCTTATTAAATTGTGAAAAATTAAGAAAGATAACAAGTTCTTCATGTATCAAAAGTTTCTAGACATCTTTCACTTACATTTCTTAATTATTATATTGATTTGTTGATTTAAAGATATCAATTTAAGGATTTCAGCCACCAGGAGATAATTTATCAAACATAGTTGTCAAGTTCTTCATTTTGATGTTTTACAATATTGGTGCTAATCTAAAAGGCAGTCTACAAAAAGATCACTGGAGCAATATTTAGAACTGTTTCATCTGAGCCATCGACTCATAAGACATCATGTAGCTCTTACAAGGTAACGATTAATACTTACATAGCACCAC
Source organism: Ensete ventricosum (assembly GCA_029747655.1). Taxonomy (NCBI): domain Eukaryota; kingdom Viridiplantae; phylum Streptophyta; class Magnoliopsida; order Zingiberales; family Musaceae; genus Ensete; species Ensete ventricosum. The sequence continues at coordinate 35,453,774 of JAQQAF010000006.1, read as the reverse complement.
CAACTGCTGGAGCAATTGCTTTAAAAATGGACATTGCAGTCACAGCTATGCCATTTGCAGCTCCTCTTTGATCTTGAGCCTGAAGTTTTTGTACTAACGTGAAAGTATTGTTTAACATTTAAATAGGTGCTTCAGTGTCATGTTGAATTGGTTTGGAAGACTAGGAAACAACACAAAATTTGAAACCATAAATAAGAGAATTAAAGTGCAGATTAATAAATATTACCACAGCAATGTTTTGCAAAATGAACAATCCAGTGACGATAGTTACCTGATCATATAGGAAATGCATAAAAAATAAGAAACAATCCAATTGATCTAGGAAACAAATAAAATTTAAGAAATTAGTGAATCAAATATAAAAAGGTCATCCGTGGAATTAAACTAAGATTTATAACATTGGGAAGTGAATATATTTCCTCATCTGAAAAAAACCTAAGTTGCCCTATAGAAATTGACATGTTCAAGATGGTCTACAAAGTGGGCCTGGATTTTCAGAAAACAATTTACACATGCAACAGCAGATCTAGAGACATCATAGATTCATAGTACTACTACTCCATATATTAAAATAATACTTAATGCAATGACCGTCGTCCCTTAATCGATTGTCAATGATCGAAATCGATCATCGAAGGCCGATTTTAGTGATACCGTCCGGTAGCGACTAGTTCACATATCGATCAACTGTCGGATCGATACATACCAGACAGTACGGACCTTAATGTTCGGTAAAGAAAACCTTGCTCGAAAGTTAAATAAACTGTCTCTCAGAGCATTAGTTAAGCATAAGATAAAAATCTGCATCTCAAATTGTTTCATTATTTGCATGTTCCAAAACTACGCTGCAAAATTTTAATCTATAAAATGTTAAACTTTCTTACAAATCCATATATCCTGCCTTTCTATAAATTACTTAAAATATATACATTTTGACTTTATCTTTAGCCTGTACGTTTCTTTAAAGCTACCATATTTCAATTATTCATCCTCATTCCTCATTACTATTTAAACAAAATGTATCTACTAGAAGTCTTTATTGATTATTATGATATATTAGTGACCTATTGAAATGCACCATTTAATTCTAAGGTTCTTTTCTATACTTATTCACTTATAACGTTATATTTTATTTTAAACATATATTCAATGATTTCTTGATAAATTAATTTTTCTCACCAAGGTTTTACTTATTGGTCCATATCGTTGCACCAAGATTATCTCGGTACTAGTACGGTACCAGTATCAGGCGATATGCATAGTGCGTACCACCCAATATATTAAAATATTATATTATATTATATTAATATATTAAATATATTAAAGAAAAAGAAAAAGGGCAACGTCGCATCAATCTTTCTTCCCCATGGGTGGAGACAGGCAAGAGCGGCGACAACATGCAGACGAGTGCAGCGCTAGCTATTTCTTTCTTCCCTTTTTCTCATCTTCTTCTTTTTTCTTCTTTTCCTTAACTTCTTCTTCCCCTTTCTCCCTCAATTGACCCGATTTCTCCCTCAATCGACCGTCGACAGTCGATTTCTCCCTCAATCAGCCGTCGACGGTCGAAATCGATCGCCGACGGTCGATTTTTTATGGCACCACCCAGTAGTGGGCGGTCTACGTATCGATAACCTGGCATACTAGTATACCGCCCGTACCGGGCTATACAGATCGAAATTGCAAATCTTGTTTCTCACTATAAATCCTTCATTAATTTTTTGTTAATCATTTCAACAAAATGATTAGTGTGAAAGAGGTTAATATATTTCATACGCATACTAATACCGGGGAAGGAGAAAGAGGAATGGAATTAGAGAAAAAAAGAAATCGATAGTCGAATTGTATTTGCTAGCAAGGTTCACCATATCGGTCCGTACCGATGTATTGAGATTTTCTTAGTACGGTACCTGGTACCAGATGGTATGCACAGTGCATACTGCCCGGTACATTATAATATAATTTAAATATTTTTTATAATATAATATAATATATATTAAAAAACAAAAAAAATGAGGCAGCGCCTCGTCTCAACGTTGGAAGACAAGGCGTCACATCGCCTTCTAGCAGAAGAACGAGGCAGTGCCTCATCCCAGCGTTGGAAGACGAGGCGTCGCCTCGCCTTCCAGCAGAAGAACGAGGCAGCGCCTCATCTTCCAGCAGAAGAACAAGGCGCCGCCTCGTCACAGCGTAGGAAGACGAGGCGCCGCCTCACCTTCCAGCAAAAGAACGAGGCAACACCTTGTCCTAGTGAAGGAAGACGAGGCAACGCCTTGTCTTCCAGCAGGTGAACGAGGCGCTGCCTCGTCCCCGCATTTTTCTTATTTTTAAATATTTTTTATATTTATATTATAATATTAGTTTATATAATATAATATAATATAATGTATCGCCCGATACAAGGCAGTCCATGCACCAGTACCTTGTCGGACCGATACATATGGGTGGTACAAAGCGAAACGACAATCCTTATTTGCTGGAATATCTTTTGGATTGAAAATAAACAAATTCAAGATAAAACTTGCATAAAATCGATAAATAGTTCACCACTAAGTTTAAAATAAAAAAGAGATACAAAAAATTCACCACCCGAAGGATATTAAACAAGGATACAGAACTAAAAACAAAACTCACCACTCAAGGAAGTTGTCCAAGAGATACAGAGTTTTAGAGAGAACTTCAAATGAGATTTTGTCAATATAAATTAGATTCTAAACCTCTTTCTAACCCTAAAATGTCAAAATAAGTACTACTGCATGAAACCAAGGTTTGCAATTTCGATCTGTATCGCCCGGTATGGGTGGTACATATCGATCCGTCAAGTTATCGGTAAGTGGACCGCCCGCTACCGAGCGGTACCACCAAAAATCGACCGTTGGCGATCGATTTAGGCCATCGACGGTTGATCGAGGGAGAAATCGACCGTCGACGATCGATTGAGGGAGAAATCGACCGTCAGCGATCGATTGAAGCAGAAAAAAGGAATAAGAAGAATAAGTGGAAAAGAAGAAAAAAGAAGAAGAAGAGAACAACTTACTTCCCACGCGACGTCCTTGCCCGCGCGCCATCGCCGCCTACGAGTCGCTTGCGTGCCATCGCCGCCCTCACCCGCGGGCACTTTTTCTCTCGCGCAAGGAGACAGAACGTCTCCCCACATGGGGAGAAAGATTGAGGCGACATCGCCCCTTTTCTTTCTTTTTTAATATATTAATATTATAAAAAAATATTATATTATATTTTAATATATTGGGCTGTATGCACTGTGCTTACTGCCCGGTACCGAGATAATCTCAGTCAAGGTTTTACTTACGAAGTTGTCATGGATTTAGCTGAATTTACCTAAGCTGTGCGGCACCCTAGCGGCAACTTTGAAGATTTAACTGGAATTGCCTAAGTCACGAAGCAACCTTTGCCCACGGTTTCAGACTTAGTTAAATTTTCCTAACTCATGAAAATATCGAAGTGTATTTGCTCGCAAATGGTTAGCCCACTTACAACCTCGTACCGGTCCCGAAGGACTTGCAAAAGGAGAAATTGATTAGTTTTTGAAGATGAGCGACGAACAAGTCCCGACATCTCCCAAAGAGGGCAGCTCTTACAAACAATTCATCGAACACCTTGAGTGCAATAGAAAAAGAGAGAAAGAGAGCGAAACAAGACTTTAGAGGGCTGTAAGAATGGTCGCAAGTTCACAAATGACGGTTCCCAAGGGTGTCGGATGCAAAACACTTCAATTTCTTTTGAATGCTCACGCCTGACTACTATCCTGAAGCCCCATCTAGCCCTGTGCCACCCAGGGGGTTCTAGAGGGCTGAGATGGCTGACGTTTTGCGTTGCTCGGCCAGGTCATCGTAGCATGCGAAAATGGCCGAAAACTAGGCAGTTTTGGCTCCGCACAGTGAGCGATCATTCTGCAACCATACAAACTGTTTATTCTCGCATTTCTAAGGCAAAATCATATAAAAGCAAAGCAAAACACGCTGCCAAACATCTGAACAAGCAAACAAAAGCGACGAACGGTTTGCTGAGCGAAGAGTTACGGTTGAGCGACGACCATTCGTGATAGAGCGGTAAGGCCTGTAACGCCCAGTACACAGACCGACCGCTACCGGGAGGTATCGCTAAAATCGATCGTCAATGGTCGATTGAAGGAGAAATTGACCGTCGGCGATCGATTGAGGAAGAAAAGGGAAGAGGAAGAAGAGGAAAAGAAGAAAGAAGAAGAGGAGAGGAAGAAAGAAGAAGAGGAAAAGTACCTCGCCTGTGCGCCCTCGCCGCTCGCGGGTCGCCCATGAGCTGTCGCCACCCTCGCCGTCGACGGTCGACTTTTCTCCCCGCATGGGGAGACGCAACATCTCTCGCACGGGGAGAGAGATCGAGGTGATGTCGCCCCTTTATTTACATTTTTAATATATTTAATATATTTAATATTATATTATATTATAAAAAATATTATAAAATAGTTAATATATTGGCCGGTATGCATAGTACGTACTGCCCGGTACGGACCGGTACATAAAACCTTGATCTCGGTACATTGGTACGGACCAGTAAATCAAACCTTGCATGAAACAAACCCTCATGCATACGAAACTACGAAATTAAGTGTTTTACAAGTGATAACTAACATCTTTAATACATTCATTAGTCATGAAGAAAAGTATTTTGAAATAGCTTTAACGTTCTACCTTCCAAACCACCTATTAATGAAACAGCTTTAACTTTCTCTAATGAAACTGCTCATGAGCTGTTTTATTTGAGAGGTTTGGATTAAAGACTATGAGACAAGCATTGTGAGCTATAAAGAATACCATAGGATCGACAAGATTTACTTGAGCTGAGTCTAACAAATTAGGCACTCCCGTGTCACATATGTCTTTACAAGAAACTCTATCTACCTTTTGAGCGAGTTCCCTATAACTATGGGATTACATCATGGATCAATTTTAAGTTCTTATATTTTTGTATTAATAATAGATAAACTTACTAATTGTTAGATGAATTAATACAAAATTTGAGTGATGAAGACAATATGTAGAACTGAGATTGAATAATATGAAATGCAATTATTGTAAACCTAGTTTCAATGGATGGGCAACAAGTTACTATATGTAAATTTTTTTGGCATCTTAGATCTATTATTTGACAAAATAGGAAGATTGGATCATAACATTGTTCACAGGTCAAAGTGGATGGGCTTTTGTGTGATCAGGTGTCCATTCGATTAAAGTAAAATTGCACTAGTTATTAAGTCAACTGCGTTGCTTGATGGATTCCAATGGTGATCTAAGAAGAATTAACATATACGAAGATATATATAGATGAAATGGAAATGTCAAAGTGGATGTACCAAAATACCAGGAAAGAGAGAAAATTATTTTTTTTCTAATTCATGAACAAACCTGATGGAGGATAAAATGAGATAAAATAACCTAAGATGGTATAATTATATTCAAAGATACTATAATTATGTGAGGTGTCCATTGATCTAAGTGGTATGAGGAGATTTGTAGGGAGACCTAAGAAGACTTGAAACAATTCAAGGAGTTTAAATGCTCTTGTAACTACTAGTGATATTGACTTGTATAGATCTCCAAGGCAGAAAAGGATCCATGTAGCTTTTTCAAATAGTTTTGGAGCATAGTAGCTTGTTATTGTTATGGTTTGTGCACATGGACAATTCTAAAATTAGAAATCTTTGTTTGTTCATTTATCATTAGATTTAAGTACTTTCTTGATTTATCTATTTTTATTAGTTATGTAGCAGATATGATTTTTCACTATATCTATTACCTGAAATAACCCATCCAAATATTCCAAAATTGTCATTGATTTGATAAAATCACTCTATCCACAAAGACTAACTAATTTATGCGATCTTTTATCCTCAAAATTCGTAGTATTAACTATTAAATTATTCTATCATCAATTCTTTTAGCATAAGCAGTATTTTTTGTGAATCCTTATCTACAGTAATGTCTATATTATCTGCCCTTGCACTTGATTCTTAAATTTAACTCAAATCTTTGCATACCCACACTATTTTCCGGGGTTTTCCTTACCGAGCGGTAAGACCTGTACCGCCCGGTACATATCGATCCGACAACTGACCGGTACGCGGACCGGTCGCTACCGGGCGGTAGCACTAAGATTGGTCGTCGACGATCGATTTCCGTCATCGATGGTCAATTTCCGCCGTCTGCGGTCGATTTAAGTAGAAATCGACCGTCATCGGCCGATTGAGGAAGAAAAAGGAAAGAAGAAGAAGAAGAAGAAGAAGAAGAAGAAGAAGAAGAAGAAGAAGAAGAAGAGGAGGAGAAGTACCTTGCGCCGCCTTAGCGGCGACTCCGCCTAGGGGTTGCCCGCGAGCCGTTACTGCCCGCGCTACCCGAGCGCTGTCGCCGCCCGCGGGTTCTTTTCTCCTCGCGCGGGGAGATGGAACGTCTCCCCACGCGGGAGAGAATTCGAGGCGACGTCGTCGGGGTCGCCTGCGAACCGTTGCCGCCTGCGCTGCCCTAGCGCCGTCGCCGCCGGCGGGGAGACGGGAGAGAATTTAAGGCGACGTTGGCCCTTTTTATATTTTTTAATAAATTTTAATATTATATAATATATTTTAATATTTATATAATATAATATAATATTATAATAACATATTATAATATATTTAATATATCGGGCGATACGCATTGTGCATATCGCCTGATACTGGTACCGTACCGGTATCGATAAAATATCGACACATCGATACAGACCGGTACGACAATACTTGCTATTTTTCATAAACAAGTTATGTTAATATCATTCCAAATATTGTATTTATTAATTTAATTTTCTTTGAAAAGAGTTTATATGATCCAACTAGAACTTGCTAGTTTAAGTCTACAATCTTGGACTGGCATCTTTTATGTGCACCAAGTCACCAACCCATACATAGTATGAAAACTCTCTTGATTAATGATTACCAGACTGATTGCTAGTTTTTTTTTTTAATCCCCAAAATATCGATCAGACTGGTATGAACCGATTTGTAATTTTTTCACCAGTATCATATGGAAATGTTAGCTCGATGCCAGTACATATACTGTACATTTTCTATTGTTGATAATTTTAATAAATCATACCAAGAGTTGCATTTTACTATACTGCCCATGTATATATATATGTTCCTTAGCAGTCCGTTAAGTCACTAAAACCAATATTAGAGTGGCAGTTGAATACTAGGTTTTAACACTGTGCATTATGAGGGATCCTGATTTTGATAATTAAAGATCAATGTCTCCACAAAAATAGGCCATAAAATTTTGCAATCACTTAGTTTTCAATTTTAAAATTTGATGCATGGTTTGAAACACTTTTTGTTAGTGTCAATAACTAGAAAATCTATAATTGGTCAGCTTTGGCTATACTCACAGAAGGAGTATTATTCTTCAGCAAGGATGCCAAATTCACTATCAACATGAGAGGAAGCTCTGACAACTTTGCCATACATGGATAAGCAACAAGCAAAGGTATAGATAAAATCTGCATATTACAAAACATAATGGATCGAAAGAGGCTGAAAAGCCAAATAATACCAACATTTTTTTTTTATCAAGGAATGAAAAGCGATGATAAATAGTCCTTACTGCAGCAGGCCGCAATGAGTTGATGGGTCCTACAAGTTTCTCAATTGGAGGGTAAACAAGTGTTTGGAATACTAGAGGACCCGACCCTAGGAAAGTTCAACAAATTTGTAGGTATTATTCTAAATTTTTTTGGCAAAGGAATATTTAATGAAAAGATGCAACAGTCATTATGCAATAAATCTTTAAACACACAATTTTGTTCCAACAATAAGGCAGCATATTAAGATACTATGTCTGAAGAAAAATCTACTAATTGTCGTAAGATTTCATCCAGAGAAATAAGAACAGATGAAATCACAATCATGTACGTGGTAAATTTAATGTTTAGGAGCTCCACCTAAGTGTATTACGTAACATTTTGTTGAATTCAAGACCACTTCAATCAAATCCTGGGAATTGACCTAATATATCAATCATATGAGTTGTCTAGCTCGGATCATATATTTGAGAAACTGACTGTGGAATATCACTCACTGTCTGGCACATAGAAAGGCCATAGATTTTTGCTAAAAGATGAAGGCTGTAGCTAATATTTTAAATCTTGAACAAAGCAGCCAAGAGAAAAATATTTTAAATATTTTTCTCTTAGAAGACTTGTTTGCATGTCTAGGAAAAGATCTGAACCTGAAAAATACTCCTATTCGTATATGGTATATATAAATCATAACAGAATAAACAGAATATCTACCTTTGCCTAGGCTTGTTTTAAATAGAAAAGGAATTTAACATCAACTAGAAAGGATTGACATCAGGCTTTGATTACACTCCATCACTGATTTGGAGAAAATTGGGATGATAATGTTCTTCATATAAACGCCTAACCATACGTGACATGAAAAATATCAAACTACATATAAGAGAAGACATCTGACTCCTAATAAATAATATTACAAACTAGCGGAAGATCCTCCAGAGAGAACATGGTAGAGAAGAAAGGAACAACTCTTAAAAGGATCCGCATTAGTAAAATCGTAAAGTAGAAATTTTTAAAACTTGTTAACAAATAACCAAGATTTTCTAATTACGATTTCATTTGTGAAAGACTATTTATTAATAAAAAAAAATATGTTGATTAAGTGAAATATGTATCTAGTACCACTCCCCTAATTGTCCCTGTCTCCACCCCCGGTCCGCCGGATCCAGGCTGCAAATGATATTATATATATATATATAATTTAATACTCTTACAAGTTATAATCGTATGCAATATATATTTTTTTCAATTAATTCTAAATCAACCGTAATCTCACTCATTCAATCCAACTGGTCTTGCTGACGCAATTACATCTATAATCATCCCTGATTTTGATATCAATCTAGTGGACTGTCATTTATGCATTCCTTCTTATGTTCAATTATAATATAAAATTCATTTACCTTATTGTCAACTCAAAAGGATTCTTGATCACAAAAAGAATAAAAGAACAAGACTAATTCCCATAAGTTGCAACTTAAACAAAGGCACTACATCATAATTGAACAGCGCGTAAGTAGCTATATATACATACCCGTGACAGCAAGTATTTCGCCAACATCTTTAGGTGATAAAGCTTAGTCCTCCGTATTTTTTACCACTAACAGCCCATAATCAGAATATCTAGCAATCATTTAGCAACTATATATAATAAATACCATTACAATTGTTGGGCAGATGGCCCAGATTCAACCCATAATACGTTTTAGTGAAGCCCACAGCCCAAAACCTCACTTATATTAACCTAAAACCTAGATTAGGTGGCTAGGGTTGAGATTAAGAGAGCAACGGCGGCTGAAAACATGGGTGAGAGAAAGAAGACTACAGAGTGATAGTAGAGGCCATAAAATAAGAGATCCAGGAAAAGGAAGAAGACAAGGGCAGGAAAAGACTATTCTCAATCATTCAAATCTCAGGTTAGATCAGTTTGCAGTGGATTCTTACTATGATCTCTTGGGAAGGTTTTGAATATTGTGCTTAAGATTATAGTCCTTGTATATCTGTGATACTCTTGTGGCTATTGCTTTGGGCTTGGGTAAGAAGCCTTGAGATCTGTATATTCATTATTTTGATAGTGGATTTTGTCTAGCTTGTCCCGTGGTTTTTACACTTCGAGTTAAAGGGGTTTTCCACGTAAATCTTGGTGTTCATCTGATTGTGATTTCTGTTTGATTCCGCTGTGTGTGACGGTATGCTAATATTTGTTTGTCTACAAAGTTGATTCATGTTTTATTCCCATCAACAATGTATGTTAGGAAAAGCAACACATATGTTAAAATATATATATATATATATATATATATATATATATATATATATATATATATATATATATAAAGGGACTAAACGTATAAAGATCACAACAAATATCCAATATATTAATTGTTAGGATATACAATATTTGTCACAAATATCCAACATCAGTGCACATCAAAACATAAAGAATGTCTATTTACTTTAACAAGAGGGATACATGCAAGAGTTGGACAAACAAGCATAAATGTGTAATTTTTATTTATTTAAATTATCTAATCTTATCCTCTAAAACTGTGTTTGAGAAACCAGCGGTTGTGGATGACATAATGGCTCTGGAAACTGTAATGTCATAATTAGTTCGACGACAAAAGTAAATGATGGTTCTGTTAGTATATAGGAGGAGGTTAACCAACTAGAAGTAAATTGAGCTTATGCATTTTGAACCACGTGAACCATGTGGTTAGAGGTTTGTTACTAGACTAGAAGGTCTTTTGGCTAGCTCATGATAATTAGTATCAAAGTAAACCCAGTAGTAGATGTGTGCAAGTGAATGACCCCAAGTAGAAAAGGGCCAAGAATGAGGCAGCACATCAGGTGCTTCATGCTAGGGAATATGATTCTTGGTTGTGTTAGATCTTGAAGAACTCAAGCCTTTAAACAGGGAGGACTTCTGCGTCCAATCATAATGAGAGGAGATATTGGTTCTTTTTAGTCTAAAGCAGCACTAAATGGACCAACCGCTAATAATTTAAAGTATTTCGGACGGCCAATATGGTTAAATGCCCACCATATATCTAAATCCTGGCCTAGTATTTCTATCAGGTTGGTTCATGATGATTGCTTCATGTTGCATCACGACTCACTATCTCCTAGAATTATTTTTGCTCCTTATTATTGTAGGATAAAAAGTCAGCATTAAATGTACAATTTCCTACCCATTATAAAGTAAATTCATGAATTCCCAATTATCCTTTCCAAAATTGCCTTGATCAGATATTTGAGAAATTTGATATTAGCTATTCTATTTACTTTGTCAAATTCCTCAATGCTGCTAATGAATATCCTTTTTTTTTTTTTTTTTTTCATAGAAGCTTCAGAAAAGTGAAAAAACACGCCATTGATTTCGTAGGATAACAAGGAACAAATGGAAAATTTACCATATATCCTCACATAAATGGTTAATTTCCGAAATTTTCCTTTCTAATAAGAGATTTTACCATCAGGCTTGGAGCCGGCATTTGGAAGGAAACTACAAAGTTAAACATGAGTTGTTGCCCATCCATCCTATTTTTTTCAGTATTTAAGTTTCTGTGCAAAAAAAAAAAAAAAGTCACACTAACACTTTGCAAGATAGTTAAATTGACAAATAATATTTGAAATACGACGTGTAAGATAATGTTAAACAAAATATATCACCTCACTGTAAGCCATATCACGAAGAGAAAAAAAAAAGTAATATAGATTGATGAGAATAAAACATGAATCAACTTTGTATATGAACAAATACTAGCGAACTCCCGGCGAGCTCCCACCGCATCGTCCAAACCTTGGCTCGATGCCTAAGCTTGATCCTGGGTCCATGTCTAGTGTGTAACTCCTTTTCTTAGTCGTGGTTAAACTTGAACGATACCAACTACAACTTAATTAATTATAATCATAACCAATAAATCTACTTGAAAAACTTCTCAACTCTTGACAAGCTTTTCGGCTACCACCAACAATCTTCTGATGAGTCTCGGTCTTCTTCCGGTAAACTCCCTTGCACCATCCTGACAAGCTCCCGATACCCTCGGCGAGCTCCTAATGCACTCTAGGCGAGTTCCCAACCGCATCGTCCTCACTCCGGCTCGATGCCTGGACTTGACTTTGGCTAATCCTCTGATTGTAATCTGTCATAGTTAATCCTGCATCAATCAACTCTAATAACCTTGTTAGATCAATAACCCATTAATTGATTTCATCATTAAAATTTGAGATTCAACACGCCGAAGGTGATTGGGAGCTTACCGAGAATACACTGGGAGTTTGCTGGAAGATGATCAAGAGCTCATCAAGAGTTCACCAAAGGATGCCAGGAAGTTCGCTAGGAGTTCGAAAGATCAATTGACATGCCATACAACAAGGATGATTATATTTGTGTGCCTTAGTGTGTCATAGTTAGTATCGATTGTTTTGAGTCCTAATTGAGTTAGATTTGGATGAAATCCAAATTAACTCAATGTGAGGTGACCAAGTCCACTTTGGGTTAGAGTTGAGCTCATTTTGTTGACTTGGAAAGGGGTCAATATGAGGTACAAATTGGGTATAAAATAATATAGGAGGAGTATTGTTCCAAGATTCTCGATAATAGTACTGTCGGCGGGCGATGGTAGCACTGCCCAGGAGGTAGTGGTACTGCCCAAGCGATGGTAGTACCGTCGTCACCCAATTTTTTAGGTGGCTGCTAGCGGTGGTACTGTTGGTTTTTTCTGAAAAGAGTGAATTTTGGCTCTATTTTTTGAAACCAATTGGGGTTTATAAATACTATTGGGAAACCAAGAGGGAGCATCACATGTTCAGCAAAAGATTAAAGCAAAACATGTTTCTCACGTAGATCAAATCATCGTGCAAAAGATTGGATCACAAGAAAAATCGTAAAATTGTAAGGACTGAAGTATAAGATCAAATCGTCGACCAACAGGTTTCCCACATAGATCAAATCATCGGCTAAAGGATTTTGGCAGAGACTGAAGTATAAGATCAATTGATGTCCCTTCTGTCATCCTATCATCTTTAGTACATGGTTCTTAATTGATGTCCCTTCTGTCATCCTAGCTTGGAAGAGTCTCTTGGATATCTCATTCTTTGAGTTCTTCCCTGTTACTCGGAGATGAAGAAGGATCTGCATCCATGCTCTTATGTTGCCTCTGTAACTCAGGAGTCATGGAGGCCAACATGTAATATTGTACCAATGTGGGATCATCTATATACTTTACATAGCGAGCAATCTCATCCTCGCTTGCCCCTTCTTCCGGCGTGGGCATAATTGTATCAAGGACATACATGATTTTCTCCACCATGAGAATAATTCTCAAATTGTTGAGCCAATCTATGTAGTTAGGACCAGTGAGGCGATTGGCATCAAGTATGCCATGCAGGAGGTTTGTGAGCAATATGTTTCTGACAAATAAGATATATCACAAATAAATAACATGCAGATTTTGTAGGAAAACTAATTAAGATATACACCCACTATTTTTCTTGCAAATCATGCGACACCCTCGGCATGTGAGACGGAAGTCTCTGGTAGACTTCTAGTGGAGATCGAGATCCAATAAGCATCTTAGTGCAACCATGAGTGACTCGACCAATTACCCTAAGCCCGAATGGTAGACAACTCTTGCCAATCATAACTCTTTGTGATTCTCGTCATGTTTGGCCTCTGAATCATCATGGTCTCGATTGTTCAACTAACCATGAAGTTTAGTTAAGTCATCACCATCGTTACAAGATGAATCCGATTTGATGATATTCTCTCGAGTGACTCGACTAAGCATACCATATCCTCAGGTCACCGGTGACATCTCTATGTCGTAGGCAAGAATCTCGATTACGTAGATAGGTGAGCCTTGAGTGACTCGACCATCTCAAACTATCTCGTGATTTAATTTCTTCATATAACGATAGAAGGCCACGTGGGTCAATCTTATTGCTTCACGCTCATCGAATTAATATTATTGTATGAGATTTGTATCGATCTCCTAATATATATATATATATATATATATATATATATAGTAGGTGTATAACACATATCACATACACAAGCCTCATCGGATGATCATGAGCCATCATCTAATATGATTAAGCCCGAGCCAATGGGCCTAATCACTCATAATAGAATCTACGTGTGCATCGATACATCTCCATGCCCTGTGATTGTTGATCTTATCATCATCGATTCCATCGGATCCTTACTGCATCACCATGCGTCGTGATCTCATGCCACGACATCGTGGGTCCCGCTATCACCTTCACACTCCCGTCGTGCCACTCTATGTAATTACAAAATAATCATAGGCATACAAACCCAACAATAAATGAGAAAAATAAGGCTCACAAGCCCCAATAACAATAATAATCACATGTACACACATCACATCATATGACTCATGATCATCCATCCACATCATACATCACATCATATATAGGTAGATATATATAATAATTAACTAAACTCTTTAATTGATTATTTTTGTAATTTCTAAGTTACCCTATCATAAGGTTCCTAAAATGGCAACTTGGGACTCGTTGTGCGGCTAGGAAATCCTAGCCGCTAGGACTCCTCTTGCGGCTAGGAATCCATAGCCATAAGGAAACCTTGGGAGGTTAGGGAACCCTAGCCTCAAGGATCTCTCTTGCAGCCCTCTCCATGGCTGTAATCTACCATGGGCGGCCAACATATTTTAGTCACCCAAAACACCCCTTGCGGCTAGGAGTCCCTAGCCATAGGGTTACCTCTAGCGACAAGGAAACCTTGGCTGCTAGGGTTGCCCATGCAACCATGATTCTTGGCTGCATAGGAGGTTGTTGCCCTGGCCGAGAGCTTGTTGCTCTCAACTTTACAACCTTTGGCCAGGCCGAGAGCAACATCCTTGCTCTCGGCCAAGGCTGTAAGTAGCCTTTGGCCATACCATAGGGCATCAATAGTTGCTGCCCTCTTCCCCTTCCTTTGTGTCAACAACTTAACATCAAAGAACCTTACAACACTTCTCTACATCAACTTTTTATAATAAGAAAAAGTGATGGCCATATCTGATTAACTATGAAAAATCATAGCAAGGTACACAGAAAATAATTTATGCGTATTAATCTCATAACATGTAGTTTAAAACTAATCTTTTGCACGAAACAACCTAGCTTTGATACCACTATTGAGAAACCAAGTGGGAGCATCACATGAGTAGTGAAAAAATAAAATAAAATATATTTCTCACGTAGATCAAATCATTGTGTAAAAGATTGGATTGCGAGAAAAATCATAAAACAAAAAACTACATCATATGTAAGATTATTTACCTAGAAAGATTGTATATCCCTATTTTTTCATATCCAGATAGAGAGGATGAAGGAGGTCAAGTTTCCTCCTCTCTAGCAGTATCCACATAATGGATTGCTGTAGTGATACTCCTCCAATCATAGCCCTAAGTCTCGTAACTCTTGCTCAGCTTCTCGTGACAAACTTAGAAGAAGATCCTCTATTTTAATCACTGTCCTCTCATGCCTCAGAGGGGCTGGTCAGCTAAGAAGATGAGGGAGAGGAGAAGAATATGAGGCGGCGGCCAAAGGTGCAACCTATCATCTATATGCCGCCCTGCCTCCTATTTATAGAGAGCCATCAAAACCCTAGTGCATCTTGCCTTAGTGGGTATTGTATCTCCATCCAATTACTCACTAATCTTGGATTATTAGATCTCTATCCAATAATCTTCTTTGGCCTCTATTGGGTCTCATGTAAGGAGCACATTAGTGTAGGGTCTCATCTAATGTGAATAGGGGCTAATTTGATCACTATCTAATCCTCTATTTGCTTAAGCATCCACCAAATATGTATGACCTTCTAGGCCCGATATCGAGCTGGTTGTGAGTCACTCCCACCAGAACTCATTCTGATATAGTAAATTATTATCCCTATAATAATTCACTCGGCTTATTGACTATGGACATACTAAGCCACTGCATCATAGTCCCTAGACAGTACAGGAGGATCGAATCCATTGGACCTATCTATCTATATTTATCGTATATTTATAGTCTCTCATCCAACTAATATCCCAAATACTGTATATTGAACATGGTATTATCAGGCCACATACGGAAGCCATTCGAGTTTTGCTCTATTGGATTCTCCCGGAGAACTCCTCTCTCAATCTTAATGACTATGGCCAGAGATTTGTCTAAGCAAGCATATATAGGGTAATCCTCTTGTGATACTAAGAGTGGATGATCCTTTATTAACACTCAATTGCCTACGTATGGTTGGCTACTAATCCCGATAATCGGTTATACCAAATCAGGAGCTTTCCAAACCTATAAGTTCAGTGTCAAAGAAATGAGTACTCAAATAAGACATTCTTGGTATCTCAAGTCTAAGGACCAAATACACAACTGAGACTATATAATCTCTATATGACATTAGGTATCATTAACCATACAATATTCAATAAGTAGATCAATCAGTGAACTCATTCTCTAATGAGCACGTGTACTGTATCCTTAATGTCTCCATACAAGTGGCTATGAGAATAGCCACCTTCATTATATGGATGGGTATACAGTACATCGATCTGTCTGATTATCTTGATGTCCCTCTTGAGTAACCTATGACCGGGATTATTTAGGATCTATGTTTAAAGGTAAATTGGTCTCATTATCGTAATCTCATCACGATCAGATTCTCATTACACAGAACGAAGGACATCATATATATATACATGTATATATATATATATATATATATATATATATATATATATATATATAATGTAAGAATATGTCACTATAATCATAAGCAAAAAGATCGCATAGTATGTCACACGTGCCATTACTCACATGATTAGCTTGCAAGGCACCTATACCCAGCAAATACTCAAAGTATTCTTACATTGGATAATAAGAATGTGAAGGAAAATTTGATAAAATTATGTTGGAATTTATTGTTAGATCCCTCCCTCTTGTAAATAGTAAATTGTGTAACGGTTGGGCTAAAAAAGAAGTGTAAAGTTTCCTCTCCTAAACTTGAGAAAAGGAGAGTGCAAAGGTTCTTCTCTTAAGCCTAGGAAAAGGAGAAAAATGTAAGGGGTTTAATGTTCACCCGTGGAGAAGTTCATTAGTGGACACTACCGGGCCTCGATGAAGGAGGACTCTGAAAGTGGATGTAGGTCAAGGTTTTGGCCGAATCACTATAAATTATGAGTCTTCTTTCCTTATTCTTTATTTTGACATTCATTAGCTAAATCGAGATATTTTTTCGGTCTTAAGTTTAAATCACTCACGTATTTGATTTCAATGAATTCCAAAAAGAAACGCTTCCGATTTAAGTTCTTACTTCGAGCAAATCTTTAAATCAACTTTTACTTAACACTTGCACTAATTCATCACTCCCCCGTTAGTGCCAACTTGATCCTGACAGTTAGTATCAGAGTGAGGTTATACTCAATTGGATTAATACCTAAGTGAATAAATAGCTTCGTTTAGCATTAACGAGGGATATTCTATCGCACGTCCTCCCATGTTCAATGGGATAGATTACACATCTTGGAAAACTAGAATGCATATCTTTTTAATTTCGATGGACTCTGAACTATGGAATATTGTCGAGAATGGTTTTCAGAAATTATCCAATCTGATAAATTATTGGAATGATCATGAAAAATAAATGTTTTCTTTAAATGCCAAAGCTATGAACACTTTATTTTATGCTTTAGATAAAAATGAGTTTGTATATGTGATTCAACTTTTGATATATGACATACATTAGAAATCACATATGAAAGCATTTAAACTAAATGAATCAATAAATGAAATAACTTGCAAAAATGAACTTGAAGAATACCTTCCGAAGAATAGGAAGAAAATTACCTTGAGAACATAAGAGCATCATTACCTTCCAAAGAATAAAAAGGAATTTGAACTAAGAACAATATGACTCCTCGAGTGAAACCTCGAGCGATGAGAACTATGAACTATGACAAAAGAACTAAAAAAATTAATGAAAATAAATAAAAATATAAAAATAAACTCAAAATGGACGTACCTTCTTGATATGAACGCAAGAAGTCGAGGCACTCCAAAGATGAAGAGCACAACCAAGAAGTAGAGAATCTCGAACTTATGGCTATCAACAATGAGATAAGTAACTCACTTAATGTCTCCTTTACTTTTGATGAATTATTAAATATATTTTATAATTTTTTTGATGAATTTAAAAAATGAAGTAAAACTTATAAATTATTTAAGAAGGATCATACTTTACTTGCTAGTAAACTTGAAAATATGCATGAAGCATCAACATCATGCATTTCTTACTCTAAATGTGAGTCACTAGAGGTAATTAAAAAATAAAATAACATACTATAACAAACTCCAGAAAAGCTTAAGATAAACAAGTCTCCAAATATGATCCTTATTGATAAGGGTCATGTTCATAAGAAAGGTATTGGCTTTGTAGGCAATAATCAACAAAAGCTAACTATCTTCATTAAAGGATCTACATTACACTCTTTACCTAAACTTAAATATAATTTTTATAGTAGACTAGGAAATTTTTCCTATAATTGTTCATTTAGGAAGTATAGTCCACATAAGTTGATTTGGGTTCCTAACGGAACCATAAATAACTTAATGCCATTAGAAAAAAATGGGTAGAGCCTTTCATGAGAGACCCAAAGTCAGATGGGTACCTAAACTAAAATCCCTTCATAGATTTATCTCCTAACAAAGGCTAGGAGCACTAAATGGTATCTTGAAAGTAAATGCTCAAGGCACATGACTTGAGATTTAAAATAATTATCAAACCCACTAGCCTAAATAACAATAATAAAAAATTATTGAATTAAAATTATTAACAAAAAATCTTATGATGATTCATGGTTATAAAATTAATCTTAATTATCTTTTGATAATGAAGCACTTTGCATAACCAATGCATGCTAATATAAAAATAAATTTGAACAAAAAAAAATCTTAGCTATTTTTAATGAAAAATTATCTACATTTAAATTTATAAAAAATGAATTTTTGATGATGATTGAATGTTAGGCTTGTATGTTTGTATTGACTAAGTTTTTTAGCTTGTAAAGTTTGAATAATGATTGATTTTAATGTTATGATGGTTGTATGTTGAAATAGGTTATTTGTTGTTGAATGATAAATTACTCTTGAATTTGAGCTTAACATGAATTTTAAAAAAATCATGGTTCATTTTCTAGTATTTTTGAAATATTAAAATATTTTTAAAATAAGAATGAAATTTGTATGATAATTCATTTCACTAAGTCTAGAGAGTTAAACTACTTAAGAAAGAAAAATCATTAGATTTAAAATAAATCAATAATTTTGTTTGAAAATATTTTATTATAATAATCTTGATGATTTCTATTGAAAATGATACTTGGTTTTCAATTTTAAAATGTTTTACTTGTTTAAACATTTGTTTTATGATCTTGATGATTTCTTTCTAAATGAAACTTGTTTTTTCGATTTTAAACGAAAATGCATGTATTTGGAGTAAGAAGATAAATATATTCTTGCATGAAATAAATTACATAAATTGAAATACAAAAATAAAATATATTTTTCTTGAAAATGTCTCTATCCTATCAAGCTTTTAATATGAGAAAATTGACGAATCTATATATACTATTACTGTTGAATCTCTTAAACTACAAAAGTGATTTTTGACGATTTGAATTTGAATGAGTTTTTTTTTAACCGAATCATGAACGTTCCCTTGATTTCTTGACTTGAGTTATCTTTTATGGGAATCAATTTGAACTTTTATGATTTCTTTCTTTTTTCCATTTATTAAAAAGAAGATTTATGATCTTGATAATAATAACTTAAAATCTTTATATAAATCAAGATTGTTCACTATGATTGTTTCGTTTTATTAAAAAAAATTATCCAAAAGAATCATGATTTGTCTTTTTAATCTTTTGAGATTATAACTTAAGATTTTCTTTTTATGAAGCATGATCTTGATGACTTGAAATTTATTATATAAGAATCGAGATATTTATTTTCCTATATCTCTTTTTGTAACTTACTATAGAGAATTTTTTCATCCTAATCATGAAATTGACTTCTCAATATTTATAACTTGATAATCTTTTATGAATCAAGATTTCAATTACTATTTGATATCCTAAGATTCCTTTTCATTAGCTAAGAGGAGATTTGTCAAATTGAATCATGATATTTGGTATTCATGATTTGATATCCTTCATGTCATGATCTATTTATGAATTCTTTATATTCTTAAATGATATAACCTATCACCAAATTGATAATTCTTGATATTTTTCATGTTATCAATATTTATCATGATTTGAAAAATTAATATATAAGAAAAGATTTTGTACCATTGTATTCTTCCATTCTTTTTGACAAATGACAAAGGGGAAGATAAAATTTGCTATATTGCAACAAAATCATTAGAAGAGAATGAGGAACAACTTGATTTCATTAGAAGAGAATTAGGTATGTTAAATCTTCCTAATGCATGAGTTGCTATCATATTTTTTGGATTTCTTGATTTTTCCAAATTGAGTTTCTTCTTGAATTTTACATGAATATTCCACATGCACGAGATGATTCTTTCCTCTTGAAATTTATAAGTAAAAAGGTAATCTTCGATCTTTCAAAATGATTTCACATCATTCTATTCTCTTGAAATTTATAAAAGAAAATATGTGAGTTATGAACCTTTGTGATGCTTAATATGTGATTTATGAGCTCTCTTTTGAATTCTCTCTTTTAACATTTGATTCTTGAATTCTTGGATTCATAAGCTTTCTTTTGAATCCTTCTTAAGAAATTTTTTTTTTGATTATTGGATTCATGAATATTCTCAAATGTATCCCCTTATTAGATTTTTTTTAGGATACTTGATTTTTGGATCTTTGACACCACCACCCCACCCTCTTCTTCTTCTATGTTATTTATAAACGGGGAGAAATCAATTTGATAAGAAATAGATTAAACTCTATTTCTTCTTCTCATTTTACAAAGGGGGAGAAATGGAATAAATTACTCTCTTTATATGATGAATGTTTGTGATAAATGTGTTGAAATATGTATTGAACACTTAGTGTTTAAATATATGGTGAATATTTCTTCTTTTTATTGATAACAAAAGGAGAGAAATGATATGACATAATGACATAATGCTAAATGTTTTATTTAAAATGTGATGAACATTTGCTAAGAAATGGTATGTTAAACATTTCTCCTTTTTGTTGATGACAAAGGAGGAGAAATGATATATTGATGATAAATGATGAATATTAATAAAATATAAGTTGGTATTTCTTCTTTTTTTGTTAATGAAAAAAGGAAGAGAAATAATATAATTGATGACATAAGGGGAAGAAATGTTTTGAGTTCTTTGAACTGTTTGAAGTTGATGTTGTATCATGGATAAATGGATGTATGCTTTATGCCAAATTTTTGAGATCAAAGTTATATGCTTTGAAAATTTTGTCATTATAATTTTTTTTTAAAGTGTTGGGTTCTTTTGAATTCAAGTTTGCTCTATTTGTTCTATGACATATACATAGGGGGAGTTAAGGTTAACTCTCATCATCAATTGGTTATCATCATTAAAAATGGAGAGATTGTTAAATCTCAAATTTTGATAATGAAATCAATTGATGAGTTTATGATATAACCTGTGTATTAGAGAAAGTGATGCAAGATTAACTACGATGGTAAAAGGATAATACAATCTAATGTTGGGCTAGAGTCAAGTTCGGGCATCGATCCGAGGTTGGGACGATATAGTGGGAACTCACAGGAAGTCTCACTGAAGGTGATCGGGGTTTCATCGGGAGCTCGCCAAAGGTGATCGAGAGCTTGCCGAGAGTTCGCTAGGAGCTCATCGAAGGTGATCGGGAGCTTGCCGGGAATACACCGAGAGTTTGCCGAAAGATGATCAAGAGCTCACCGGGAGTTCATAGGATGATGCCGGAAAGTCGCCAGGAGTTTGGAAGATCAATTGACGTGCTATTTCGTTGAGCTCAGGTTGAGCTTATTTCATTAACCTAGGTATGAAACAATATAAGAGAAGTACTATTCCGGGGTTCTTGACGGTGGTACCACCCACCCGACGGTAGTATCACTACCGCCCAATTTTTTAGGCGGCTATTGGTGGTGGTATCGTCAGTGCCGATGGTAGCACCGCCCATAGCTAGTCTTAAGTCTAAATCGCTCACGAATTTAATTTCAATAAATTCCAAAAGAAATGCTTCCGATTTCAGTTCTTATTTCAAGTAAATCTTTCAAATCAAGTTTTACTTAACACTTGCACTGATTCACTCTCGCCCCCCTCTTAGTACCAACTTGATCCTAACAGTTGGTATTAGAGTGATGTTATACTCAATTGGATTAACACCCAAGTAAATAAATAACTTCGTTTAACATTAACGAGGGACATTCTATTGCATGCCCTCCCATATTTAATGGAGCGTATTATACATATTGGAAAACTAGAATGCATATCTTTTTAATTTCGATGGACTTCAGAAGTCATCCAATCCGATAAATGATTGGAATGATCATGAAAAATAAATATTTTCTTTAAATGCTAAAGTTATAAATGCTTTGTTTTGTGCTTTAGATAAAAACGTGTTTGATCAGATTTCTACATGTGATTTGGCTTTTGATATATGACATACATTAGAAATCACACATGAAAATATATTTAAATTAAATGAATCAATAAATGAAATGAATTGTCAAAATGAACTTGAAGAACACCTTACTAAGAACAAGAACATCACATTATAAAGAACAGGAAGGAATTTGAACTAATAACAACATATGACTCCTCGAGTGAAACCTCGAGCAATGAGAACTATGAACTTACGATAAAAAAATAATAAAAATAAATAAAAAATATAAAAACAATTTAAAACGGACACACCTTGCTATGAACGCAAGAAGCCGAGACACTCCGAAGATGAAGGGCATACCCAAGAAGTGGAGAATCTTATGCTTATGGCTATCAACGATGAGGTAATTAACTCACATAATGTCTCATTTACTTTTGATGAACTATTAAATACATTTCATGAACTTTTTGATGAATTTAAAAAGCTAAGCAAAACGTATAAATTACTTCAGAAGGATCATGCTTTACTTCCTAGTAAACTTGAAAACATGCATAAAGCATCAAAATCATGCATTTCATACTCTAAATGTGAGTCAATAGAGGTCATTAAAAAAGAAAATAACATACTACAATAAACTCTAGAAAAGCTTAGAATAGACAACAAGTCTCCAAACATAATCCTTGTTGATAAGGATCATGTTCATAAGGAAGGTATTGGATTTGTGGGTAATAATCAACAAAAGCCAACTACCTTCATTAAACGACCTACACTGCACTCTTCACCCGAACTTAAATGTAATTTTTATAGTAGACTGGGACATTTTGCCTCTAAGTGTTCATTTAGAAAGTATAGTTCACATAAGTTGATTTGGGTTCCTAAAGGAACCATAAACAACTCAATGCCATTAAAAAAAATGGGTAGAGCCTTTTATGAGGGATCCAAAGTCAGATAGGTACCTAAACCAAAAACCCCTCTCTTATAGGTTTGTCTCCTAACAAAGGCTAGGAGCTCTAAATATTATCTTGAAAGTGGATGCTTAAGGCACATGACTTGAGATCTATACTCATAATAGCCTCCTCGTATCTCTGAGGATCAACATCCTAAGTGTCGTCTCCACTGATATGTCTCACGTATCTCTCAGGAAGGTGAGATATTTTGCTAGACCTACGTAAAGTTAGAACTTATGTGTTAGGTACCTGAACAGACTCAACCTCCAGAGTGGTTCTTTAGTTAGGTTCTCTAATCTCGCTCAATTCTATCATGCTCCCATTGTTTCCACCAAGAATATGTTCCTTCTCAAGGAACACTGCCCTCATAGCAATGAAGATCTTATGGTCCTCAGGATGATAAAAATAGTACCCACAAGTTTCCTTGGGATATCCCACTAACTTATACCGCTCTGTCCTTGATTCTAACTTGTCGGGATTGTGTCTTTTAACGTGGGCGGGGCAACTCCAAATCATAACAACCTTAAGATCAGGATTCTTTCCTTTCTATATCTCATATGGTGTAGACACTATTGACCTAAATGGAACTCTGTTCAGAAGGTAAGCTATGGTCTCCAGGATATATTCCCAAAATGAGATTTGTAGGTCAATGAAACTCATCATGGATCGTTCCATGTCTAACAGCTTGTGTTTCCTCCTTTATGATATACCATTGAACTAAGGTATATAAGGAGGTGTCCATTGGGATAAAATCCCATAGTCTTTGAGGAAATGAGTGAATTATGTACTCAAGCACTCTTTTACTTGATTCGATCAAAAAATCTTAATACTCTTTCTAGTTACTACTTCATTATTATATTCTTTAAATTTCTCGAAAGTTTCAGACTTATACTTCATCAAGTACATATTTCTATACCTAGAGAAATCGTTAGTGAAAGTAATTAAGTAGGAGTAACAACATATGGCCTGAGTGGACATGGGACCACATATATCACTATGTATGAGTTCCACTCAATGACTTTCTCTCCAGTTCCACTAAATGGAGAGTTGGTCAACGTTCCATAAAAGCAAGGTTTGTAATTTTTATATGACTCATAGTCGAATGTATCTAAGTATCCATCTTTTAATAACTTTTAAATCATTTATTCATGGATATGACCTAGCCTACAATGTCACAGGTATGCACTGTGTTGGGAAACCTCAACGGGAGCATCACATGCATAGCAGAAATCAAAACAAAAAAATCGATTTCCCACGCAGATCAAATCATTGTGCAAAAGATTGGGATTGCGAGAAAATCATAAAAACTAAAAAACTGCACTGCTTGAGAGATTGGTTTTACCTAGGGAGATCGTATATTCTTGTATTCCATATCCGAATGGAGAGGATGAAGGAAGTCAAGCATCTTCCTCTCTAGCGGTATCCACATGATAGATCTCTGTAGCAAAACTCCTCCAATCTGATCTCGCAACTCTTGCGAAGAGGGAGGGAGGAGAATAGGAGGGAGAGACCAGAGCTGCATTCTATCAACCATGAGTCTCCCCTCATATTTATAGAGAGCCACCAAAAACCCTACGACTCCTGCCTTAATGGGTATTGGATCTCCATCCAATAATTCATTAATCTTGTATTATTGGATCTCTATCCAATAATCTCCTTAGGCCTCTAATTGGGCCTTAATCAAGGAGCCCATAAGCATAGGGTCTCATCTAATGAGAATATGGGCTAATTGGATCTCCATCCAATCCTTTATTCATTGAAGCATCCACCATATGTGTGTGACCCTCTAGGTCCGATATCGAGCTAGCCGTGAGTCGCTCCCATCAGAGAACTCCTTCTGATATAGTGAATTATTATCCCCATAATAATTCACTCGACTAATCGACTATAGATGTACTAGGCCACTACGCCATAGTCCCCAGATGATACAAGAGGGATCGAATCCATCGGACCTGTCTGTCCACAGTTACCGTGTATCTATAATCCCTCATCCAACTAATATCCCAAAGACTGTATATTGGATATGGTACTGTCATGTCATATATGAAATTAGTTTATCTTGCTCTAATCAGATTTTACCGACGAGCTCTTTCTCTCTCAATCTGAATGACTATAGCTAGGGATTTGTTTGAGCAAGCATATATGGGATATTCCTCTCTCGATACTGAGAGTGGATGATCCTTTATTGACACTCAATTACATTCGTAAGGTTGGCTACCAATCCCGATAACCAATTGTACTAGATTTAGAACTTTCCAAACCTATAAGTCTGGCGTCAAAGAAAGGAGTACTCATACAAGACATCCTTGGTGTCTCAAGTCAAAGGACCAGAGACACATTTGGGATTATAGAATCACTATCTGACATTAGGTATCATCAACCATACAACATTGCATAAGTGGATCAATCAGTAAACTTATTCTCTAATGAGCATCTGTACTATATCCTTAGTGTCTCCACACAAGTGGCTATGAGACCAGTCGCCTCCATCATATGGACGGGTATATAGTACATCGGTCTGTCCGGTTATCTCGATTCCCTCTCGAGTAACTTATGATCGGGATTATTTAGGATATGTGTTTAAAGGTGAATTGATCTCATTATCGTGATCTCATTACGATCCGATTCCCATTATACAGTACAAAGAACATCACAATATATATATGCTACAGACAATATAATGTGAGAATATGCCAATATTAATCATAAGCAAAAAGATCACGTAGTGTGTCACACGTGTCATCACTCACATGATTGGCTTACAGGGCACCTGTAACCAGCAATCTTCCACTTAACCAAAAGTCAATCACCTATGTGTCTGATCCCCATTAGACCCCTATGACGCTCAAATATAATCTGAGCCAATGGCTTTGTCAATGGATCTGCAATGTTATCTTTTGATGGAACTCTTTCCATTGTTATATCTTTATGGGTCATAATTACTCTAATCCATTGGAACATCCTCAGAACAATTATGATGTGACCTGAGTCCCTTATTAGAGCTATCGCCCTATTATTATTATCATAATATATGGGAATTGGCTCCACGCTGCTTGGTACGACTCCCAAATCTCTGAAGAACTTCTTCATCCATACCCCTTCCTTTGTTGCTTCTACTGTAGTAATGTATTTCGCCTCTATGGTCGAGTCAGTAGTAGTATCTTGCTTGAAACTCTTCAAGCTTATTGCTCCTCCATTCAGGGTAAAAATATATCCTGAGTTTAACTTGCTATCATCAATGTCGGACTGGAAATTCAAGTCTGTGTAGCACTCAGTCTAGAGGCTACCTCCTCCATATACCAGTAAAGGATCCTTAGTCCTTCTCAAGTACTTAATAATATACTTTATTACCTTTCAGTGTTCTAAACCTGGATCTGCTTGATACCTGCTCATGACACTCAGAGCATGTGCTATATCAGGCCTGGTACATAGCATAATATATATGATAGACCCTATCGCTGAGGCATAAGGTATCTTATCCGTGTCTACCCTTTCTTTAGGAGTCTTTAGGGACATACTCCTGGAAAGTGATATTCCATGTCTCGTCGGTATGAGACCTCTCTTGGAATTCTTTAGGGACATACTTTATGCCAAACCTTTTAACAATGGAGTCTATGTACCTAGACTACGATAAGCCAAGCATCCTCTTGGATTTATCTCTATAGGTCCAGATCCCCAAAATATATATAGGATACTTCCCCTAAGTCTTTTATGGAGAAGTTTCTAGATAGCCAAGTCTTTACTGTGGAGAGCATTTCTATATCATTTCTAATGATTAGGATGTCATCCACATACAATACCAAGAAGATGATAACACTCTCACTTACCTTTTTGTATACACAAGTGTGATCTTCATTCTTAATGAAGTCATAAGATCATATCGTCTCATCAAATCTTATGTTCCAACTTCAGGAAGTTTGCTTTAGTCCATAAATGG
Organism: Ensete ventricosum; assembly: GCA_029747655.1. Lineage (NCBI taxonomy): Eukaryota > Viridiplantae > Streptophyta > Magnoliopsida > Zingiberales > Musaceae > Ensete > Ensete ventricosum. Next base: position 35,426,667 of record JAQQAF010000006.1, on the reverse strand, counting down.
ACTTGAGCAACCTGCACATTTTATCTAGACTCTCTTTGGATATGAATCCCTCTGGTTGTATCATATACACCTCCTTGAGGTTGCCATTGAGGAATATCATGTTGACATCTATCTGCCATATCTCATAGTCATAGTGTGCTGCAATGGCCAAAAGAATTCTAATAGACTTAAGCATGACTACAGGTGAAAAGGTTTCGTCATAGTCAACTCATCTTTAATGATATCCTTTAGCTACTAGCCTTGCCTTATAAGTCTCCACCTTTCTATATACTCTGATCTTCTTTTTGAAGTTTCACTTGCAGCCGATGGGTACGATACCCTTAGGTGCATCTACAAGGTTCTAAACCTTGTTAGAGTACATAGAATCCATCTCAAAATTCATGGCTTCTTGTCACTTCCCGGAATCTATACTCATAATAGCCTCCTCGTAGGTCTGAGGATCAACATTCTGATAGTCTTCTCCACTGATATGTCCCACATATCTTTTAGGAGGGTGAGATACTCTGCTAGACCTACGCAAAGTTAGAATTTGTGTGTTAGGTACCTGAACAGACTCGGGCTCTGGAATTATGCTTGAGCTAGGTTCTCCAACCTCGCTCAATTCTATCTCACTTCCACTGTTGCCGCCAAGAATGTGTTCCTTCTCCAGGAACATAGCTCTCTTGGCAACAAAGACCTTTCGATCCTCAGGACGATAGAAATAATACCCACAACTTCCCTTGGGGTATCCCACGAATATGCACCATTCCGTCTTTGATTCTAACTTATCGGGGTTATATCTTCTAATATAGGCAGGATAGCCCCAAATCTTAACCACCTTAATATCGGGCTTCTTTCCTTTCCATATCTCATATGGTATAGACACTACCGACTTTGATGGAACTCTGTTCAGAAGATAAGCTGTGGTCTCTAGGACATACCCCTAAAATGAGATGGGTAGGTCACCGAAACTCATCATGAATCGCATCATGTCTATCATTGAGCTGAGGTGTATAAGGAGGTGTCCACTGGGATATAATCCCATTGTCTCTGAGGAAATGGGTGAACTTCGTACTCAAGTACTCTCCTCCTCGATCTGATCGAAGAGTCTTAATATTATTTCCAATTTGGTTCTCAATCTCATTCTTATATTCCTTGAATTTCTCAAAGGCCTCAGATTTATACTTCATCAAGTACATGTGTCCATACCTAGAGAAATTATTAGTGAATGTAATGAAAGATGAGTAACCACCTATAGCCTGAGTCGACATGGGACCACATACATAACTATGTATGAGTTCCAATAACTCAGTGGCTCTCTCTCTAGTTCCACTAAAAGGAGCGTTGGTCATCTTCCCACGAAGGCAAGGTTCGCAAGTTGTATATGACTCATAGTCAAATGGATCTAAGTATCCATCTTTCAGCAACTTTTGAATCATTCCTTCATGTATATGACCTAGCCTACAATGCCATAGGTATGCATTTTTCTCCTTATCTCTTTTCCTCTTAGACATATTTATATTCATGATGTGCGGAGAAGTATCTAATATATATAGGCCATTTATCAGGGTTCCTCTAGTGATGATCTCATCATCTATAATGATTGAACAACTATTTTTCTCAAAAACTAATTTATATCCACTAATTGTCAAACAAGAGATGGAAATAATATTTTTAATAATGGAAGAAAAAACGTAGCATGCATCTAATGCAATAATAGCTCCACCAAGCAGATGTAGGATGACCTCCCTAAAAGAAATTACAATAACTCTTGCTCCATTGCCCATCTTGAGGTCCATCTCGCCTCTAGTCAATCTCCTAGGTCCTGCTAGAACCTGCAACGAATTATAGATATGATAAGCACTCTCGGTATCCAATACCCATGTGTTATCATAAAAATCTTACAAGTGGAGACTGATCATGAATATACCTAAAGCTTCTTCAAGCTTTTATTTCACTTGACCTACAAGGTAGTCCTTATAGTTCCTCTTCCAATGTCTGTCTTGGCCGTAGTGGAAGCACTATCCTTTATCCTTTGCTGGGTCTTTCTTAGCAACCTTTGCCTTACCCGATCTTTCTTTGCCCTTGCCCTTCTTAAGGGTCTTACTAGCCTTCCTTTTCTTATTGGTCTCACCAATATAGAGAACTAGCTTCACCTTCTTGATGGCACTCTCAGCTTCCCTTAACATATTGAGGAGCTCAAAGAGAGTCACCTCAAACTTGCTCATGTTAAAATTCATGATGAAGTGAGAAAATGAATCTAATATGAACTGAAGTATAAGATCAATGCACAGGTTATCCTCTAAGACTTTTCCTAGACCTGTGAGTTTCTCGATCCACTCTTATCATCTTTAAGACATGATTCTCAACCGATGTCCCTTCTGTCTTCCTAGCTCAGAAGAGTCTCTTAGATATCTCATATCTTTGAGTTCTTCCTTGTTTCTCAAACAACTGGTAGAGACGAAGAAGGATAGAATCCACATCCATACTCTCATGTTGTCTCTATAACTCATGAGTTATGGAGGCCAACATGTAACATTTTGCCAACATGGAATCAACTATATACTTGACATAGCGAGCGATCTCATCCTCGCTTGCTCCTTCTTCCGACATAGGCACAATTGTATCAAGGACGTATGCGATTTTCTCCGCAGTGAGAATAATTCTCAAATTTCGGAGCCAATCTATGTAGTTAGGACCAATGAGGCGATTGACATCAAATATGCCACACAAGGGGTTTGCAAGCGATATGTTTCTGACAAAACAATATATAGCAAAAATAAATAACATACAGATTTTTCAGAAAATACTAATTAAGATATAAACTTCTATCTTAAGGTACTCCCACTATTTTCCTAGCAATTACGCGACACCCTCGACGCGTGAGACGAAAGTCTCCAATATACTCCTAGTGGGGATCGGGACCCAATTGACGTCTTAGTGCAACCTCGAGGGACTCGACTAATTACACTAAGCCCAAAAGGTGTGCAACTCTTGCCAACAACCCCTTATGATTCCCGTCATTCTCGGCCTCCGGATCATCATGGTCTCGAGGGACTCGACCAACCATGATATTCAGTTAAGTCATCACCATCGTTACAAGATGAGTCTGATTTGATGATATGCCCTCGAGGGACTCGACCAAGCATACCATATCCACAGGTCATTAGTGATATCTCTATGTCGTAGGCGAGAACTCGATCACGTAGATACGTGAGCCTCGAGGGACTCAACCAACTCAACTTATGTCATGATTCAATTTCTTCCTATAACGATGGAAGGCCACGTGGGTCAATCTTATTACCTCACGCTTACCGACTTAATGCTATCATAAGAGGGGTTTTTTTTTCGTATCGGTTTCTTAATATGTCGTGTCACATATATATATTTAATATATATTTACATCGCATACAAATATATATACATATATCTAGTAGGTGTATAACACATCACATATGCAAGCCACACCGGATGATCATGAGCCATCACCTAATATGATTAAGCCCGAGCCAATGAGACTAATCACTCACAATAGGATCTATGTGTGCATCGGTGCATCTCTATACCCTGTGATTGTTGATCTTATCATCATCGGTTCCGTCGAATCGTCGCATCACCATATGTCGTAATCTCCCACCACGGTATCGTGGGTCCCGTTGTCACCTCCACGCTCCCGTTGCGCCTCTCCATGTAATTACAAATAATCACAGGCATGTAGGCCCAAAAATAAATGAGAAAAACAAAGTCTCGCAAGCCCCAATAATAATAATAATAATCATCATCATCATCATCGTCATCATCATAATTACACACATCACATGGCTCATGATCATCCATCCACATGATATATCACATGTACATCACATCATATGTAGGATTACTAGATATATATAATAATTAATTAAACTATTTAATTAATTATTTTCTAAAAATTAAGATATGCTCAAAATTTTCAGAATTATCAAGGGTATTTTTATAATTCTGGATGAGAGGAGAGTCCTCAAAATTTTCAGTATTGTTAAGGGCATTTTCAAAATTCTAGAAGGGAAGACAATCCTCAGGATTTCCAAAATTATTGAGGGCATAATCATCTTTTTCTGAAAAAGATGCCCTAAACCTCTTTGCCTTCACTGCACCACCGTCGTCGCCCTTGCGCTGGTGGTGGCAGCCCCTTGCGGTCGGCGCCGCCGCCCCTTTTAGCGGTAGGGCCGGCCTCTACCAGCTGGCCCTTGCGGGCTGGACACTGGCGCCCACCCCTTCTAAGCACACCATAAGCGACACAATCGCCTTTTGCAAGCGATTGCCCCCACAGAACACCTTGGTCGCAGCCGGTGCCCCTGCAAGGGGTGTGGCCGTGGTCGACCGCCCTTGCAAAGGGCCTGACCATGGCTGGTCGCCCCCTTTCCTTGCTGCCTTCATTGCTAAAACACAGCAAGAACGCGTAGAACGATTCTACTCGGTTCAATCTCATCACACGTAGTTTAAAAACCAATCTTTTGCATGAAAATCATGGCTCTGATACCGCTATTGGGAAACCTCAGCGGGAGCATCACATACATAGTGGAAATCAAAACAAAAAATTGGTTTCCAACGCAGATCAAATCATTGTGCAAAAGATTAGGATCGCGAGAAAACCGTAAAAATTGATAAAATCGTATCATGTGAGAGATTATTTTACCTAGGGAGATTGTATATCCCTATATTCCAGATCTGGATGGAGAGGATGAAGGAAGTCAAGCGTCTTCCTCTCTAGCGGTATCCATATGATGAATCTCTATAGCGTAATCTGATCTTACAACTCTTGCAGAGAGAGGGAGGAGAATAGGAGGGGAGGCCAAGGCTACAACCTATCAACCATGAGTCTCCTCTCCTATTTATAGAGAGCCACCAAAAATCCTAAGGGTCTTACCTTAGTGGGTATTGGATCTAATAACCCACTAACCTTGCATTATCAGATCTCTATCTAATAATCTCCTTATGCCACTAATTGGGCCTCAAGCAAGGAGCCCATCAGCATAAGATCTCATTTAATGAGAATATGGGCTAATTGGATCTTCATCCAATCCTCTATTTTATGAGTGTGACCCTCTAGGCCCGATATCGAGCTAGCCATGAGTCACTCCCATCAAAACTCCTTCTGATATAGTGAATTATTATCTCCATAATAATTCACTCGACTTATCGACTATGAATGTACTAGGTCACTACGCCATAGTACCCAGATAATACAGGGGGATCAAATCCATCAAATATGTCTGTCCATAGTTACCGTGTATCATAATCTCTCATCCAAATAATATCCCAAAGACCGTATATTGGACACGGTACTATTAGGTCACAGAATCATTTTGTCTTGCTCTAATCAGATTCTATTGGAGAACTCTTTCTCTCTCAATCTAAATGACCCTGGCCAGAGATTTATCTAAGCAAGCACATATGAGATATTCCTCTCGTGATACCGAGAGTGGATAATCCTTTATTGACATTCAATTACCTTCATAAGGTTAGCTACCAATCTCGATAACCAGCTGTACCAGATCTAGAACTTTCCAAACCTGTAAGTTTGGCGTCAAGGATAGGCATCCTTGGTGTCTCAAGTCTAAGGACCAGATACATAACTGGGACTATGGAATTGTTATATGACATTAGGTATCATTAACCATACAATATTCCATAACCGGATCAATCAGTGAACTCATTCTCTAATAAGCAGCTGTATTATATCCTTAGTGTCTTCACACAAGTGGCTATAAGATGTGCCTCCATCATATGGATGAGTATATGTACTAGTCTATCCGATTATCTCGATGTCCCTCTCAAGTAATCTATGACCAAGATTATTTAAGATCTGTGTTTAAAGGTGAATCGATCTCATCACGGTCCGATTTCCATTGCACAGAACCAAGGACATCACAATATATATGCTACGAATAATATAATGTAAGAATATACCAATATTAATCATAAGCAAAAAGATCGCATAGCGTGTCACACATGCCATCACTCATGTGATTGGCTTGCAGGGCACCTGTAACCAGCAATCTCCCACTTGACCTAAATCCAATCACTTATGTGTCTGATTCTTATTAGACCCCTGTGACGCTCAGATACAATTTGAGCCAGCGGCTTCGTCAATGGATCTGCAATGTTATCTTTGGATGAAACTCTTTCCATTGCTATATCTTTACGGGTTATGATCTCTTTAATTAAGTGGAACCTCCTCAGAACAATTCTGATGAGACCTGGGTTCCTTTGCTAGAGCTATCGCCCTGCTACTGTCGTTATATATGGGAATTGGCTCCACACTACTCGGAACGATTCCCAAATCCCTGATGAACTCCTTTATCCACACCCCTTCTTTTGCTGCTTCTGCTACAATAATGTATTCTGCCTCTGTGGACGAGTCAGTAGTAGTATCTTACTTAGAACTCTTCCAGCTTACTGCTCCTCCATTCATGGTGAAAATATACCCTGAGTTTGACTTGATATCATCAATGTCGGATTGAAAACTCGAGTCCATGTAGCCCTCAACCTGGAGGCTACCTTTTCCATATACTAGTAGAAGATTCTTAGTCATTCTCAAGTACTTAAGGATACACTTTACTACCTTCTAGTGTTCCAAACCTGGATCCGCCTGATACTTGCTCGTGACACTCAGAGCATGCACTATATCAGGCATGGTATATAGTATAACATATATGATAGACCCTATTACTGAGGCATAAGATATCATATCTATGTTTGTTCTTTTTTCAGGAGTCATTGAGGACATACTCCTAGAAAGTGATATTACATATCTCATCGGTATGAGTCCTCTTTTGGAATTCTCTATGCTAAACCTTTTGATAGTGGAGTCTATGTACCTGGACTGGGACAAGCCAAGCATCCTCTTGAATCTATCTCTATAGATCCGGATCCCCAAAATATATGATGCTTCCCCTAAGTCTTTAATGGAGAAATTTCTGGATAGCCAAGCCTTCACTATGGAGAGAATTCTTACATCATTCTCAATGATTATGATGTCATCCACATATAATACCAAGAAGGTGATAACACTCCCACTAACCTTCCTGTTCTACACAATAGACTCATCTTTGTTCTTAATAAAGTCATAAGATATGATCGTCTCATCAAATCTTATGTTCTAACTTCGGGAAGCTTGCTTTAGTCCATAAATAGACTTGAACAACATGCACACTTTATCTGGACTCTCTCTGGATATGAATCCCTCTGCTATATTATATACACATCCTCCTCAAGGTTGCTATTGAGGAATGTTGTTTTGACATCCATCTGCCAGATCTCATAGTCATAGTATGCCGCAATGGCCAAAAGAATTCTAATGGACTTAAGAATGGCTACAGGTGAAAAGATTTTGTCATAGTCAACTCCTTATCTTTGATGATATCCTTTAGCTACTAGCCTTACCACATAGGTCTTCACCTTTCCATATACTCCGATCTTCTTTTTGAAGATCCACTTGCACTTGATGGGTATTATACCCTCTGGTGCATCCACAAGGTTCCAAACCTTGTTAGAGTACATGAAATCCATCTCAGAATTCATGGCTTTTTGCCACTTCATGGAATCTATACTCATAATAGCCTCCTCATAGGTCTGAGGATCAATATCATAAGAGTCCTCTCCACTGATATGTCCCACATATCTTTCAGGAGGGTGAGATACTCTGCTAGACCTGCACAAAGTTGGAACCTGTGTGCTAGGTACCTGAACAGACTCGGGTTCTGGAATGGTGCTTGAGCTAGGTTCTCTAACCTTGCTCAACTCTATCTCACTCCCACTGTTTCTACCAAGAATGTATTCCTTTTCAAGGAACATAGCTCTCTTGGCAACAAAGATCTTTTGGTCCTTGGGATGATAGAAATAATACCCATAAGTTTCCTTGGGGTATCACATGAATGTGCACCATTCTGTCCTTGATTCCAACTTATCGGGGATGTGTCTTATAATGTGGGCAGGACAATCTCAAATATTAACAATCTTAAGATCAGACTTCTTTCATTTCCATATCTTATATGGTATAGATACTGTCGACTTTGATTGAACTCTGTTCAGAAAGTAAGCTGCGGTCTCTAGGGCATATCCCCAGAATGAGACAGATAGGCCACAAAACTCAACATGGATCGCACCATGTCTAACAATGTGTGATTCCTCCTTTCTGATATACCATTGAGCTGAGGTGTATAAGGAGGCGTCCACTGGGATAGAATCTCATTGTCCCCGAGGAAATGGATAAACTCTGTACTCAAGTACTCTCCTTATCGATATGATTTAAGAGTCTTAATACTCTTTTCAATCTGGTTCTCAGTTTTATTCTTATATTTCTTGAACTTCTCAAAGATCTTGAACTTGTACTTTATCAAGTACACGTATCCATACCTGGAGAAATCATCAGTGAATGTAATGAAGTATGAGTAACCACCTATAGACTGAGTTGACATGAGATCACATACATCACTATGTATGAGTTCCAATAACTCAATAGCTCGCTCTCCAGTTCCACTAAAAAGGAGAGTTGGTCATCTTCCCACGAAGGCAAGGTTCGCAAGTTGCATATGACTCATAGTCAAATGGATCTAAGTATCTATCTTTCAACAACTTTTTAATCCTTCCCTCGTGTATATGACATAGCCTACAATGCCATATGTATATATTGTTCACCTCATCTCTTTTCCTCTTAGACATATTTATATTCATGATGTGTAGAGAAGTATCTAACACATATAAGCCATTTATCAATGTCCCTCTAGTGATGATCTCATCATCAATAATTATTGAACAACTATTATTCTCAAAAACTAATTTATATCCATTAATTGTTAAACAAGAGATGGAAATAATATTTTTGATAATGGAGGGAATAAAATAGCATGCATCCAATGCAATAAAAGCTTCACCAAGCAGATGTAGGGTGACCTCCCCAATAAGAACTATAGCAACTCTTGCTCCGTTGCCCATCTTGAGGTCCATCTCGCATCTAGCCAATCTCCTAGGTCTTGCCAGAAACTGTAACAAATTACAGATATGATAAACACTCCTGGTATCTAATACCCATGTGTTATCATGAAAATATGACAAGTGGAGACTGATCATGAATATACCTAAAGCTTTTCCAAGCTTCAGTTTTGCTTTATCTGCAAGGTAATCCTTATAGTTTCTCTTTCAATTTTCATCTTGGCCACAGTGGAAGAACTATCCTTTGTCATTTGCTGGGTATTTCTTAGCAACCTTTGCCTTACCTGGTTTTTCTTTGCCCTTGCCCTTCTTAAGGGTCTTACTAGACTTCCTTTTCCTATTGGTCTCACCAATATATAGAACTGACTTCTCTTTCTTAATGGTACTCTCAGCTTCCCTCAAAATATTGAGGTGCTCACGTATAGTCACCTCAAACTTGTTCATATTAAAGTTAATAATGAACTGTGAAACTGAATCTAGTAGGGACTGAAGTATAAGATCAACATACAGGTTATCCTTTTGGACTATCTTTATACTTCACAAAGCGAGCGATCTCATCCTCGCTTATCCTTTCCTCCGGCATGGGCACAATCATATTAAGGACATATACGATTTTCTTTTTTGTGAGAACAATTCTCAAATTATGGAGCCTTTGGACCAATGAGGCGGTTGACATCAAGTATGCCATATAGGGGTTTTGCAAGCGACAAACAAGATATAGCATAAATAAATAACATACAAACTTTGTAGAAAATACTAATCAAGATATGGACTTCTATCTTAATATACTCTCACTATTTTCCTAATGAATCACGTGACACCCTCGACACGTGAGAGGGAAGTCTCTGGCAGACTCCTAGTGGGGATCGGGATCCAATTGGCGTTTTAATACAACCTCGAGGGACTCGACCAATTACACTAGCCCAAAAGGTATGCAACTCTTACCAATCATAACTCCTTATTATTCCCGTCACGTTCGGCCTCCGAATCATCATGGTCTCGAGGGACTCGACCAACCATGATATTCAGTTAAGTCATCACCATTGTTACAAGATGAGTTTGATTTGATGATATATCCTTGAGGGACTCGACCAAGTATATCATGTCCTCAAGTTACTGATGACATCTCTATATCGTAGGCAAGAACTCGATCATGTAAATAGGTGAGCCTCGAGGGACTCGACCAACTCAACCTATGTCGTGATTCAATTTCTTCCTATAACGATGGAAGGCTACGTGGGTCAATCTTATTGTCTCACGCTTATCGACTTAATATTATCGTAGGAGGTGTTTTTGTTTCATATCGGTCTCTTAATATGTTGTGTCACACACATACATATTTAATATATATCTACATCGTATGCAAATATATATATATACATATATCTAGTAAGTGTATAACACATCACATATACAAGCCACATCGAATGATCATGAGCCATCACCTAATATGATTAAGCCTGAGCCAATGGGCCTAATCATTCACAATAGGATCTATGTGTGCATCGGCGCATCTCCATGCCCTGTGATTGTTGATCTCATCATCATCGGTTCCGTTGGATCGTCGCATCATCATGCGTCGTGATCTCCCGTCACGGCATCGTGGGTCCCGCTATCACCTTCACGCTCCCGTCGTGCCTCTCCATGTAATTACAAATAATCACAGGTATGTAGGCCCGATAATAAACGAGAAAAACATAGGCTCACAGGCCCCAATAATAATAATAATAATAATAATCATAATTATACACATGCTCGTGATCATCCATCGACATCATATATCACATCATATGTAGGATTACTAGATATATATAATAATTAATTAAACTAATTAATTAATTATTTTTTAGAAATTAGGACATGCATAGAATTTCCAAAATTATCAAGAGCATTTTTATAATTTTGGATAGGAGGATAGTCCTCGAAATTTTTAAAATTATTGAGGGTGTTTTCGGTATACTAGGCATAGGACATATGTTGGAATTTCTTAAATTCCAAGGGATAGGATCATCCTTTTTCTCAAAAGGATGCCCTAGCCCTCTTCTCTCACCCTTACTGAGCTATCATCATTGCCGCCCCTGCGGCCAATGTTGTTGCCCCTATTGGCGGCCTCCCTTACGAGCGTCATGTCGCAAGCAGTCGTGCCCGTGGGTGGCTATCGCCCCTGAAGGCTAGCTGCAGCCGGTCGCCCCCTGTGTCGGGGACCATTGCCGCAGTCGGTCGCTCCTTTGCAAGGGGCCTTGGCCACAGTCGGTCGCCCCCTTGTAAGTGGTTAAACCGTGGCCGGCCGCCTCTGCTGGGGGCTTGGTCGTGGCCAGCCACCTCTGCATGCAGACAGCATTTAGGTGGTCGCCCCTTGCCTGCAAGCAACGCATACTTTCGCTGCCAATCGCTGCAACAAACGCGTAGAGCAGTTCTACGCACGACAATATCATCACACGTAGTTTAAAACAAATCTTTTGCATAAAAACCTTGGCTTTGATACAACTGTTGGGAAACCTCAGTGGGAGCATCACATGCGTAGTGGAAATCAAAAGAAAAAACTGGTTTCCCATGCAGATCAAATCATTGTGCAAAAGATTGGGGTCACGAGAAAATCATAAAAACTGATAAAACTACATCATGTGAGAGATTATTTTATGTAGGGAGATTGTATATCCCTATATTCCGGATCTGGATGGAGAGGATGAAGGAAGTCAAGCATCTTCCTCTCTAGCGGTATCTACACGATGGATTTCTGCAACAAATCTCCTCCAATCTGATCTTACAACTCTTATAGGGGGAGAGAGGAGAATAAGAGGGGGAGGCCAAGGTTGCAGCCTATCAACCATGAGTCTCCCCTCCTATTTATAGAGAGCCACCAAAAACCCTAAGTGTCTTGCCTTAGTGGGTATTGGATCTGCATCCAATAACCCACTAACCTTGCATTATTGGATCTCTATCCAATAATCTCCTTATGCCTCTAATTGAGCCTCAAGCAAAGAGCCCATCAGCATAGTGTCTCATCTAATAAGAATATGGGCCAATTGGATCTCCCTCCAATCCTCTATTCGCTGAAGCATCCATCATATGTGTGTGACCCTCTAGACCCGATACTGAGCTGGCCGTGAGTCATTCCCATCAGAACTCATTCAGATATAATGAATTATTATCTTCATAATAATTCACTCGACTCATCGACTATGGACGTACTAGGCCACTACACCATAGTCCCCAAACGGTACAAAGGGATCAAATCTATCAGATCTGTCTGTCTATAGTTACCGTATATCTATAATCCCTCATCCAAATAATATCCCAGAGACCGTATATTGGACTTGGTACTGTCGTGTCGTATACAGAATTAATTTGTTTTGCTCTAATCGGATTCTACTGGAGAACTCTTTCTCTCTCAATCTAAATAACCCTGGCTAGGGATTTGTTTGAGCAAGCACATACGGGATATTTCTCTCATGATACTGAGAGTGAATGATCATTTATTGACACTCAATTACCTTCGTAAGGTTGGCTACCAATCCTGATAACCAACTGTACCAAATCTGGAACTTTCAAACCTATAAGTCTGGCGTAAAAGAAAGAAGTACTCAAACAATGCATCCTTGGTGTCTCAAGTCTAAGGACCATATACACAACTGGGACTATGAAATTATTGTCTGACATTAGGTATTATTAACTATATGGTATTCCATAAGCGGATTAATCAGTTAACTCATTCTCTAATGAGCACGTGTACTATATCCCAGTGTCTCCACACAAGTGGCTATGAGATCAGCCGCCTCCATCATATGGACAGGTATATAGTACACCGGTCTGTCCGATTATCTCGATGTCCCTCTCAAGTAACATATGACCAGGATTATTTAGGATCTGTGTTTAAAGGTGAATCGATCTCATTATCATGATCTCATCACGATCTGATTCTCATTGCATAAAACCAAGGATATCACAATATATATACTACATATAATATAATGTGAGGATATACCAATATTAATCATAAGCAAAAAAGATCGCACAGCGTGTCACACGTGCTATCACTCATGTGATTGGTTTGCATAGCTTCGGTAATCAGTAAGGAGTCCATGGCCATAGTGCAACATTGGATGGCTAGGAAACCTTGGCCCCCAACGTGTTCCTTTCAACCAACAACCTTGGCTACAATTTACCATGGGCGGCTAGCAAACCCTGGCCGCCATGCTGCCCCTTGTGGCTAGGAGTCCCTAGCCGCATGGTTACCTCCTATAGCTTAGAAACCTAGCCGCCAAGGGCTCCGCATGCGACCAAGACTCCTTAGCCACATGGGGTGCTCGGCCATGGCTGTGAGTAGCACGTTTTGCTCTCAGTTATGGTGGTTTTTGTCCAGGCCAAGAGCATCAAAACATGCTCTCGACCAAGATTACAGACAGCCTTTGGCCAATTTGCAAGGTAGCAATAGTTGTTGCCCTTTCTCCTACATTTTGCGTCAATAATTTAAACGTCAAAACATCAATCTAAAACACCTTTCAATGCTAGGAAAACTCAATAATTTAAGCTATGAGTTTTTGTACTACAAGGGACAAGCATCACTGCTTCTTCTACCATGTGGATCATTGTTAAAGAGAAGGACATCTGACCTCCTTCATCCTCTCCTTTGGATTTGGTTTATCAGGGATATATGATCTCCCTAGGTAAAATATCTAACACGTGTTATACAGTTTCTATTTTTGTAATTTTTCGTGCACCAATCATTGGACGACGATTTGATAAACATAGAAAATCAGTTTTGTTTTTATTTTCCACTATGATGTGATGCTCTTACCATGTTTCCCAACAATGGTATCAGAGCAAAGTTCATCATGTGATGATTGGTTATAAATGGCACGTGTTGTGTTGAATCGTGTAGAATTGTTTTGTGCGTTCTTGTTGCACCTGGAGACGCCTATGGTGGTCGCCTATGGAGAGGCGGGATGCATGCAAGGCTGTATAGGAGCCACTTGCTTGCAAAAGCAGCACTAGCGGGTAAAGTGCCCATTGGCAAACCACATGTGAGCAGGGGCAGTCCTCACCCGTAAAGGGAGCTCTAGTGGGCACAACACCCGCGGGTTGGTCACCTGCGAGCAGGCCACCTACATACCAGGTGCTCTTGTGAGGCGACACCACATGCAAGCAATGCCGCATGTGAGGCGGGGTCGCGTGCTAGGTAGCGCCACACTAGCGGCCGCTTGAGCAAGTGTAGCACCTGCAGGAAGGCGACGGTTGCTTGCAAAAAGGTAGTGGCTACCTGTAGGAAGGCGGTGGCTGCTTATAGGAAGGTGGTGGCCGCCTTCCCATTGTAAGAAGTTACGACTGCCACAAGGGGGAATTAGGGCTTTTTAGAGAAAATGATGATTATAACCCTCTGAATTGTTGAAATCCCGAGGTCTATCCTTTTATCTAAATTCTAAAAATACCATTTATAAAACATAAAATTCCCTAGATATCCTAAATTTTAGATAATATTACTTAATTAAAAGGTTAATTAACTATTATTATTATCTATCTAAGACTCCTACATGATGATGTATCCATGTGATGTATAACGTGGGAGGATGATCATGAATCATATGATATGATGTGTGTATATATGATTGTTATTATTATTAGGGCTAGTGAGTCTCTATTTTTCTTGTTTATTGTTGGGCCTACGTGCCTGTGATTATATTGTAATTACACGAAGAGGCACGACGGGAGCATGAAGGTGCTAGCGAGACCGAGACGGATGATTCCGAAGCATGGAGATGTTAGCAGAACTGATGACGACGAGATGGATTATCACAGGATATGAAGATGCACCGATACACACAGATTCTGATGTAAGTGAGTGGGCCCACTAGCTCAGGCCCGATCATATTAGCTATGGTCCATGATCATTTAGTGTGATTGCTCATATGTGATATGTGGATGTTTGTACATCTACTAGATACTTATATATATTTGAATGCGATGTAGATATATATTAAATATATATGTATGTGACACGTCATATTAGGAGACCAAATCAAAACCCCCTCCTTTGATAATATTATGTTGGTAAGCATAAGACAATTAGATTGACCCATGTGGCCTTCCATCATTATAGGGAGATATTGCCTACGACATAAAGATATTACATATTATTATTATTAGTATTTTCTCACATTATATATTATCTATTGCATAAATATATATTGTGATAATATTAGATCTGTGCAATAAGAATTGGATTATGATGAGATCATAATAATGAGACCAATTCACCTTTAAGCATAGACCCTAAATAATCTCGATTATTGGTTACTCGAGAGTACATTGATATAACTAGACATATTAGTATATTATATATCTGTCCATATGATGGAGGCGGCTGATCTCATAGATGCTCGTGTAGGGGCACTAAGGGTACAATACAGGTGCTCGTTAAAAAAATAGTTCACTGATTAATCTGCTTACAAAATGCTAGATGGTTAATGATATATGACATTTGACAGTAATTTCATAGTCCCAGTTGTGTATCTGGTCATTAGACATGAGATGTCAAAGATACATTATTTGAGTACTCCATTCTTTAACGCTGGACTTAGAGGTCTAGAAGTTCTAAATTTGTACAACCGATTATCGGGATTGGTAGCCAACACTATGAAAGCAATTAAGTGTCAATAAAGGATTATTGACTCTTAGTATCATAAGAGGAATATCTCGTGTGTTTTTGTTTAGGCAAATCCCTAGCCAAGGTTGTTCAGATTAAGAGAGAATGAGTTCTACGAGATAATTTAATTAGAGCGGGACTCTGATGGATTCCGTATGAAGCCTGACAGTACCATGCTCGATAATATAATCTCTAGAATATTAGATGGATGAGAGATTATAGATATATGGTAACTAAGGACATACAAGTCCAATGGATTAAATCCCCCTATATCAACTGGGGACTATGGCGTAGTGGCCTAGTACATCCATATTCGATGAGTTAAGTGAATTATTATGAGATAACAATTCACCGAGTCAGAAGAAGTTTTGACAGGTGCAACTCATGGCCAGCTAGCTAGGTATTGGACCTAGAGAGTTAAACATATATGGTAGATGTTGCGACGAGCAGAGGTTTAGATATGAGATATTCAATGAGCCCATATTTTATTCGATATCCAATAAGTCATTTTATTATTAGATCCTATGGATAAGATCCAATAAGAGCTAATAAGATATTACTAGGTAGAAATCCACTAATCCAAGAAGCTTAAGTAATTAGATGGAGATCCAGAACACAATCGGGTAGGATCCATTAGGGTTAAGTTGATAGGGAACTCTATAAATAGGAAGGGGCCATAGGGCTCATAGGCTAGAGACCTTTTGACCGCCTCCTTCTATTATCCTCCTTCACTCTGCTCCTCAGCCAATAGCCCGTATTTGGTACGTGTGGACAATAAGAAGTGTCAGCCCCTTCTTGGAGAATGTGCAGACTTTTTGGTGCACGTGGAGAGGAAGATCACGTTGCGATTTGATGAGCATCATTGTGTCATATATCATGTGGATCACTGCTAGAGAGGAGGGCATCTGACTTCCTTCATCTATGCCTACATATCTATTTATAGAGATATACAATCTCCCTAGGTAAAACATTTAACACAAAACTCATAGTTTTTCCATTTTATGATTTTTACGCACCAATCCTCGCACGACGACTTGATATTTTTCTTTAGAAAATCTGATTTTTGGTTTTGTGTTTTTGCTATGCATATGATGCCCAATCTGAGATTTTTCAATAGTAGTATCAACGCTGGGTTCATCGTGCGATGATTAGTTTATAAACTATGTGTGATGTTATAAATCGTGTAGAATATTTTTTACGTAACTTATTGTGATTTTGTTATAGTTTATAGATATGGACAACACTTTTTTCTCATCATTGAATGGTGCTTCAGATTGATTTTTGACATCAAAATTGTTAATGCAAAACGTAGAAGAAAGGGTAGTGTTGCTGCCCTACATATTGGCCAAAGGCAACTTGCAGCCTTGGCTAAGAGCAAGTTTTGGAGCTCTCAACTTGGCCAAAAACCACCATGGCCAAGAGCAAAACTTGTTGCTCTTAGCCATGGCTAGCACCCCATAAAGCCAAGGAGTTTTGGCCACATGGGGAGCCCTAGCGACTAGGGTTTCCTAGCCACTAAGGTGACCCTGCAGTCAGGGATTCCTAGCCGTAGGGGGTAGCATAGCGACTAGGGACAGATTGCAGCCAAGGGTGTTAGCTGCAAGGGATATCTGGGGGGTAAGGTTTCCTTGCCACTGAAGGCTATCCTATAGCCAGGGGCTCCTAGCCACAGGGGTGTCCGTAGCGGCTACAGCTTCCTAGCTGCATAGGGATTATTTTTCGCCATGTGGGGCACCTTATGGTATATCCCAAAAACTAGTAAAATAATTAATTAAATTATTTATAATTATCTATAGTCCTACATGATGATTTGTGCATGTGATGTATGATATGGATGGATGATTATGAATCATGTGATGTGATAAATGTACATGTGATTATTATTATTAGGGCCTATAATCCTTTGATTTTTTTCATTTATAATCAGGCCTATGTGCTTGTGATTATATTGTAATTGTTCGAAGAAGTACAACGGGAGCATGGAGGTGCCAGTGGACCCCACGAGATCGAGATGGATGATTACAACGCATGAAGATACATCAAGACACCAGCGAAACCGATGATGATGAGATGGATGATCATAGGGCATGGAGATGCATTGATGCATACATAGATTCATGATGTAAGTGATTAGGCCCACTAGCTCCGGCCCAATCACATTAGGTCTAGTCCATGATCATCTGGTGTGATTGCTCATATGTGATATGTGGATGTTTGTACACCTATTAAATGCTTGTATATATTTGCATGCAATATAGATATATATTAAATATATGTGTGTGACACATCATATTAGAAGATTGAATCAAAACCCTCTCCTACGATAATATTAAGCCAGTAAGTATGAGACAATTAGATTGACCCATGTGGCCTTCTATCGTTATACGGAGAAATCAAATCCTAACATAAGTTAAGTTTGTCAAGTCCCTCGAGGCTTACCTATATTGCAATTCAAGATTTTTCCTATGACATAAAGATGTCACTGGCGACCTGAAGATATGATATGCTTGCTCGAGTCTCTTGAGAGCATATCATCAAATTAGAATCATCTTGTAATGATAGTGTTGACTTAACTGAATATTATAGTTGGTCAAATCCCTTGAGACCATGATGGTTCGGAGGCCAAAGAGGACGAAAATCATAATGAGTTGTGATTGGCAAGAGTTGTCTAACTTTTTGGTCTTAGTGTGATTTGTCGAGTCCCTCCAGGTTATACTAAGATGTCGATTAGATCCCGATCCTTATTAGAAATCTATCAAAGATTTTCGTTTCAAGCACCGAGGGTGTCGTATGTCATTAGAAAAATAGTGGAAGTAGATTAAGATAGAAATCTATACGTTGATTATTTATTTTTCTATAAAATCTACATATTATTATTTATGCTACATCTCTTGTTTATTAGAAGTATATCGCTTTCAAACTCCCTACGTGACATACTTGATGTCAACCACCTCACTGGTCCAAGGTATACAGATTGGCTCCACAACCTGAGAATCATTCTTATAGTGAAGAAAATCGTATATGTCATTGACATGATATTACCTACGCCAGAGAAAGGGGCAAGCGAGGTTGAGATTGCTCGTTATGTGAAGTATATAGACGATTTTACTTTGGCTAAGTACTCCATGTTAGCCTCTATGAATCCTCAGCTACATAGATAGTTCGAAAGTATAGATGTCAATTTCATCCTCCATCATCTTCGCTAGTTGTTTGAAGAATAGGATAAAACTCAAAGATCTGAGATATCCAAGAGTCTCTTTCATGCTAGGATGACATAGGGGACATCAGTTTAGAACTATGTTCTGAGGATGATTGAGTGGATTAGAAAACTCACAGGTCTAGGAATGGTCCTAGAGAATTACCTGTGCATTGATCTTATACTCCAGTCCCTACTAGATTCCTTTGCTCAGTTCATTATAAATTTTAACATGAATAAGCTTGAAGGAATAAGATAAAATGCATACTTGTACATTGTATGCTAGGTCATATCTATAAGGAAAGAATTCAAAAGTTGTTGAATGATGGATATTTAGATCCATTCGACTATAAGTCATGTACAACTTATGAATCTTGCATTCATAGAAAGTTGACCAACTCTCTATTTAGTGGAACTAGAGAGAGCTACTGAGTTATTGGAACCTATATATAATGAGAAGTATAGTCCCATGTCGACTCAGGCCATAAGTGATTACTCATACTTTATTATTTTCATTGATGATTTCTCTAGTTACAAACACTTGTACTTAATGAAGCACAGATCTGATAGGATCAAGAAGGAGAGTATTTGAGTATAGAGTTCATCTATTTCCTCAAGTACCATGAGATTCTATCCTAATAGACATCTCCTTATAATCCTCAGCTTAATGGTGTATCAGAAAGGAGGAATCACACATTGTTAGATATGGTGCGGTCCACGATAGGTTTCGCTAACCTACTCGACTCCTTATGAGAGTATACCTTGGAGATCACAGCTTATCTTCTGAACAAAGTTCTATCTAGGTCGCTAGTATCTACAAAATATGAGATATGGAAATGAAGAAGCCCGATCTTAATGTCATTAAGATTTGAGGCTATCTTGCCCACATTAGAAGACACAATCTTGATAGTTAGAATTAAGGACAAAATGTTACAAGTTTATAGGATACCCCAAAGAAACATGTGAGTACTCTTTCTATCATCCCGAGGACCAAAAAGTCCTTGAGAATGAACATATTCTTGGTGGAAACAGTGGGAGCATGATAAAGTTGTGCGAGGTTGGAGAACCTAGCTCAAGCACCATTCGAAGGTCGAGTCTGTTCAGGTACCTAGCACACAAGTTTCAACTTTACGTATGTCAGTAGAGTGTCCCACCCTCTTGAGAGATATATAAGAAATATCAGTAGAGAGGACACTTAGAATGTTGATCCTCAAACCTACGAGAATGTTATTATGAGTATAGACTCCGAGAAGTGATAAGAAGCCATGACTTTTGATTTGGATTTCATATACTACAAAAATGTTAGGAACTTTGTTGATGTACCTAAGGATATCATACCCATCAGCTACAAATGGAGCTTTAAGAAGAAGATCAGAATAGATGAAAAGGTAGAGACCTATAAGGCAAGGCTAGTGGCCAAGGGGTATTATAAAGGTAATGTGTTAACTATGATGAAGCCTTCTCACCCGTAGCCATGCTGAAATCTATCAGAATTCTCTTGGCCATTGTAGCACACTATGACTATGATTCCTGACAGATGGATATAAAAATCATGTTCCTTAATGGCAACCTTGAGAATGAGGTCTATATGATATAGCTTGAGGAATTTATATCCAAGAAGAGTCTAGAAAAGTTGTATAGGTTACTCAAGTTCATCTACAAATTAAAGCAAACTTCCCAAAATTAGAACGTAAGATTTCATGAGACGATCATATCTTATTACTTCATTAAAAATGAAGATGAGCATTGTGTATATATGAACGTAAGTGGAATTGCTATCACCTTCTTGGTGTGACATTTTGATCATTTGAAATGCTGTAGGAATGCTCTCTACAATTAAGACATGGCTATCTAAATACTTCTCCATTAAGGACTTAGGGGAAGCATTATATATCTTGGGGATTCAAATATATACAAATAGATTCAAGAGGATGCTTGGCATGTCTCAGTCCAGGTACATAGACACAATTGTCAAAAGGTTTGACATGAAAAATTTCAAGAGATGCCTCATACTAATGAGACATAGAATATTATTTTCTAAGAGTATGTCCCAAAAGATTCCTGAAGAAATGATAAACATGGATAGGATACCCTATGCCTTTGTTATAGAGTCTATCATATATGTTACGATATGTAACGGGCTTGATATAACACATACTCTAAGTGTCACAAGAAAGTATTAGATGGATCCAGGTTTGAAACATTAGAAAGCAGTAAAGTGCATCCTTAAGTACTTGAGAAGGACTAAGGATCTTTTATCAGTATATTGAGGAGGTAGCCTCCATATTGAGGGCTACACGGACTCGAGTTTCCTATCTGATGTCAATTATAGCAAGTCAAACTTAGGCTATGTCTTCACCTTAAATTGAGGAATAGTAAGTTGGAAGAGTTCCAAGAAGATACTATTGTTAACTCGACAACAGAGGTAGAGTACATTGCTATGATAGAGATGGTAAAGAATGGAGTCTGGGTGAAGAAGTTCATCACAGATTTGGAAGTCGTACTAAGCAGCGAGGAGCTGATTCCTATATATTGTGATAACAACAGGATGATTGAACAAGCGAAGGAACCCAAGTATCATCAAAAGCATATTTTGAGGAGGTTCCACTTGATCAGAGAGATCGTGACCCACAGAGATGTAGCAATTGAAAGAGTTTCATCCGAAGATAACATTATAGATCCATTGACAAAATTATTGTCTTAGATTATCTTTAAGCATCACAGAGGTTTAATGGGGATCCAAGTGCCCTATAAGTTAATCACGTGAGTGATGATATATATAATATGATATAAAGTTTTCTTTTATATATTATTATTATTATTAGTATTTTTCTCACTTTACGTTACCTATTGCATATTTTGTGATATCTTTGGATCTATGCAATAAGAATTAGATCATATGAGATCATGATAATGAGACCAATTCGCCTTTAAACATAAACCCTATATAATCATGGACATAGGTTACTCGAGATGGACATTGAGATAATATGACAGATCAGTGTATTGTATACCCATCCATATGATGGAGGTGACAAGTCTTATAGCCACTCGTGTGACACTAAGGGCATAGTACAAGTGCTTATTAGAGAATGAGCTCATTGATTGATCCGTTTATGGTACACGGGATGGTTAATGATACTTGACGTCAGACAGAGATTTCATAGTCTCAGTTTTGTGTTTGGTCCTTAGACTTGAGACACCAAGGATATCTTATTTGAGTATTTCCTTCTTTGACACTAGACTTACAGGTCTAGAAGTTTCAGATATGGTATAGTTAGTTATCAAGATTGGTAGCCAACCTTACAAAGGTAATTATCAATAGAAGATCGTCCACTCTCGGTATCATAAGAGGAATATCCCGTGTATTTTTGCTCAGGCAAATCCCTAGCCAGAGTCATTTGGATTGAGAGAGAATGAGTTCACTAGGAGAATACGATTAGAGCAAGCCTTGGATGGATTCCATATGAGGCCTGAGAGTATCATGCCCGATATATGGTCTTTGAGATATTAAATGGATGAGGGATTATAGATACACGATAACTTATAACAGATAAGTCCAATGGATTTGATGTCTCTGTATCATCTGGGTACTATGGCATAGTGGCGTAATACATTCATAATCGATGAGTTGAGTAAATTATTATAAGATAACAATTCACTGAGTCAGAAGGAGTTTTAAGTCAGAAGGAGTTCTAACAAGTGAAACTCATGGCCACCTCAGTAGTGGGTTTAGAGGGTCACACATATGGTTGATGTTGTGATGAGTAGAGATTCGAATATGAGATATCCGTGGAGCCCATATTTTATTGGATATCCAATAAGCCCTTATTTTATTGGATCATATGAATGAGATCCAATAAGAGCTAATAAGAAATTATTAGGTAAAAATCCACTAATCTAAGAAGCTTGGGTAATTGGATGGTGATCCAATACCCAATATAGTAGGATCCATTAGAGATAACTTGATAGGGACCTCTATAAATAGGTAGGGGCCATAGGGCTCTTAGGCTAGAGACATTTTGGTTGCCTCCTCGTATTGTCCTCCCTCCCTCTTCTTAGCCAACAACCCATATTTGGTGTGTATGGACAA
This sequence comes from Ensete ventricosum, assembly GCA_029747655.1. Classification (NCBI taxonomy): domain Eukaryota; kingdom Viridiplantae; phylum Streptophyta; class Magnoliopsida; order Zingiberales; family Musaceae; genus Ensete; species Ensete ventricosum. The sequence continues at coordinate 35,403,780 of JAQQAF010000006.1, read as the reverse complement.
CAAGAAGGGTTGGCCCCTTCTTGGAAAAGTGTAGACTTTTTTATGTGCATAGAGCGAAAGATCGCGCTGCGATTTGAGGAGCATTGTCGTGCCATCTATCATGTGGATCACCACTAGAGAGAAGGATGCTTTACCTCCTTCATCTATACCTACAGATATAGTTTTTCTAGGATATATGATCTTTCTAGGTAAAACAACTAGCACACAATAAGTAGTTTTTCGGTTTTACGATTTTTGCACACTAATCCTTACATTATGACTTGATATTTTTCTTTGGAAAATTTGATTTCTAGTTTTATTTTACGTTGTGCTTATGATACCTAATCTAAGATTTTCTAACATAAACTACATGGATTAGCTCCACAACCTTAGAATCATTCTCACAACGGAGAAAATCACATATGTCCTTGACATGATATTGCTCACGCCAGAGGAAGGGGCAAGCGAGGATGAAATCACTCACTATGTAAAGTACATAAATGATTCCACTCTTGCTAAGTGTTATATGTTGGCCTTTATGACTCATGAGCTACAAAGGCCACACGAAAACATGGATGTTAATTTCATCCTCCATCTTCGCCAGCTATTTGTGGAATACAAAAGAACTCAGAGATATGAGATAAAGGAGACATCGGTTCAGAACTATATCCTGAGGATGACTGAGTGGCCTGAGAAACTTATAGGTTTAGGAATTGTCTAGAGGATAGCCTACGTTTGGACCTCATACTTCAGTCCCTCCTAGACTTATTTTTATAATTTATCATAAATTTTAACATGAATAGGCTTGAGATTACTCTCCTAGAGCTCCTCAATATATTGAGGGATGTAGAGAGTACCATCAAGAAAGAGAAGCCAGTTCTCTACATTAGTGAGATCAAAAAGAAAAGGAAGGCTAACAAGTCCCTTTAGAAGGGCAAGGCAAGGGCAAATCGTGTACGACAAAGATTGCCAAGAAAGACCCGACAAAGGACAAAGGACAAAGGCTAGTGCTTCCACTGCGATAATGACGGGCACTAAAAGAGGAACTATAAAGAGTACCTTACAAAGAAGGCAAAGCTTAGAGAAGTTTCAACCACATTGATGATTAGTCTCTATTTATTAGATTCTTATAATGATATATGAGTATTGGATATCAGGAGTGCTTATCACATCTCCAATTCATTAGAAGCCGATTCTGCAAGACAAGACGAACAAGTGATGGAATAAGTAAGGGTATAAAGTCCAGCTACAAGTGGTTTAGAAAGTTGTGTGCGAGTTAAATCTTATACAGATACAAAAGCCGAAGAGAATATAGCTTGAATCGAATTGCCCGATTGATCTATGTCTGTTCGAGGTGAAGATGGTGAGAGATGAGATAGATTTCAAGATGGGCAATGGAGCAAGAGCTGTTGCAGTTATTGTTAACGAGGTCATCCTACATCTGCTTGGTGGATCTACTATTGTATTAGATGCATGTTATTACGTTTCTTCTTTTATCAAAATTATTATTTCTATTTCATGTTTGATAGTTAGTGGATATAAATTAATTTTTGAAAATAATAGTTGTTCATTAATTTTGGATGATAAGATCATCACTAAATGAATGTTGCATAATAGTTTATTTATACTAGACATTATTCCACGTGTCATGAATGTAAATGTGTCCAAGAGGAAATAAACCGAGATAAACAATAAATACTTGTGGTATTGTAGACTAGGTCACATCCACGTGAGAATAATTCAAAAGTTGCTGAAGGATGGATATTTAGATTCATTCGACTATGAGTTATATGCAATATATAAATTTTACCTTCGTGGAAAGTTGACCAACTCTCCATTTAGAAGAATTGGAGAGAGAGCCACTATGTTACTGGAATGCATACATAACGATGTATGTGGTCCCATGTCGACTCAGGTCATTGATAGTTACTCATACTTTATTACTTTTACTGATAATTTCTTTAAGTATGGACACATATACTTAATAAAGTATAACTCTAAAGACTTTAAGAAATTTAAGGAATATAAGAATGAAGTAGAGAACCACAATGGAAAGAGTATTAAGACTCTTTGATCAAATCGAAGAGGATAGTACTTGAGTACAAAGTTCACCTATTTCCTCAAAGTCCATGGGTTTTTGTGTCAATGGACATCTTATATACCTCAACTTAATTATGTATCAGAAAGGAGGAATGCATGTTGTTATATATGGTGTGGTCCATAATGAGTTTCGATAACCTACCTGTCTCATTCTTGGGATATGCTATAGAGATCGTAACTTACATTTTGAATAGAGTTCCATCTAAGTTGATATTGTCTACACCATATGAGATATGAAAGAGAATAATCTCAATCTTAAGGTTATTATAATTAGGGATTGCCCTACCTACGTTAGAAGACACAACCCTGATAAGTTGAAATCAAGGACGGAGTGGTGCAAGTTCATGAGATACCTCAAGAAAACTTGTGGGTATTATTTCTATCATTATAATGATCAAAAGGTCTTTGTTGCCAAGAGGATAGTTTTTCTTGAGAATGAGTACATTCTTGATGGAAACAATAGGAGCGTGATATAGATATATGAGGTTGGAGAACCTAGCTCAAGCACCACTTCGGAGGTCAAGTATGTTCAAGTACCTATATCATAAATTTCAACTTTACATAGGTCATGCAGATTGTCACACCCTCTTGAGAGATATATGAGAACATATCAGTGGAGAGGACATAGAGGATGTTGATCCTCAGACCTACGAGAAAACTATTACGAACATAGACTTTAGAAAGTTGCAAGAAGCCTTGAATACTAAGATAGATTCCATATACTCAAATAAGGTTTATAACCTTGTTGATGCACCTGAGGGTATTGTACCTATTGGTTACAAGTGGATTTTCAAGAAGAAGATCAAAATAAATAAAAATGTGAAGACTTATAAGGCAAGGCTAGTGGCCCAAGGGTATTGTCAAATGAGTTGACTATGATGAAACCTTCTCAACCATAGGCATCCCAAAATCTATCAAAATTCTTTTAGTCATTACAGCATATTATGACTATAAAGATCTAGCAGATGGGCATGAAAACTATATTCTTTAACAGTAACATCGAGAAGGAGTTATATATGATATAACTTGAGAGATTCATATCTAAGAAAAGTCCAGATAATGTATGCAGGTTGCTTATGTCTATCGATAAATTGAAGTAAGCTTTTGAAGTTAGAACATAAGATTTAATGAGGGAATCAGAATTTATGATTTCGTTAAGAGTGAAGATGCATCTTATATATACAGAAAGGTAAGTGAGAGTGTTATCTCATTCTTAGTGCTATTTGTGGATGACATCATGATCATTGAGAATAATGTAAGAATGCTCTTCACAATTAAGGCTTGGCTATCTAAACACTTCTCCATGAAGGACTTAAGGGAAACATCTTGCATCTTAGGGATTCGGATATATAGAGATAGATCCAAGAGGATGCTCGGCTTATCACAGTCCAAGTACATAGACATCATTATCAAAAGGCTTGATATAAAAAAATTTAAAAGAAGAATACATCTCCAAGGACTCCTAAAACATGGGCAAACATAGATATGATACCTTATGCATTAACGATATGATCTATTATGTATGTTATATTATGTACCAAGCTTGATATATCACATGCTCTAAGTATCACGAGTATATATCAGGTAGATCCAAGTTTGAAACATTAGAAGGTAGTAATGTTCATCTGTAAGTGCTTGAGAACGACTAAGGATCTTTTACTGGTTATGGAGGAGGTAGCCTCTAAGTTGAGCGCTACTCAGACTCAGATTTTCAGTCTGATGTCGATGATAGCAAGTCAAACTCAAGGAATATCTTCATCTTGAATGGAGGAGAAGTAAGCTGAAAGAGTTCAAAGTAATACACTATTATTGACTTGGTCATAGAGGCGGAGTACATTTATGTGATAGATGCAGCAAAGGAGGGAGTTTATATGAAGAAGTTCATCGCTGATTTAGGAGTTATACCGAGCACCGAGGAGTCGATTCCCATATATTACGATAATAACGAGGCGATTGCTCAAGCAAAGGAATCAATGTCTCATTAGAAGTCGAAGCACGTTTTGAGGAGGTTCCATCTGATCAGAGAGATCATGACTGGTAGAGATATAGTAATCCACTAACAAAGCCGTTGTTTCAAATTATCTTTAAGATAGGGATCAGACACATAGGTGATTGGTTTATGTCAAGTGAGAGATTGCTAGTTACAAGTGCCTTACAAGCCAATCATATAAGTGATGACATTTATAACACACCATAATAATCTTTTTATATACTATTATTATTGATATTTTCTCACTTTATGTTGTCTATTGCATATATTGTAATGTTATTGGATTTATGCAATTAGAATTGGATCATGATGAGATCATGATAATGATACTAATTCTCCTTTAAACACATACTCTGAATAATCTCAATCATATGTTACTCGAGAGGGACATCGAGATAACTGGACAGATCGGTGTGCTATATACATATCTATATGATGGAGGTGGCTACTCTCATAGTCGCTCATTGGAGAATGAGTTTACTGATTGATCTGCTTACGGAATATTAGATGGTTAATGATAATTGACGTCAGATAATGATTTCGTAGTGTTATTTATGTGCCTAGTCCTTATATTTGAGACACCAAGGTTATCTTGTTTGAATACTTCATTCTTTTACGTCAGACTTATAGGTCTAGAAGTTTTAAATATGGTACAACTAGTTATCGAGATTGGTAGACAATCTAACGAAGGCAATTGAGTGTTAGTAAATGATCGTCCACTGTCAGTATCACGAGAGGAATATCCTATGTGTTCCCGCTCAAGCAAACCCCTAGCCATAGTCATTTTGGATTGAGAGAGAAGGAGATCTTTGAGAGAATCTGATAAGAGTGAGACTTGGATGGATTCCATGTAAGGCCTGATATTATCATACTCAATATACCATTTGAGGACTATCGTGTAGTGGCCTAGTACATCCATAGTCGATGAGTTGAGTGAATTGTTATAGGATAATAATTCACTGAATCAAAAAAAATTTTGAGTCAAAAGGAGTTCTGACAAGTGCAACTCATGGTCAGCTCGGTATTGACCCTAGAGGGTCACACACATATGATGGATGTTGCGACGAGTATATGATTGGATACGAGATATCCAATAAATTACTATTTCATTGATAAGACCCAGTATCAATGGACTCATTGGATGAGGTCCAATTAGAGTTAAATTGAGATTATCAGATAGAGATCTAATAATCCAAGAAGTTAAGGTAATTAGATAGAGATCCAATTCCTACTAAAAAAAGATTTATTATGATTTAAGAGGTTATCTATAAATAGGTGATAGTGGCGACCAAGAAAGATAATATGCTATACTTTTTTATCATTCCCTCTTATTCTATTCCTTTCCCTTTTTTTTTAATCGACCATCTCTTTTCTTTGTATTTGAGGATAATAAAAAATAAAAGAGTTCTTGCCGATCTCAACAGAGGAAGAGACATATGCAACACGTGCACACACTTGGCTATATCAAGCTGGTACATTCTCTACCATTCTGTCAGTCTCTGTCATACCCAGCTGTGTCAACCCATTGCATGCTCCCATTCTCTGCCGATCTCCACCACACATTGACTCTGTGCATTCTTCATCATTATCTGTCTGCCGCCCGGTTGTATCATCCCAATATATTCTCTGCCATTCCCCATCAGTTTCTGCCATTCCATTCTCAATTTGTCTCTATCATACCTGACCGTGTTGGCCCAGTGCGTTCTCCGCCATTCTCCATCGATCTCCACCACTCTTGATCATGTTCGTCCTTTGTCATTTGCTATTATACCATGTCAGCTTGTTATACAGAACTAGATCATTATGTTGAACTACTCTTCTGGGTCGAGAAGTGAGGGGCATGTGATATAGCAAAATTGGCATGGTCGACACGTCAGCTCCATGCATGACATGTTGACCTCATTTGACAGATATATTAGAAACACTGGGTCGACTAACCGATCACAATGGTCTACACTTATCATATCATGTGGAAGATGCGTCAGTTTTAGATAGTCGATGAGCCACCAGTCTCTTGCTACCCGAAACAGTAAGTTGATTAATAAGGCTAGTTAGCCATGCTTGATGAGTGTCATGTGGAGATAGTTATTCAATCATGGGTTCGACACTGAGTGGTGACAGTTCTGATCAAATTCTAAGCCCCGCATAGGTGTAATGGCTCCAAATGACTATTATAAAAAAGGAGCCCCTAAGTACATATAAGAACACTGACTAGTCTGATCTATTTGATTGACTACTGATTTATATTTCAAAGGGTTATTTGTTGGGTGTGTCCCTGATGTAGTTTTACGGGTTTTAATTTTTTTTGTTCGATAAGACAGTTATCACGAGGATGACTCGAAGAAGAATCAGATTAGATATGATTTTGTTTCGAGGTCGAACAATCGCAATATGCTCTAACAACACTCAATCCTTTCCAAATCCTAGGAGCACCCAAGTTATGAATTTCCCTCTATAACTCTCTCATACTAAGACCTTGAGATATATAACATAATTATAAGAATAAATGCTAATTCATTGAGACTTTTCTTTTTTACTTAAAATCCTAATTCAAATTTAAATTTTAAATACTTTGCATCTAATTAGGGCTCCTAATTATTTATCAATTATAACCCATATCCTATAATGTTTGTGGGTAAAAATTGAAACTCACTTTTCTTTTTAAAATGTAAGTGATGAAGAGGACTAATAAAATAACATTGTGTTCTCTTATTGAAAAAAGAAAAATAACGCTATCGAAGTCAACTCACTTATTGATTAGTACAATTAGGTTTATTAGGAAGAAAATTTGTATTATTAATTAACCGATGAAGATAAAATTTGATCTCAAAACCTTGATGTCAAGCATCAAGATATTTCCCCGCTAAAGTAATGAATTTATAGAATGAAAATTTGAACCTTTAACCAAGTCACTTTAGAAATTATCTCAGCCAAACATAATCTCAACCATATAATAAAAATTGTGATTTCCGCTGCCAACGACACAATCAACTGTGGCTGCCATGGTTTAGATCATCGACTCATCTGCTCGAACTCTTTCGCTGCACGCGTCCAACCTGTCTTTATTTTATTGGATCGTTTGCGTCACTGATCATTTCACTCTTTAGCGGATTCCTCACCCAGGATTCGTTCCTCTTTCTTAACGGGAAATAGCGCATTCGACGCCTTAGGAAGATCCGCTACCTTAAATTGGCTGCATCAGTCTCGTACAGGTAATAGCGCATTCGACGCCTGTTATCGCTTGACATCTTCGTGGCGTCGAAGTATCAACCAATGGAGTGTATTCTTTTCCTGTCTGGTGGCTTGGCTGGGACACAGGAGCATTATATAGGAGCTGACCTCGATGTTTCAGCCTGCAACGATTGGCTTTTACCGTGCGATTGAAAGCATTATATTTCCGTTCTCCGTTGGTGGAAGACCGACGGTCATTCATGGCTTCCCTCTCCGCCCATCCGTATGCGTTCCTTGTGGTATCGCTGTTGGTCTTCTTTCTCTGTTTTGGACACGAAGCAGCTGCCAGAGGTGCTGCAGCGATGCGCAAGCGCGGAGGCATCCATGACTGTGAAGGATTCCAGAACAGCGCCGAGATCCAAGGGCTTGCTCGCTTCGCCGTCGAGGAGTACAACAAGAAGCAGGTAAGGGAGGGCTACAGGCTTCCCTTCTTTAAAGCTTTAATCTTTGTCTGAAAACAGAGTTAGTTCTTTATTGGATTATTAGTGTCAGGAAAAATAAAGGGGAAAGACTTCACCTTATCAATTGGTTGTTAGAAATGATTTTATGGATTCATGTCCTGCGATTTGAGTGTTAAATCATTCGTGACTTTTCATGCATGTTCATCATTTGACTTTATTAAAAAAAATTTAATTAGTTGATCATGTCTCACATCTATAAATTTAAGCTTTTAGATGCAATGGGTAGAGATAGAACGCTTCAAAATTATTTATTCAGAGCACACTTAAAAAAGAAATCTCCAATTAATTTCCACGTGTTTTGTTGAACTACCCTTCACCCATGCATGGGAGTGAGCGTTGAGAGAATAAAATATAGATCATGTCTCATTTATTAATTAGACCTTTTAGATACAACGATATTGATTAAAGATGATATTTGAGCAAAAGGTTTCTCTAATCTACATTTATCAAAAAAATGTCTGATTAATTTTCACGTATTGGGTTTGAGCCAACTACCATCCACATGTGAGGAAAGTGTTTAAAATATAAATTTATGTAAAAAAAAAAAAAATCCTTTACATCAAATGGTGTACATGATATTCACACATAGATTCGAACCTGGGACTTTTCTCCTTGGACTCAAAACCTATCACTTATGCAACAATACATCGATCAACTCAAATATCTCAAGAGATGCTTAGAAATATAAATTAACAGATCATGTGTCATCTACGGGTTTAAGCATATAGATGGAATGTTATTGATAAAAGAATAAAAAGACTTGGCTTTTAAGTAAGTTAAAGAGTTAGCTTGAAGAAAGAGATAAGTTGAGTAGATGTGGAATTGATTATTATTGTCCATTTGCTATTTTCCAGACCATTGGTATAATTTGCTTGTGTATATGTGCACAAGCCGTCAATATAATATCTACTTATATTTACGCAGACATCAAATATTGCTCAGGTACACTTATGTCACATACCCTTTCAAAACTATTTACATCACATTTTGTTACAGTTCGAAGTAAAGGCCATCAATATTGAAAAACTCTTGCAAAATCCTAATCTTATTACATTCTGAATGGATTTATATGCCAAGAATTCTTATATATCTATGCGCATGTGTTAGGAAAATCTTATCAGAAGCATCACATCCGTAGTAGAAAAACAAAACAAAAAAGTCTTCCACGTTATCATATTGTCATGCGATGATTGGTGCGCGAAAAAATGTAAAACCGAAAAATTATACATTGTGTGTTAGATATTTTACCCAGGAAGATCATATATCCCTTAAAAGCTAAATCCGAAGGAGCGGAGAAATGACGTTAGATGTCCTCCTCTCTAGTGGTATCCACATGGTGGATGAAACAACGATGCTCCTTAGATCGCTACCAGATCTCCCTCTTTAAGATTTATCACCCAAGAAAAAGAGGAGGCTGAGGAGAATAGGAAGAGGGCGGTTAGCTTATCACCTTTATTGGCCACCCTTGCCTCTTATTTATAGAGAGTCTCTTCAAACTCTAATGGATCTTGCCTTGGTGGCTATTGGATCTCTATCTAATTGTCCTCACAATTTGGATTATTGGATCTCTATCTAATAACCTCAATTTACCTCTAATTGAGTCTCATTCAAGGAATCCATTAATACCGGGTCTCATCTAATGAAATAGGGGGTTATTAGATAATTTATATCCAATCTTTTACTCATCGCAACATCTACCATATGTGTGTGATACTTTAGGCTCAATACCAAGGTGGCCATAAGGTAAACCTGTCAGAACTCTTTCTAATTCAGAACTTCTTCTCACTCAGTGAATTATTATCCTATAACAATTCATTCAACTTACTATGGATGTATCAGACCACTATGCCATAGTTCCTAGATGGTATAGGAGTATCTAATCCATTGGACTTGTCTATCCTCATTTACCATGTATTTGTAGTCCTTTATTCATCTAATATCCTAGAGACCATATATTGGGCATGGTACTGTTAGGCCTCACACGAAATCCATTCGAGTCACTCCAATCGAATTCTCCTGGAGAACTTCTCTCTTAATCTAAACGATCATAGCTAGGGATTTGCTTTGACGAGAGCACACGAGATATTTCTCTCATGATTTCAAGAGTGGACGATCCTTTATTGACACTTAATTGCTTTGTAAGGTTGATTACCAATCCAGATAACCGGCTATACCAGATTTAAAATTTTCAGACTTGTAAGTTAGACATCAAAGAAACGAGTACTTAAACAAGACATCCATTGTTTCTCAAGTCTAAAGACTAGACACACAATGAAACTAGACACATAATTGAGACTATAGAATCAGTGTCTGACGTTAAGTATCATTAACCATCCAACATTCCATAAGCGGATCAATCAATGAACTCATTCTCCAATGAGCCTGTACTATACCCTTAGTGTCCTCACACGAGTGGCTATGAGACCAATCGCCTCCATCATATAGATAGGTATAAAGTACAATAATCTGTCTAGTTATCTCGATGTCCCTCTCGAGTAACCTATGACCGAAATTATTTAGGGTTTATGTTTAAAGGTGAATTGTCTTATTATCGTAATCTCATCATAATTTGATTTGCATTGCACAGAAGGACATCACAATATATGTAACATGCAACATAAAGTGAGAATATACAAATAATAATAATAAACAAAAAGATCGTGCAGCGTGTTACATGGGCCATCACTCACGTGATTAGCTTACAAGGCACATGTAACCAACAATCTCCCACTTGACCTAAAGCCAATCACTTACATGTCTGATTCCCATCAAATATTTGTGATGCTCAAATAAAATATGAGACAACGGCTTTGTTAGTGGATCTGTGATGTTATTTTCGGATAAAAATCTTTTCTTTGCTACATCTTTACAAGCTACGATCTCTCCGATCAAGAGGAACATCCTCAGAATGTGCTTAGACTTCTGATGAGACTTGGGTTCCATTGTTTGAGCAATCGTCCCATTGTTGTCGTAGTATATGAGAATCAGCTCTTTCGCTACTCGGTACGACTCTCAAATCCATGATGAACTTCTTCATCCAGACTCTCTCCTTTGTTGCTTCTACTGTAGCAATATACTCTGCCTCTATAGTTGAGTCAGCAGTAGTATCTTGCTTGAAACTCTTCCAGCTTATTGCTCCTCCATTTAGGGTGAAGATATTCCCTGAGTTCGACTTGTTATCATTGATATCAGACTAAAAACTCGAGTTCATGTAGTCCTATAATAGTAAAAGATCCTTAGTCCTTCTCAAGTACTTAAGGATGTATTTTACTGTCTTTCAGTGTTCTAAACCTGGATTCGCTTGATACCTACTATTGACACTCAAAGCATCTGTTATATCAGGCCTGGTATATAGCATAACATACATACATGATAGATCCTATCACTGAGGCATAGGGTCCTATCTATGTCTGTCCTTTCTTAAGGAGTCTTTGGGGATATACTCTTAGAAAGTGATATTTTGTGTCTCATTAGTATGAGACATCTCTTGAAATTTTTTATGCCAAACCTTTTGACAATAGAATTTATGCACCTAGACTAGGACAAGCCAAGTATCCTCTTGGATCTATCTCTATAGATTCGAATCCCCAAAATATAAGATACTTCCCCTAAGTCCTTCATAGAGGTGTCTAGATAACCAAGCCTTAATTGTGGAGAGTATTCCTACATTATTCCCAATGATTAAGATGTCATCCACATATAGCATCAAGAAGATAATAACGCTCCCACTCATCTTCATATACACACAAGGCTCATCTTCGTTCTGAACAAAGTCATAAGATATGATCGTCTCATCAAATCTTATGTTCTAACCTTGGGAAGCTTGCTTCGGTCCATAGATGGACTTGAACAACCTACACATATTATCTGGGCTCTCCTTGGCAAGGTTTGCAATTTCGACCTGTACCGCCTGGTACGGGCGGTACATACCGGTCCGCCAGGTTACCGGTATGCGGACTGCCCGCTACCGGACGGTTCCATCAAAAATTGACCGTCGACGGTCGATTGAGGAAGAAAAAGGGAAGAAGAAGAGGAAAAGAAAAAAAAAAGAAGAGGGGAAGAAAGAATACCTCGCCCGGGCATCGTCCTCGCTTGGGTGTCGTCCTCGCCCGGGCGTCGTCCTCGCCCGCCTGCCATCGTCGCCCGCGGTCGCCTGTGCGTGGTCGTCGCCCGTGGGTCGCCTGCGCACGGTCGCCGCCCGCGGGTTGCCTGAGCGCCGTCGCCGCCCGCGGGTCGCCCGCAGCCACGGTCGTGATCGCTTTTTCTCTTGCACGAGGAGACGGAGCGTCTCCCTGCACGGGGAGATAGATCGAGGCGACGTCGCCCCCTTTTCTTCTTTTTTTATATTTTAATATTTTTAATATTATATTATATAATATTATATTATAAAAATATTATATTATATTTTAATATCAGGCGGTATACATTATGCATACCGCCCGGTATGGGTTCTGTACCGGTACCGACAATATGTTGGTACACCGGTACTGACCGGTAAGTGAAACCTTGCTCCTTGGATACGAATCTCTCAAGCTGTATCATATACACCTCCTCGTGGTTATCATTGAGGAACACGGTTTTCACGTCCATATACCAGATCTTATAGTCATATTATGCTGCAATGGCCAAAAGAATTCTGATAGATTTCAGCATGGTTATGGGTGAGAAGGTTTCGTCATAGTCAACTCCTTGACTTTAATGATACCCTTTGGCCACTAGCCTTGTCTTATAGGTTTTTTACATTTTCAATTACTCTGATCTTCTTCTTGAAGACCTACTTGCAGTTGATGGGTACAATATCCTCAGGTGCATCAATAAGGTTTCAAACCTTATTAGAGTACATAGAATCCATCTCAAAATTTATGACTTCTTGCCACTTCTCGGAGTCTATACTCATAATAGCCTCCTCGTAGGTCTGAGAATTAACATCGTAAGTGTTATCTCCACTGATATATCCACATATCTTTCAGGAGGATGAGATACTTTCCAGACCTATACAAAGTTAGAACTTGTGTGTTAGGTATCTCAACAAACTCGACCTCTGGAATGGTTCTTGAGCTATGTTCTTTAACCTCGCTCAATTCTATCAAACTCTCACTATTTTTACTAAGAATAAGTTCCTTCTCAAGAAACACTGTGCTCCTGGCTACAAAGGCCTTATGGTCCTCATGATGATAGAAATTGTACCCACAAGTTTTCTTGGGATATCCCACAAACTTGCTTCACTCCATCCTTAACTCCAACTTATCGGAGTTGTATCTTCTAACATAGGTAGGGCAACCCCAAATCTTAATAACGTGAAAATCGGGCTTCTCTTTCCATATCTTATTATGGTGTAGACACTATCGACCTAGATGAAACTCTGTTCAAAATGTTAGCTACAATCTCCAGGGCATATCCCCAGAATGAGACAGGTAGGTCAGTGAAACTTATTATGGATCGCACCATGTTTAACATCGTGTGATTCCTCCTTTCTGAAACATCATTGAGCTGAGGTGTATAAGGAGGTGTCCATTGGGATAGAATCCAATGGTGTCACGGACTTAGCTGAAATTGCCTAAGCCGTGTGGCACCCTTGCGGCAAACTCAAGGACTTAGCTGAAATTGCCTAAGTCGTAAAGCCACATTTCCCAATGCCTTGGACTTAGCTGAGATTGCCTAAGTCAAGAAACGCCCCAAGCGTTACGTGTCCGCAAAGGGTCAGCCCAATTGCAACCTCGTGTCGGTCCCGAAGGACCTGCAAAAGAGAAGTTGATTAAGTTGAAAACGAACGACGGACAAGTTTTGACGTTTCGCTGAGAAGGAAGCTCTTACAAGCAATTCGTCGAACACCTTATGTGCAGCAGAGAGAAAGAGAGCGAAACAGGACTTTAGAGGGTTGTAAGAACGGTCGCAAGTCCACAAACGATGGTTCCCAAGGGTGTCGGACGTAAAACACTTCAATTTCTTTGAGTGCTCACGCCCAACTACTATACCGAAGCCCCATCCAGCCCTATGCCACCCGGGGGGTTCCAAGGGGCTGAGATGGCTGACGTTTTGCTCCGCTTAGTCCGGTCGTCGCAACATGCGAAAACGGCCCAAAACTGGGCAGTTTTCGCCTGTTCTGGCTCCGCGCAGCGAGCGATCATTCTGCAGCCTGACAGACTATTTCTGCTCATAATTTCTAGGCAAAATCACCCAAAACCAAGGCAAAACAGGCTACCCAACATTTGTACAAGCACAAAAGAAAGCGACGAACGGTTCACGGAACGACGACCGTTTGTGACATTCTCCCCCACCTAACTTGTCGACACCCTCGTCGACGCTTGTTGGTAGGCTTTAACGCAGGCTTCTTCATGTCGTAGGGCGTCTTCTGGCTCCCAACTGGCTTCAGTCCGGGGAAGTTTTTGCCACTTCACCAAGTATTCAGTTTACTCCGCTCCGTTGGGTAGCTTAGTCTTGCGATCCGTCAGAATTGTCTCAACTCGCTTTTCGTAGGAGGCTCTGATTGGGGGTAGTCGAGTTGAAATATTTCATGAGGCGTCTTACGGATCTGAATGGTAGGCTTTCAAGTTGCTTGCATGGAAGACGTTGTGAATTTTGAACCATGCTGGCAGCTGCAACTTGTAGGAGACGTTGCCTACTCGACTGATGATTGGGAAAGACCCTTCATACATGCGTATCAATCCTTTGTGCACTTTGTGCCTAAAGAACTGGAGTGATGTTGGTTGGAGCTTCACCAACACCAAGTCGTCAATTTTAAATTTCTGGGGTCGCCTTCCCAAGTCTGCCCACTTCATCTTTTTAGTCGCCTTCTCCAAGTAGGCCCGTGCAATATCTGCATTTCGATGCCATTCTTTTGCAAAGTGATATGCTGACCGACTACTCCCCGTATATCAAATGGCCAACGTGTGAGGAGTCGACGGCTGTTGTCCTGTGATAATCTTGAAGGGGCTCTTGTTGGACGCAGAGCTCCGCTGCAAGTTATAGGAGAATTGGGCTATGTCCAACAGCTTCACCCAATCTCGTTGATTTGCACTTACATAGTGCCGAAGATATTGTCCTAACAGTGAGTTAATTCTCTTCGTTTGACCATCCGTCTGGGGGTGGGGGCTTATGGAGAAGTATAACTTCGATCCCAACAGCTTGAATAACTCGGTCCATAATCGTCCCAAGAACCGAGAATCTCGATCACTAATGATATCGTGTGGAACTCCCCAATACTTCACCATATTCTTCATCATCAACTTGGCCGCCTCTTCTGCTGAACAATGTAGGGGTGCAACAATAAACGTTGCATATTTTGAAAACCGATCAACGACTACAAGTACCGATCCTAGTCCCCCTACTGTGGGCAAGCTTGATATGAAGTCTGAGGAAATGCTCTCCCATGGCCTTTCTAGTACGGGCAGCGGCTCCAAAAGTCCCACCGGCTTCCGCTGCTCTACCTTATCCTGTTGGCAAGTAAGGCATGTTCGAACATAATCCTCCACATCTGTCCCCATCTTCGGCCAATAAAAGGCCCTCTCCATGAGAGTCATTGTTCGATGAATGCCCGGATGTCTAGCCCAAAGGGAATCGTGACACTCTTTCAAGAGTTTACGTTACAAATTGTCTGCTCGCGGAACATAAAATCTATTCTCTTTGGTATAGATAAGTCCCTCTTTGACCCAAAATCGTCGGGCCTTGCCCTCTTTGATAAGTTGCATCAAGGTTATTGCTTGAGGATCACTGTACAGTCCATCCCTGATCCTGGAAAGAAAGTCGGAATGGAATTGACTTGCTTGGCCTCCACCTTCCAATTGCATAGCGTTCACCAACTCAACTTTTCGGCTTAATGCATCGGCCACGACATTTGTCTTTCCGGGTTTGTACTCCATTACCATGTCGAACTCGGCTAAGAAGTCCTGCCATCGTGCTTGTTTCAGGGAGAGCTTCTTCTGAGTCTGGAAGTAACACAATGCGATATTATCTGTCCTTAGCACGAAAGGTGCTCCCAAAAGGTAGTGTTGCCAGACTCGTAGATAGTGGACCACTGTTGTCATCTCCTTCTCATGCACTGGATATCGTCGCTCAGTCTCGTTGAGCTTACGACTCTCGTAGGCCACTGGATGACCCTCCTGCATAAGTACTCCCCCAATAGCAAAGTCCGAAGCATCTATATGGACTTTGAACGACTTTCCATAATATGGTAATTTGAGTTCTGGTTCCTCAGATACGACAGTCTTTAGGTCTTGGAATGCCACTTCGCATTTGTCTGACCATCTTCACAACTGCTTTTTCTTTAGCAACTCCGTTAGTGGAGCTGCGCGTTTCGAGTATCCAGCTATGAAGCGCCGATAATAGTTGACGAACCCAAGAAAGGATCTCAACTCTGGCACCTTCTTTGGCGTTAGCCAGTCTACCACAGCTTGCACCTTGGACTTGTCCATTCGGATAGAACCATTGCCGATTCGATGCCCCAAGAACAGAATCTTCGTCTGAGCAAAATAGCACTTCTCCCTTTTCACGAACAAAGTGTTCTCCCTGAGAACTCTGAAGATTGTCCGAAGGTGCGCAATATGCTCCTCAAGTGTTTGGCTATAGACGACTATATCGTCTAGGTAAACGACCATAAACTTGCCCAAATAATCCTTGAACAGTTGGTTCATTAGTGTATAAAATGTGGCCGGAGCATTGGTTAAGCCGAAAGGCATCATCACCAAGAACTCAAACGCTCCATACCTGGTCACATAGGTAGTCTTCGCTTCATCACCTTCTGCAATGTGCACTTGCCAATACCCCGACCGAAGGTCGAGTTTAAAGAAATACTTGACTTTGCCCAATTGATTAAACAAATCCGCAATGAGCGGAATATGATACTTGTTCTTCACTGTCACTCTGTTCAGGGCTCGATAGTTGACATATAATCGGAGGCTCCCATCTTCTGGAAGAGGACTGGAGCTCCAAATGGTGCCTTTGAGCTGCGGATGAGACCACCGCTTAGTAGTTCATCTAACTGCTTCCTCAGTTCTGCCAATTCTAGAGGGGCCATGCGGTATGGTGGTCTCGTTGGAGGCTTAACTCCCGGCTCTAACTCAATATTATGATCCACGCCTCTGCGTGGTGGTAGAGTCTTCGGCAACTCAGGTGGCATGACGTCTGAGAACTCCTTCAAAACGTTCGCCACCGCAGTAGGTTCATAAATGGCCTCCCCGTCAAGTGGCTCCAGCTTCGCAGCCACGAAAGTTAATTCGTCTTTTCGCACCCCTTTCTTCAACTGTAGTACCGATATTTGCTGAGGGTCCTTGGTCCTCCCTCGAGAGACTGGAACTACGCAGGGGTCGTCGCCTCCCATTAGGTATAAAGAGTTTAGGAACGACATCGGCACTAACTTCGCCGCGTGCATGAACTCCATTCCAAGAATCACTTGGAAGTCGTCCAAAGGTACCGCCATCATGTTTGTGCACCCGCTCCATGTTCCAATCTTGATAGGGACCCCCTTTGCTAGTCCAAAGATCTGCTTGGCCTCTGAGTTCACAGCCTTCATACGACTTGGGTTCTTCTCTAAGACAAGTCCAAGTCGCTTTGCTTCACGATCGGCAATAAATTTGTGGGTAGCTCCTGTGTCCACCATTGCAAGGGTTGTTCGGCCATTAAGTTTGATGTCCACGTACATCAGCTCGTTACTTGCTGCCTTCTGCGTCTTTGTTTTGTTCTCTCCCCCACTTGACCCCGTAATGCATTCAACAAACGCATCGCTCCTATTCGGGGCCCTTGCGACTCCTCGTCGTCGCTGCTAGATTCAAAACTACTCGAACTAAGGGCAACAACTTTGCCCTTGTCTGACTTGTGGGGGTGTATTGATGCCGTTAAAGCATTAAGTGTCTGCTTCTGCGGGCACTCTCTCACCATATGCGGTCCTCCGCACAAGATGCATCCGCCAGATTTCGGGGCCTTGCCTTTCGAGCTTGGCCCTTTGTGGAAGCTCTTTTTCTTCTGTTTGCTCCCAGACTCCTTTGTACGAGAGTATTTTGTCGGGCGATTTCCCGAAGATTGTTTCTTCTTTCCCAAGTTCTCCGAAGAAACGAAATCAGTCAGCCTTTCTGTGGCTGCAATTGCCCTGACCACGTCGGTGACATTCCTCCTATTTAGTTCCTGTTGTGCCCATGGCTTTAAGCCATCAAGGAAGTTGAACAGTTTGTCCTTTTCGGACATGTCTTGTATATCCAACATCAGTGCCGAAAATTACTTCACATAGTCTCGGATGGAAGTACTTTGGCGTAGTTGTCTCAGTTTTCTTCTTGTGATGAACTCTGTGTTCTCGGGTAAAAACTGGGTTCTTAACTCGTGTTTCAAGTCCTCCCATGTATCCACTCAGCATCGGCCTTGTTGGATCTCTTCCCAACGTGTTCACCACCAAAGTTTGGCATCTCCATTCAGATACATGGTTGCTATAGAAACTTTGGTTTCCTTCGAATCGGGCCTCGTAGCACGAAAATATTGTTCCATGTCGAACAGAAAATTCTCGAGCTCTTTGGCATCTTTGGCACCCCCGTAGCAATGCGGCTCTGGTGCTCTGAAGTTTTGTGGTGGCGCAACACGGGCATTGTTCCCTCCCGCGTTAAGAGTTCTAGTGAGCACAGTCACTTTGGCCGTGAGTTCCGCTACAACTTCATGTAGATGTCATACGGAGTCTTTGGTGTCCTCCGTCAGTCGGTCGACCAGGGACTCGACCCTATCGATCCGAGATTCAGCTTCTTCTTGCGAGCTCTCTACCCCAAGGAGCCTTCCTTAGCCTTGGTAGAGCTCCTCCAAGCTCGCTTCAAGAACATCGAGGCAGGTTTCCACCGTCGAAAGTCTCTCCTTGTGGCTCCTTTTCCCAATTGGCGCACCAGATTGTGCTTCCTTCGCTCGCAGAGAGTACCCAACTTCATACTCGTCATGTTCACTGTCGTGCTCCTCATGAGCGGCTCCAGTAGTTTGCGAGCGAGTTTGCACTTGCAGCCCACTTGCGACCGCTTGGGGCAACAATCCAGCTTGCCCCATCTTGCTCGATTTACCACGGTGCTTCGCTATGGCGAGATTACAAATCCTCTTCACTTGCTTGTTCGAATTGCTTGCCTACTCTGATACCACAATGTCACGGACTTAGCTGAAATTGCCTAAGCCGTGTGGCACCCTTGCGGCAAACTCAAGGACTTAGTTGAAATTGCCTAAGTCATAAAGCCACTTTTCCCAATGCCTTGGACTTAGCTGAGATTGCCTAAGTCAAGAAACACCCAAAGCGTTACGTGTCCGCAAAGGGTCAGCCCAATTGCAATATCGTGTCGGTCCCGAAGGACCTGCAAAAAGAGAAGTTGATTAAGTTAAAAATGAGCGATGGACAAGTCCCGACGTCTCGCTGAGAAGGAAGCTCTTACAAGCAATTCGTTGAACACCTTGTGTGCAGCAGAAAAAGAGAGAAAGAGAGCGAAATAGGACTTTAGAGGGCTGTACGAATGGTCGCAAGTCCACAAACGATGGTTCCCAAGGGTGTCGGACGCAAAACACTTCAATTTCTTTGAGTGCTCATGCCCGACTACTATACCGAAGCCCCATCCAGCCCTGTGCCACCTGGGGGGTTCCAAGGGGCTGAGATGGTTGACGTTTTGCTTCGCTCAGTTCGGTCGTCACAGCACGCGAAAACGGCCCAAAACTGGGCAGTTTTGGCTTGTTCTGGCTCCGTGCAGCGAGCGATCGTTCTGCAGCCTAACAGACTGTTTCTGCTCACAATTTCTAGGCAAAATCACCTAAAACCAAGGCAAAACAGGCTGCCCGACATTTGTACAAGAACAAAAGAAAGCGACGAATGGTTCACGGAACAACTGTTCGTGACAATGGTCTCTGAGGAAATTGGTGAACTCTTTACTCAAGTATTCTCCTTCTTGATCCGATCGAAGAGTCTTAATACTCTTTACAATCTGGTTCTCTACTTCATTCTTGTATTCCCTGAATTTTTCAAAGGCTTTGGACTTGTACTTCATCAAGTACACATGTTCAATGCTAGAGAAATTGTCAGAGAAAGTAATGAAGTAGGAATAACCACTTATGGCTTGAGTCGACATGGGACCACACACATCACTATGTATGAGTTCCAAGAATCTAGTGGCTCTCTCGTCGGTTCCACTAAATAGAGAGTTGGTCAACTTTTCACAAATGCAAGGTTCACAAGTTGCATATAGCTCATAGTCAAATGGATCTAGACATCCATCTTTTAGCAAAATCCTTCCTTCATGGATATCACCTAGCCTACAATATCATAGGTGTGCATTGTTCACCTCATCTCGTTTTCTCTTGGGCATGCTTACATTCATGAAGTGTAGAGCATTGTCTAACACATATAAACCATTATGCAACATTCCTGGTGATCTCATCATCCAAAATCAACAAACAACTATTGTTCTAAAAAACTAGTTTATATCCTATAACTATCAAATATGGAATGAAGATAATATTTTTGATGATAGAAGGAATATAATAACATGAATCTAATGTAATAGTAGCTCCACCAAGCAAATGTAAGGTGACCTCGCCAACAACAACTGCAACAAATCTTGCTCCATTACCCATCTTGAGGTTCATCTCGCCTCTCGCCAGTTTCCTAGCCTTGCCAGAACCTTTAATGAATTTTAGATATGATAAGTACTCTTGGTATCTACCCATGTGTTATCATAGAAATCTAACAAATGAAGAATGATCATGATTATACCTGAAGCTTCTCCAAGCTTTTGTTTTGCCTTCTCTGCAAGGTACTCTTTGTAGTCCCTCTTCCAATATGTCTTTGCTGCAGTGGAAACACTAGCCTTTGTTCTTTGCCATGTCTTTCTTGGTAACCTTTATCTTACCCAGTTGACCCTTGCCATTCTTAAGGGATTTATCAACCTTCCTTTTTCTTTTGGTCTCACCAATATAAAGAGCTGGCTTCTCTTTCTTATAGTGCTCTCAGCCTCCCTCAACATATTGAGGAGTTCAGGGAGAGTCATCTCAAACTTGTTCATATTAAAATTCATGTTGAGCTGAGAAAATGAATCTAGTAGAGACTGAAGTATAAGATCAATACACAGGTTATCCTCTAGGACCATTCATAGACATATAAGTTTCTCAATCCACTTAATCATCTTCAGGACATGGTTTTGAACTGATGTCCCTTCTATCATCCTAGCATGAAAGAGACTCATAGATATCTCATATCATTAAGTTCTTCCTTGTTCCTCAAACAGCTGGCGAAGATAAAGGAGGATAAAATTGGTATTCATGCTCTCATATTGCCTCTATAGCTCAGGAGTCATATAAACCAACATATAGCACTTAGTCAAAGTAGAATCATCTATATACTTCACAGAGCAAGCGAACGCATCCTCACTTGCCCCTTTCTCTGGAGTGGGTAAAATTATATCAAGGACCATGCTCTCATGTAGCCTCTATAGCTCAGGAGTCATAAAAGCTAACATATAGTATTTAGTCAAAGTGGAATCATCTATATACTTCACATAGCAAGCAAACTCATCCTCGCTTGCCCCTTCCTCTAGCGTGGGTAAAATCGTATCAAGGACATATATGATTTTCTCTGCTGTTAGAATGATTCTTAAGTTGCAGAGTTAATGTATATAGTTTAGACCACTGAGGCAGTTGGCATCAAGTATGCCACGTAGGGAGTTTGCAAGAGACAAATTTTGCAGAAAAGTAAACAATTAAGATACGAACTTCTATCTTAATTTATTTTCCACTATTTTTTTAGTGAATCATATGACATCCTCAGCACGTGAAATAAAAGTCTCCAGTAGACTTCTAGTGGGGATTGAGATCCAATCGACATCTTAGTGTAACTTGGAGGGACTCGACCATTCACAGTAAGTCCAAAAAGGTACGCAACTCTTACTAATCACAACTCCTTATGATTCATGTCCTGTTCAGCCTCCAAACCATCATGCCTCGAAAGACTCACCGACCATGTTGTTTAGTTAGGTCATCACAATCGTTACAAGATGAGTCTGATTTGATGATATACCCTCAAGGGACTCGACCAAGCATATCATATTCTCAAGTCACCGGTGACATTTCTCTGTCGTAGGCAAGATCTTGAATCATGAAAATATATGAGTCTCGAGGGACTCGACTAACTCAACCTACATCGGGAATCAATTTCTTCCTATAATGATGGAAGACCATGTGGGTTAATCTAATTATCTCATGCTTACCGACTTAATATCATATACATTGTATGCAAATATATATATCTAGTAGGTGTACAAGCAATCATATATCATATATGTATGATCACAGCTGATGATCATGAATCATCCCCTAATGTGATCAGGCCCGAGCCAATGGGTCTAATCACTCACAATAGAATCTATGTGTGTATTGGCGCATCTCCATGCCCTGTGATCGTCCATCTCGTCATCATCAGTTCCATCGGTATCTTGGGGCATCAACGTGTGTCGCGATCATCCGTCTCAACATCGTGGGTCCCATTGGCGCCTCCACACTCACGCCGGTTCCATTCGTGTAATTACAACCTAATCACAGGCACGTAAGCCCGATAATAAATAAGAAAAATCGGAAGCTCGCAAGACCCAATAATAATAATAATCACACATACACACATCACATCACATAGTTCATGATTATCCATCCATATCATATATCACATATAAACACATCATCATGTAAGACGACTAGATAAATAATAATAGTTAATTAAACCTTTTAATTAACTATATTTTCTGAAATTTGAGACATACCAGGAATTTTCAGATTTATTAAGAGTATTTTCGAAATTTTGGACAAAAGGATATATCTCAAAATTTCTCAAATTTCAAAGGCCAAAATCATCCTTTTGTCAAAAAGAAACCCTAATCCTCTTCTGTCGCCTACCAGTTGGCGGTCGTCGTCGCGCTTGCGTAGGCGGCCACCCCTATGGGCCGGCACTGCCTCTGCCCATAAGTGGGCTACCCGCAAGCATTGTGCCCATAGGAGTCGCCTCCACAAGTGCTGCCTCTGCCCGTAGGTGGCTTGCCCATGGGCGCTGTGCCTGTATGCGTCCCTCCATGGGCGTCGCCTCTGCCCGTAGGCAGCATGCCCATAGGTGTTGTGCTCTCAAGTGGCTGCCATTGCCTGCAGGCAGTTTACCCGCGAGCACTGCCTTCATGGCCAAGAGTGCACGTTGCCTCTCCGCAAGCATCTTCAGGCACAACAAGAACACGTAGAATAATTCTACGCAGTTCAATACAACACACATAGTTAATAAGCCAATCATCACTCGACAAACCTAGCTCTGATACTATTATTGGGAACCTTATCAGAAGCATCACATGCATAGTAAAAAAATAAAACAAAAATATCTCCCATGTGCATGTCGTCATGCGATGATTGGTGCCCGAAAAACTACAAAACCAAAATATTATGTGTTTTATATTAGATGTTTTACCTAAGAAGATTGTATATCCTTAAAAAACCATATCCGAAGGAGAGGATGAAGTATGTCATATGTCCTCTCTAGCGGTATCTACACGGTAGATGCAACGACGATGCACCTCAGATCGCTGTCGGATCTCCTTCTCCGAGATTTGTCGCCCAAGGAGAAGAAGAGGAGGATGAGGAGAATAGGAAGGGGCGGCCAAAGGTGCAGCCTTATCACCTTTCTTGGCTACCCCTACCTTCTATTTATAGAGAGCATCTTTAAATCCTTAATAGATCTTGTCTTGGAGGGTATTGGATCTCTATCTAATTACCTTCACCACTTGGATTATTGGATCTCTATCCAATAATCTTAATTTACCTCTAATTGGGCCTCATCCAATGAATCAATTAATACTGGGTCTCATCTAATGAAATAGGGGCTTATTTGATAACTCATATTCAATCATCTACCCATTGCAACATCCACCATATGTGTGTGACACTCTAGGTCCAATACCAAGCTGGTCGTGAGTTGCACTTGTCAGAACTCTTTTTGACTCAGAACTCTTTCTGACTTAATGAATTGTTATCTCATAATAATTCACTCAGCTTATCGACTATAGACATACTAGGCTACTACGCCATAGTCCGCAGACGACATAGGAGGATATAATCCATTGGACATATCTGTCCTCAGTTATCATGTATTTATAGTTCCTCATCCATCTAATATCTCAAAGATCGTATATTAGGCATGGTATTGTCAAGCCTCATACGGAATCCATTCGAGTCTCGTTCTAATTGGATTTTATTAGAGAACTCCTTCTATCTCAATCCGAACGACCCAAGCCAGAGATTTACCTAAGCAAGAGCACATAGGATATTCCTCTCATGATACCGTGAGTAGACGATCCTTTATTGATACTCAATTGTCTTCGTAAGGTTGGCTACCAATCTCGATAATTGATAGTACCAAATATGAAATTTTTAGACCTGTAAGTCCGACATCAAAGAAAGGAGCACTCAAACAAAACATCCTTGGTGGCTCAAGACTAAGGACCAAACACACAATTGGGACTAAGAAATCACTATCTGACGTCAGGTATTATTAATCATCCAATATTCCGTAAGCGGATCAATCAGTGAACTCATTTTTTAATGAGCATATGTACTATACCTTTAGTGTCCCCACAAGAGCTGCTATGATATCAGTCGCCTCCATCATATGGACGGGTATACAATACATTGATCTGTTCGGTTATCTTGATCTCCCTCTCTAGTAACCTATGTTTGAGATTATTTAGGGTCTGTGTTTAAGGGTGAATCTGTCTCATTATTGTGATCGCATCACGATCCGATTATCATTGCATAGATCCAAGAATATCACAATATATGCAATAGGCAACATAAAGTGAAAATATACCAATAATAATAGTAAGCAAAAAAGATCATATCACATATGTCATCACTCACTCACATGATTGGCTTGTAGGGCACTTATAATTAGCAACTAGTTTTGTGTAAAATTATTTTACAGCATGTACATGAGCTTCAATGTTTTGGATATTTGATTTTGGAATTCCTATATGAGATTCTAAAAATTTTACAAACAAACCCATCAATGGGTTAACTGAAGGCTTATTTCACTTAAATATCATAATCTTTTAAATGGATCACGATGAACAGTTTGAATATTGATTTCGAATCTCCTATACGAGGTCTGAAGATTTTATGAACTTCTCGATTGACATTAAGGTCGACCTGAGAATGTTGGTGCTCTCATAAGTTTTCTACTATTTGTTTCTAAATGCTTTTTTTTCTTGTTCTCAATTGGGTGTTATTGGTGCAGAATGCTCTTCTTGAGTTCATACAGTTATCGAAGGCAAAAGAGCAAGTTGTGGCAGGTAAAATGTACTACCTGACTGTTCAAACCAATGATCGTGGGAAAAGGAATCATTATGAGGCTAAAGTCTGGGTCAAGCCATGGATGAACTTCATGGAACTTCAGGACTTTAAACTGTTGGATAATGACCCCCAGTGCATGGCAAGGTAATGAATGCTGCTTCTTTTGTTATAATTTCGTGTATTTTTTATTATACCTTTTGATTTATGCATTTCACTAAAGAATTTATTGAATACAATGAATTCGAGAGATTATTTTTTTCTCCCTTTTCATCACTTTTCCTCCAGATATTCTGTTCAATTAAACTTGATTAGACGATATTCTTTTTCCATGATATAGTTTATATTATAATCGTTCCAAATTTTATCCTTTTGAAATAAAAAGTTCTAAGGTAAAGTGATGGACGACTACATGTATAGGGAGATATATGCTTGCTCCAGTGTTTATTCTTGTGAGAATGATTGAAATTACACAGTTGAGTATGGCCGTCTTTGTGACCTAAATTCTCATATCATTTTTGAGTCACTAGCATAGCCGAGTTCCCGTTCATGTTATTTTTGTTTACCCTATCTGAAATGATAATGGAAATATCCTCTTCATTCAAATCCTAAGAGAATGGAGTTTCATTATATTATTAAATTTGTCAACCACTCCACAAAAACCACAGCCTTTTTACTCTCCAAAATCCTAGTTGTTTATGATCAGACAATTATTTATCTAGAGCCATCTTTACGATCGCAATATGCCCTGAAGACACCAACCAGTCTGTTTATCCACACTGAGATATGTGCACATACATGCTCACGATAGGTGCCTCGTGAATAATCATTACTTTGTGCCTGGCACCATAAGTTTCTTTTTTCTTTACAAAATTCTGTGAAGATTAATTTGAAAACATCGAGACGAGTGTAGGAAGCAAATCAAAGATTGAAGGAGCCCAAAGAGAGGGGAAGATAAGAACAAAAAGAAGCGGGACAGAAAAAAAATATAAAATGCAAACAAACAGGAATATACCATACATACTTTATCCATGAATTCAGTTATATTTGTTATTAGGTAGATCAAATCTTGCTTTCTTATGCAATCCTTTGATTCTAGAAGTAAGTTCACAAATTGGGAATATATTATGCTCAATATTAAAGGTGCGGATTGGCCATTGTTCATTTTGAGTAGTTTCTGACCCGTTTAGTGGTGATAGAAAAGCATGTATTGTCGAATTCATGTTCTAAACAATGTTTAAGGTGATTTATGAAGAGAAAAATCATTAGAATTGGATCAGATAGGGAATTTAGTTATGTTTGCTGATCTTGAATATAATAATAGCAGCAGTCTTCAGAATTTACCAATAGTGACTAGAAGCCTCCCTCCATATGCATCGCATGTGAGATACTAGGAAAGAATTTGTCTTTGGATCTCCGAAAACTATTTATCTTTGTTGAGTTGGAAAGATGGCCTTGATTGTGTCCGAGGACAGAAAGCTGGGCCATCTCTCTGCTTGCTGTATAATAGTAATGATGTCCATTTGCTTTATCGGTGTATACCTGGATCGTCGATGGTTCTGGCACATCACATTTTGGATCAAGAGAAAGCAGCAATGCGTGCTGCATGGTATCAATCAGACTCCCAAGTTATCAACCGGGAGAAAAGCTGTCTTTTATTACCCATATATATTTCTGGTTTTTTTTTTTTTTTCACTTCATAAACATGTTGTACTCTTTTGAAACTTTGGTTTCGTTTCTTCTGTAAGTGCAAATGCCAAAGTCTGCTTTCCTACTTCTCTTCTTGCAGGTGATTGAAAACAATTTCAAGTCAGGGAACTTCATAATGTTCCATGTACAAAAATAAAGCAGCAGTTTGGACCGCAAGCATGCTTGAATCAGATGTTAGGACGGTTTGCCTAGTAAAGATACTTGATGCTTGTCAAGTAAATGTTATTATAAATTGTCACAATGAACACAAACAGTGATGGTTATGGAAAGTAGTATAGATTGTGACAACAGAGAAGCAAAGGTTATATGTGTGCACTGCTGTTGGTTTAGTTTTGAGAGTGTTCTTCTGTTTGCACTGGATTAAGTTGTACACGTTATGGACTGGAAACTTTTTTCATTCGGTTGCCTTTTGCTGCTTCTACATGAAAAATTGATGCAAGATAAAACTACTATCTGATTTAGGCTTCTACTGTCTACATTATCTTCTGATAACTTCTTCTTTGTTAGCCGAAACTTTCAACCTTGTGGAATTGGCCATTATTACCTTTGCTGTTATGTGGTTGATCAATTTCGTCGATAGCCAACTGCATCTTGTTTCATTTGTGGTCGGCAATTAGTTTGGATTCGATGAAGTTGCTACAGTAGGGAATATTTTCATATAGCCGTATGATGATTCACCTTGAAGCATTTAAAAGATATCAGTTTAAGCTATACTAGTTCTTTAACTCTTAGCCTAAACATGCAAACACTTCCAACCATTGCTCAATTAATTGAACTGACTTGGAAGAAAAGATGTAGATCAGCGTAACATTTATGTTGAGCATTGAGCGTGAACAAATAGAATGTGTTGCTATTAAAACTAGTTTTTTTTTATATTATCAATGATCATTAGGTGAGACATGATCCTAATTTATATTCTTGATACTTTACTTTCCCTCACATGTGATTGATAGATGTTTAAATTAACACATGACTTAAAACTATTTTTTTATCAATGATCATTAGGTGAGACATGATCCTAATTTATATTCTTGATACTTTCCCTCACATGTGATTGATAGATGTTTAAATTAAACATGACTTAAAACTATTTTTTTATCAACGATCATTAGGTGAGACATGATCCTAAGTCATTATGATACATCACCATGTATATCACTATCAAGTTAATATTTTAAGTGAAAATTTATCAAATACTTAATTTTTGACACAATAAAAATTGCATTAGATTTTGGAATTACGATCGATCGTTAGCAACATATGTGCTATGTACTTCTTATCCCATCAATCTTTTTTTTTTTGGAAAGTACATATAGCACTTCTAAACTAAAAGACAGACCAAAAAATAATCATGAAAAGCATTCAACTAAAAAGAACAAGAACCACCTATGGAGAAGCCAAGCACCAATTTCAATATTTCATATCATTGGTAATATGGACTTTATAATTTTAAAGTCATTTAGAGCATTTTCCAATACATTGTAGAGGTTATTAATTTCTTTCATTAGGAACACAAACATTAATTATTCCAACTAAACCCTTGTAGGAGGCAAGCCCTTGGTAGATATCAAAGCTAATGGGTTCACTTTTGACATCTCACATTAAATCTTAGAAGCATCTGCGGTGATCTTGCTCAATGCAGTGGCAGTTTTTGATCCAGACTGACGCCCCAAATGCTTGCAAATGAAGTCCCCAACAGCCATAAGCTTGCCTAAATCCACGTTGGTTTTTATGCCAAGGCCATTAAGCATGTAGACTACGTCTTCCGTAGCAACATTCCCAGAAGCTCCCTTCGCGTAGGGGCATCCACCCAGACCAGCGACAGACGAGTCAATTACACTGATTCCCATCTGTTAAAAGTATTCAATAAGCCACATAAAACTTTAGCAGAAAATGGAAGTACTTTCATGCATAAGAAAGATTGGATGAGTCGGCTTACTTGGAGGGCAACCAAAATATTTGAGAGTGATTGGCCATAAGTATCATGAAAATGAACTGCAATCTTGTTGACAGGAATGAGAGACATTACAGCTTCAAGCATTGGAATCACAGTCCCTAAGAACAAGAAAATTCATGTAAGACTCAATGGACTTTAGGTTGGTTGTAACTTCTTGAGAGCAGGACTTATGGGATTATATTATAGAATGATTATGAATCTACAATGATGATTATGATAACAGGCAGGTGATGTAAGTAGAATTTTCCAAAGTTCTTTTCTTTTGTATAAATTTAACTTGGACAGGAACTTGAGCCTGCTAATAATAGATTATGACTATTTCACAAGAGCCCAATTTTGAGGGCTGAAATCACAAAAAGGACAATCTTAACACAAGGTAAATTTTTGTGCTTCCAGGTATTAAGTTGTAATGCTGTCCTTCACTGATGATGCTTCGTTGGCACAGTTTCAGCTTCGGTTGGCATTGCAGCTGTGGTGGTGCAGCTGCTGCTGTGATGCCCGATGGACACTGCTCAGGATCCAAATCTGCTACCACCTGCTTCCAGAAGGTTGTATTCTAATAGGATCAAATTTTCTCCAAATCCTATTATCCATATTCATTATGTGCTAAGGGAGTTTTCAGAACTTTGGGAGAATGTATTAGTTGTAGAGATTAATCTTCCGAATGATAGTCAAGAAATTAAGGTATTGTGCTAGATTTAGTTTGGGTTGTACCTCAAATTTCTGTTAATGGTTAAAACATTGGTAGCTTAGGTGATGAATTTGCTACCAGACAACTTCAGAAACTTCTAAGGAAGAGCTCATTATAGTGCTAGATTCTAATCACTGGAATAGATCACATGTGATTTTGTCAAGTTCTTAGGATTGGTCATATGATACTTTTCTTTTTGGATAATGGAAGAGGTAAATCAATATAGTGGATGTTATAATATAAGTATGCAAGCATGTCAAAAGTCATTTTTATCTGGCATGTCAGCTGCTAATATCAGTTTCCAGGAAACTTTAGAGTTACACATGATGGTTCTGAAAATTCATTTAGTTTTAAAAAAAGTCATAATCCAAAAATAGTATCTTGCGAGATCCTTTTGCACACAGAACAGTCATGAATAAAAATGAACTTTTATAAACTCCTGTAAACAAATTTAATTTAGCTGATCAAACTTAGATTTAATCAACATCTAATAATGCATTGTTATATCATGCAAGTTTCTCATATTATATTGTGCTGTTACAACATTAAAATTCTAAATAGGAAGAGATCATGCATTCTGAACAAAATATTAAAGTTTTAAGCTTGACACGCTTCATATAGTTCATCTAGTCTTGTTGGTGAAAATTTAATATCAACATGGTGCTAAGAAAACCAAAATGGAAAATATAATCCTTCATTCTTAGGCAGCATATACTGTAGATTCTTTTGCACTTGCTATAACTTACATACTACATGACAATGGAAGTGAGCAAATCTTACCTGGAGTACCAACTCCGGTGGTATCACCAAGTGAAATCTCAGAGCATCCCATGTCATAAAGCTTTTTTGCCACATATGCCACCTTGTCCGCAGGAACTGGTCCCTCAACAGGACACCCCACGACACAAGATACATACCTATAATTAAAATTTGTAAAGTCCCGATGCATTCATAACAAATAAAAATGTTGCAAATGCCATAAAAATGTGGCAAATGTCAAGTATGTCAACAGGACACCCACAACACAAGATACATACCTATAATTAAAATTTGTTAAGTCCCGATGCATTCATAAAAAATAAAAATGTTGCAAACGCCGTAAATTGATCTAAAGTAATGTGCATTAATATGATACCAGCAACATTGACAAGTGAGATGTAAAGTTCTGTAACACCAAATATTTAATTGAAGGTGCATAAATTCAGTGACCGATCAGTCATGGCAGAGTGTCAACAAATCAGCATTGAAATTTGAAGATAACACTCTGGAATAAAACTACAGCAGGAAATTGACAAGGCAATATCCTTCATTATTCATAGTTCTAATCAGTAATATCTCGAAAGAAGAACATTATGCAACACTTCAAGGATGCTGTAGCCAGCAAGGTTTGACTTACCGGTCCGTACCGGTGTACCGAGTTTATCTCGGTACCGGTACTAGTACTGGGTGGTACGCACAGTGCGTACCATCCGATAAATCAAAATATAATATAATATTATATTATATTATATAATATTAGAAATATTAAAAAATTAAAAAAAAAATAGAAAAAGGGGCGACGTTGCCACGATCTTTCTCCCCGCGCGGGAGAAAGAGCACCCGCGACCCATGGGCGGCGATGGCTCGTGAGCGGCAACGGTGCACGGGCGAGGACCGCGCGCGGGCGAAAGGTATTTTTTCTCTTTTTTTTTTTTTTCTTCTTGTTCCTCTTCTTCTTCTTCCTCCCTTTTTCTCGCTCAATCGACCGCCGACGGTCGATTTCTCCCTCAATCGACCGTCGGCGGTCGATTTCTCCCTTTAATTGACCGCCGATGGCCGATATCGACCGCCGACGGTCGATTTTTAGTGGAACCGCCCGGTAGTGGGCGGTCTGCGTACCGGCAACCAGGCGGTAAACATCGAAATTGCAAACCTTGATAGCCAGTTATACAAACAAGTCAAAAAATAGTGAGATTTTCTCTGTAATATGCATTGGACAGCATTAGGAAGGTTTCTTTCAGACAGTCTTCAGTGAATTAAAGAAGCTATTGGCTGGAAATTGATAGAAGAAAATATACAACGGTTTTCTTCCTTTTCCTGTTTATTTGTTAGTGAAAGACCTCTATGTGTCTTCACCAGTACACTAGCAAGAGGACTTTAGTAGTGTACAGATTTATGATTTGTTAATGAAAAATTGAATTACTTTATGACCAGTAGCTTACTTATCTCCCCACTAGTGTTCTCTCTTTCTTCCTTAAATCCTCTCTCTCTCATCTCCTACCACCAGCTAACCATATCATCCTCTTCTCTGTTTCACATCAAACCCGCACATTGGGCCAAGAGGAGACAGTTGGATGGGTGCTTCAACTTATGCAACATATTGGACTGTCTCGAAGGAAAGAAATTCTAGGGATCCTATTTGTTGCCCACATTAATCTTTCCTTGAACCTATTCCTACTCTGTCTCCTGTTATTTTTGTTTTGTTTATATTTTGGAATTTAAATAATACTTCTATTTGTTTTAGCTGTTTGTAGATGGTTTATAATATCTATTTTTTTTCTCTCTCTCTCAATGTAAAACAGATATCTGCCTTCGGCGATTTTGGCTGAAAAAAGAAGATAAACTTAAAAACAAATGGATACCATAGAATGTTTGGGGAACATGCTGACAGACATCAAAGAAATATTTTTTAAAAAAGTTAATAGCTGATATGACTAACCACATGAAATTATATTATTGAAAATTAGGAGGAAGATCATACCCACGAACAGGTACTGCAAGTTTTTTTGCAGCAGTAGCAACTTTATTATAACGGGTAAGGCTTTCTTCAATGCTGCAATTGATGTTGGACTTAGAAAAAGACTCAGAAGCTGATGCAAAAATTGCAACTTCCTTTGCACCAGCTGCAATAGCTGCTTCAAATCCCTGAATATTGCACATGTAAAAAAAGAATTATTACTCGGATAAAAATAATTCTAATTTACATGCTTAGGTTCAGACTTACTTTTAGATTTGGAGTTAAGACAGGAAATCTGGCACCATGTACATCTTTAATTCCTTGCATGACATCCTTTGCATCTGCTAGCTGTCGTTAAAATACCAAATAAATCTATTACAACCTCTATTGTCAACAGACTATTCTTTTTCTTGTGTGGAAATTTAGCATTCTCACCCTGTGTGCACTATGCACATAGTTTCTCCTACTAACTAGCAGAAGTGCAGAACACTTATAATTTAGTCTTTGTAGGGCAGCACACTAGGGAGGAAAAAAGGAAAAAAGAAAAAAGTAGCTGCTACTCAACATTTAGGTGAGCATATATGACAATTTCATAAACAATATAACCTTTTTACTACATGTCTGGCAAGTTTTTCTAGGACTGAGACACTAATGATCCACCAAAAAAACTACTTACATGGGTGAGTTTCAGTACACATATTACATATTTCAGGAAATGTATTCAGCAAGAACACAGAGTCCTGATCTCTAAGTGGTTTAATATTTTACTGTCTGATCAGTTGTTTATGAGATAGTATTTCTTTTAATTGTAAAAGAGACAATCATTCAATATGGAGCTAGTGAGATATACTTGCAAGTACAGTAGGTTCCATTTTGGAATTTCCATTACTGTTTTTGAGTTCATTGATAATTGGGAGATACAACCAAACTAAAGAAGTTAGAATTCAACAGAATCGTTGACGTTTCAATGATGAGACAAGAACATGGTATTACCTGTGGTACCCATTTCGGAGAAACAAAACTTGTGGCCTCAATAACAGATAAGCCACAAGAAGCCAGCTTTTGTATCAATTCAACCTTTACAGCTGTAGGTACAATGACCTTCTCATTTTGCAAACCATCTCTAGGCCCAACTTCTACTATTTTCACATATCTTGTCATACCTCTGAAGAACTGCAAGTGACAGATTAAATAATTCTCAATTACTTGGTTCACTTCCACGGCACAAACAAGCATAACAGCATTTTTAACAGGTCCAAATTTAATAATTCCTATTGGGAATCACCAAGAGCCACAAAAACTAAAAATAAGATAATCATACTAATTACAAAATAGACTTACCAAATAAAAGTAAGCTACTCAGAAACACATTGTTGTGTATAAAGGGTATGCCACCTCCACTTATTTGTTGATTCCTTACTAATTAGCTTGAGCAATCACTCATAAATAAAAGTGGAAAAGGCCACTCTGGCCCATGGTTTGAACTTGGCTTACCTCCATAAAATTAGTTTAAAAAATTATTACAAAGTTTAGTTAACTTTGAAGATGGTTAAAAACGGAACTTTGGATCCAATAGCAGCCCTGAGGTAATTTCTAACTTGAACCAATTATGTTGAGAATTAAATCTTCATGTAAATACCACCCAATTTAGAAGAATATTATATTAATCCACTGTATTAAATCCTATTTTTAGTAGGCTAGTTTACGGAAACACAGTGAATTAAGGAAAATACTTTATACTGTAACTATAAGCTGAGATTTATTTTCTACAATTTTAACGGATATTTTGCATAAGATGCGTTATGACAAATTAAAGAAAGTGATTATGTTGTCTTCTTACAAGTTCCAAATGCACATCTGTTAACGTTAGTAAAGTAATTAGTATCAAGGATTGACATACCGGTCCGTACCGGTGTGCCAACATTTTGTTGGTACCAAGCGGTATATGTACAGTGCGTATCGCCCGGTATATTAAATATATTATAATATTTTTATAATATATAATATTAAAATATATTAAAAAAATAAAAAGGGGCGATGTCGCCTCAAACTCTCTCTCGCGTGGGGAGAAAAATCCCCCGCGGGCGGCAACTGCGCTCGGGCAGCACAGGCGGCGATGGCTCGTAGGCGACCCCCGGGCGGAGTCACTGCTAGGGCGGCGCGAGGTACTTCTCCTCTTCTTCTTCTTCTTCTTCTTCTTCTTCTTCTTCTTCTTCTTCTTCTTCTTCTTCTTCTTCTTCTTTTTCCTCTTCTTCTTTCCTTTTTCTTCCTCAATCGACCGCTGACGGTCGATTTCTCCTTATATCGACCGCAGACGGTGGAAATCGACCATCGACGACGGAAATCGATCGTCGACGGTCGAAATCGACCGCCGACAGCCAATCTTAGCGGTATCGCCCGGTAGCGATCGGTCCGCGTACCGGTCAGCTGCCGGACCGGTATGTATCGGGCGGTACAGGTCGTATCGCTCGGTAAGGAAAACCTTGATTAATATGCAAATTTCAACTTGATTTCCAGGCTAAAAATTGATAGCATAAAGTCATAATCGATGGAGTCCAGATCAGAACCATTCTTTTATTTATAAATTAAACCTAACCCAGAATGATTAAAAAATCCTGTGTATTCCCAATTATCAAAATTTGTTGTTCAAGTAATTAATCTGAGAGCACTTGCAAAATTCTATCAAGGCACTTGGAAAACATATATACAGGTTCTAATGCAATTCCTAAAGCAAGAGGATGTATTGAAAATCTCATATATGCCATGAAACACAGACCTTGTTGAATATCATCTGATTCATCTCATTATGTGATGTTTTCCAAATTAAGGAATCTCTGGAAAACATATACCTTGGTTTTCTTCTCCAACCATATTCTTCACTGAAAGAAGAAAAAAGATATGGCTGATTTCAGAAGTAACCAACAGAAAATAAAAATGAAGATGAAGTCAGACAACCCGAAAAATATATAGCAAACAATGGTGGCGAAAAATCAATTACATAATAAGTTGACAATAGTTCTACAAATGAATAACTAAAAGCAAATATTCCAAAATTATATCTTATCTATTTAATGGTATAAAGTTTGATTACAATGGCACACCAGAAAGAGAAAAGAACATGAACATCTGGGAGTGGATACTAAAATATGATTGGTATTGGAAATTTATAGTAAAAGAGTATAGTAAAGAAGCAATTAATGAACTAGATGGTCAAACAAGCAATTGCTCTTTGTACAACAGATAAGCAAACAAAAAAAAAAATCACTCTCTGAATGTGTCACCCCATCATAAGTATCAAGGATTACTGACTATCATAGATAATTCAAGTAGAAAAAATTTCTTTACATTTAACAGGTTAAGTGGTGCATTTGAGACTAAAATTGAAAAATACTAATAAGATATCAATGGATAAAAAAACACATGTTAATCAGTCCTTTGGATATGTACAATAATGAATCCAAAACATAAATATGTCGGAATACAACAATAATGATTTGAAAAAACATAGGATGGACTTTAAGTCATCATGTAGAACTGCATTCTAAGAACAATGGTATAGAAAATCACATAGTTAAGTCATAGTATAGCTAGGATAATTTTCTTATGATCTTATGAAAAAAATGACAAGGGGAATTATAAGGAACTCCTGACGATCCTCTTTTGTTATGAAAATAGACGTGAGGTATTCGAGAGATTATACCTTGCAAACTACTGTTTGGACTTTCTGCTTATATAACTGGTGCATATATTGTTATGCACATACCCATATTTGTTGCTCTATCAAAAATAGATTGCTTTTTCACCAAAAGCTTACATTATTGTTCAAAATAAAGTGAATGTTACAAGGGCCAATTCAAAAGTAGTTTTAAATTTTTATTATATAGTTTCATGTGACTGGTGAATACCAATAACCAAAGCAAATACTAGAACAGAAACAAATAAAATAATTTTCCAGTTGTTAATAAAACACATGCCTTATAAGGTGAAATACATTATTCACTGGTTGATACCTGTAGAAACAAATTTTAGGCATATCATAAAAAGAAAAATAATACTTATTGGAAAGAATAATTTAGTTATTACATATAACTGTCATGAACTACATATGACATTTGAATCTGTGAAGGTCAAAATTAGTTTTAATGGGAAAATATTAATTGTTAGAAGAGCAATTTTCATAATCACATAATCCATGACTTTTTCTCATAGTTTTCTTGTGCTTCTGTATTATATAAATAATACCTATCTGATGCCATAAGTGCTCAGATGGAGAATGCAACCTATAATTCAACTAAACTGGACAAAATATCACAATACAAGCTATTGAGATGGCAGGAACATCCTGATGGATCTAAACCTAACAATAGTGTATTATCAAGCTAGATCAACACACATCACTCTTAAAGCCATATTGGGTGTTGTACTACAGAGTCCATATCAATATCACATTCACCAAATCCCAAAAACTTGAGTTCTTTTTTTTTTTGTCTAAAAATCTCTGAGCTAAGGGGAAAAAAATTAGCAAGGAAGAAGTAGATTAAAATTTACATCACTCAAAAGTCAAACAGTATATACTAAATATCACCAGGATAAATAGCATTCATGTTGCTAGAGATCAATAAAAGACATGGGCTTAACAGTAGAACTTACATGCAACTGTTAGAAGAGCTACACTCTCTGCCTTCAATTAGGCAATGACCCATTTCCATTTCATCGACCCTGGGCCTGCAAGCAGTGGAAGTGCAGTGTTGAAGCCTACCTACAACACTCAATCTTGGCATGTTGTCGAGACCCAAAGGCTCCTCTAAGCTTGACATTTTGAACTGGATGTCAAAATGAAAATCAGAACAAATAACAAAAGTTGTCCACCACCCACAGAAAAATGTTCTGTCAGAATATATCAAAAGCATGCATGATACTTTTATGCACTTGAGAAAATAAACAATATAGAATACTTGATGTCCTCGATGAATATTCCAAACAAATTGACTTAGAATTAACAATAGTCTGTCAGAAACTATTGAAAATCTACAGCAATCATACAAGTTCCCAACAACATAAAATTGAATTCATAGGTAACAGGCACATCATTATCATGTAACAGCAAACATTTAAAAGTTGCATTGATATTATCATGATACAGTTGTCAAAGACAGAAAGTCAAACAAGTCATCCATGTGATAAAAATGGAGATGAAGAAATTAATGCTTCCATATGCAACTGAGACCATAATGTAATGATCTCTATTTTTCTTTTTTGAGGCAACACAACTCTTCTTGTATCACAATTTTAATTCTAAGCTGAAGAGAGCACCAGCATGGGATAAGATAATGCAATTGCAAGATGTTAGCAAATGTGCAAAGAAGACATAAACAAGTCCAGCAACAGAAAAAATAAATCATATTTCGGGTGCTACAAGGAAGAGAAAGATCACAGAAATATGTGTTCAAAGATAGCAAGAAAAAATATGGCAAACTCAGAATTAGCAGATGAAAACCTTAGTAGAGATAAATGACAGAAAATAACTCACTTAGTTAACGGCATATTGTTGGCACCCCAAATTGCTTTGATTCATTGAGTAATTCTCAGACAACCAAACAGTAAATGGTGAAATTATCATGTGCATTTTCTAGATAATTCATGATGTCATGTTGTTGCAAATATTATCTCCAATCATATTACAGGCAGGCTCATATCAAAATTTTGAAGTCCAAGACAATAATAAACTAAACCTCATGCATACAGTAACCTGTAACTCAATGCCCCATTACAGTAGCAAAGTACAGGATCCTAAGATACCAAATGCAAAGGGATTGATTTGTTGCAAACCATTGCTATGCAGCAACTTATGAATAACCTTATTTGAACAGTCTCAAACAGCAGTATATACTAGCCTGAT
This sequence comes from Ensete ventricosum, assembly GCA_029747655.1. Taxonomy (NCBI): domain Eukaryota; kingdom Viridiplantae; phylum Streptophyta; class Magnoliopsida; order Zingiberales; family Musaceae; genus Ensete; species Ensete ventricosum. The sequence goes on along the minus strand of JAQQAF010000006.1, from coordinate 35,365,742 downwards.
TGATATACTAGAATGATTTATCTGATGTAACAGAATGCAGTTAATTTTCCTAGTTGTCAGTAATCACACCGTAATAGGCCAATATGTTATCTAGCAATGCCACATGACAAAAATCTGGAGTGTTGTAAGTGAAGCAAAAGCTCCTCATATATTCATATTAAAAATTAAATCATCTACAAGGTTGTGAGAACTTCATTAATCTTGTATATCTAATTACAGACCAATCAGTGTAACACTCTTATTGCTTCCTTGGTGGAACCCGATCAGATGATAATCTTTCTGTATCCTAACCGCACAATGATCTCATGCAGCATCAACTGAAATGTCATTCAAACAGTCAATGAAAAAGGACCATAAAGTATCAGGAGAAGCCGAGTCAATTCAGTCTTATATGATCAAAATCCAACAAGATAAAATCCACAATATCTGCCTCTAAATATAGAATTTCAAACAATTCGCGCTTGGTTACGATATGCAACTCCAACAATTGATTCGTCAAAGAAAGATGTAATTAGACATCTTAACAACAGAATCCAAGAAATCAAAAGAAAGGAAATACCACGTTGAATGCAAATGAAAGAAGACAATCCCGGCTTACGTGAAAGGAAGACGGCAGGAAAGGAAGGGGCGGAAGAAAGAGAACGAATCGTAGTTATTTCCTTTCCAATCAATATTTGGGCGAATTCTCCTATGAAGCGATCGATCGGGAGACGGAAACGGGTAGGTTGGGAGAAGGGAATTAGTTGAGCGGTGACTGTCGCTCGCTTCTCCAATAAAATCGCTACCTCATAATGCAAACGAGTGCAAGAGGCAGAAGGGTGGTTGGGTTAGGTGGGGAGGAAGAGGAACGGACGCGTCGGCGACTCCACGCCTTGGTTACAACAAATTGAGGGAATATTATTTAGGTTTGTCGGATCTGAGCCGTTGATCTGCGAGGCTCGTCGGTGTCGTCAGCCGTTAGACGTTGGATGCGACGGTCAGGTTGTCCAAGTCGCTGTGTTTGACGGGTCAAATCTCAGGGCTCGTGTCGTCAACCACGAAAGAAGTGCCACGAGTATGACAGGAGGGCCTTTGATTTGGTTGCTTTGTCGATCACACGTCCACATTTTAATGCATCGGAAAATTGTGGCGTGCGACAGAGGCGAAGCGTCTACCGCACCTTCGGATCCTTGGGATACTAGGAAAGCATGGGGTTCCAGAAGACTCGATTATTATTGGCCAGCAAATTCTTCAGAAAAAATCTTTTTTTTATTCTTTGCAGAGTGCCTTTATTTATTTATTTTTAGAACTTCTTGCATAAGACTTTATTTTTTAAAATAATATCAAAATACTTTTCAGGACGATTTTTCTAAAAAATTCATATTTTAGATTTTTTTTTAGTATTAAAAACTATTAATATTATTAAAATATATTATGAATATTATTAAAAAAAATGTTAACGTTTAGATATTTTAATACATCAATAAGAATTACTAATATTATTAAAAAAAATATTATAAATTAGACAAATGAAAATATTGTAATAGTTTAAAAACTAATAAAAATCAGAGAAAAAAATTTAGAAAAAAATTTTGAGGGATATTTTTAAAATTTTAAATTAGTGATGATGTTTGAAAAAAAAAAAGCAAAAATATCTTTTAAGAAATACTCAAAATATGAGCATCTTTTTGAGAAATCGCCCTCCTTTTGAACTATAAATAAGAGTTTTTTTATAGAAAAATTAGGAAAATAGTATATGAATATTACTGTAAAAGAAGAAAAGATGAAAAAGTTACGTATGAGAGCACCGTTTTGGAAGTTGCAATTGATGTAGTATTGTGCACCCGTAAATATCAACGCATATGTTGGTAATTGAAATTATGAACCTCCCAGTAAGCAATCTTACCGTAAAAATATGTATTCAACGGATGACAGTCCTTCAGTGTGTATCTCATTAAACTGTTAAAAGGAAGTGTTTTCATGAATTTTTTTATACTGTCAATTAAAGAAATAACGAGACGGCTGTTCCATGTCTCTACAACAATCTAGACTAAGTCTTGCTGTAAGAATGCAAGATCCAATTAGAATGGAAAATATTTGTCAGAATTAGTCATATTTGATTTGAACTTTCATATTTCTTTCAAAAGAGATTTACCGACATTATTAAAGGCTGTGAGGAATCTTTATAGTCTTGAGTGGTTGTTGTTATTATATATATATAAGAATTTCTTATATAGGATGATTAACTGCAATCTTATTGTTATATATAATTAAAATATGATTGCACTTAATAAGGAATCGTGGTATAAGTACTAAAGGATTGCACATAATAGATAGACTCTGATAATTTTATTCAGATAAACATCCTAGCTGTTGTGGAATAACTCAAACTTGTGAATGTGTAGTGATATCTTCAAGATCCATTGATAAGGATGGAATAACTCAAAAATTCCTCGATTTATATTAATAAATATAGTATTTATTCTGTTTTTCTTTTTTTTTACCATGCGCTAACATGAAGAGACTATAACAATATATGTTGCTGACATATGCTTTGATTAAATTTATAGGATGATTATATGTAAAAAATTATCAGTCAATCTATTAAGTAAATTTTTATTATCTAGGTATCATAAAAATTATATTTTGGGTTTATGAAAAACATACAAGTTCTATAGGAGATTACTTTTCAAAAATATTATTTTCATTAATTATACGAAGCTTTCTAAATCTCTATAAATAATAAAACTTATTAGTAGATGAATTATTTCATATTTGAATTAAAAATAATAACATCTTTTCTCTCCTAATCTCCTTTTCTCCTATCTAATCTTTAATCTCACTTTTCTTTTTCTTTCCTCCTCTCTTATTCTCTCTTTATTTCTGTGTCCTATTATACATCAGTTGGTATTAAAGAAATCAATAAACTTACCTTGCACTTCATTGATGCCAACTGACAACAAAAGATTCAATCAACACTCATGATCCTTACACCTCCAACCTAACACGTGTGTGGAGTTAGACTTTGGGGCTGTTGTTCTTACGATATTGATGGACCACTTAGCTCTCGGTCTCTGATCATTTATATAAGTCTTAATAATATTTTTTTAATAAAATATATATTTTGTTAAAATATACTTTTAATTGCTTCTTCTTTCCTCGTTTTTTCTTTTTCTTTTTTGTATTTATCACCCTTTTTCTCCCCTTTAGCTACAATTGAGTTGAAACTTATTTAAAAAAAATAAAACAAAAAGTCTGAAAAGAAAAAAGCATGAGAACTATTTGAAATATCATAATTCTATCTTCTATACTACAATATCTCATTACCAAAAGACAATTTATCGATAGTATTAAAATCATAATTAATGAAAATCAATCCAATCTTCCCAAAGCTAGCGGAGTAAGGTAGACACGCATAAGACCAAACTATACAATATTAAATCAATTAAATTTAACCAAATGACGCACTTCTAAGAACTCTCCAACACTTCGAAAATTGACCTATGAAAATAGTCGGTTAGACAACATGACCATTCTCCAATCCATACCTTCAAATTAAATAATTTTACCCACTCCCTTCCAACAAATCCTAAGTCTATATGTAAGACATTTGTTCATAATTATTATCCAATAATTTTTTATGACTAAATTTTTGACTTCGAAATTAACCTAGGTAATATACCAACAATTTTGGTTTGCTAACAATCTTGAAGAAATGATAAAAAGAGGTAAAATGGATGTGCTAGACTTTAATGGTACATTTGACCTAAAGATATTTATGCTGGTTACTAGTGGTCTGCAAGTCCATCACTTGAGTGATGACACATGTGACAGGTTGTACAATCTTTTTACTTTATGATTATTATCGATATTTTCTTACATTATATATATTATCTCCTGCATATATATTGTGTTATCCTTTGATCTATACAATAGGAATCGAATCATGATGAGATCATGATAATGAGATTGATTCATCTTTTAAACACACACCCTGTATAATCATGATCATATGTTACTCGAGAGAGATGTTAAGATAACCGGACAAATCGATGTACTATATTTATGTCCATGTGATAGAGGTGGTTGGTCTCATAGTCACTTGTATGGGGACACTAAGGATACAATACATGTGCTTATTAGAGAATAAGTTCACTGATTGATCCGCTTATAAAATGCTAAATAGTTGATGATACCTAAAGTAAGACAGCGATTCTATAATCTCAGTTGTGTGTTTGATTCTTAGGCTTGAGACACTAAGAATATATTATTTGAGTACTCCTTTATTTGATTCCAGACTTATAGGTCTAGAAAGCTTCAGATATGGTACAATCGGTTATCAGGATTGGTAACCAACATTACAAAAGTAATTGAGTAACGATAGAGGATCGTCCACTCTTGGTATCACGAGAGGAATATCTCGTGTGCTCTTACTCAAGCAAATCCCTAACTAGGATCATTCAGATTGAGAGAGAAAAGTTATCTAGGAGAATCTGATTAAAATGAGACTCGAATAGATTTTGTATGTGGCTTGATAGTACCATACCAAGTATACGGTCTTTGAGATATTAGATGAATGAGGGACTATAGATACACGATAACTGAGGATAGACAGGTCCAATAGATTAGATCCCTTATACCGTTTAAGTCTATGACATATTGATAGGACTCCAGCAGGGTTGAGTCCTAATCTCCTTAGAAGTAGTCAATAAAACTCTGCTAGATTGTAATAAAATCACTCATATCTTATAAAGGAGTATAGCTAGGGTTTATATTAGTCCTTAGGGCTTAGTGGCCATTGCCCCCTTACTGGGTTGGTTGACCATAGTTTCCCCCTGCTTAGGTCGGCTATAGAGCTAACCTAGTCGCCTCCTGTTCCTATTAAGGCAGGTTGGCTATAGGAGGGGCAAAGGGGTAATTTTACTTAGGCAAGCATGCCCTTAGGCTAGGGTTTTGATCCCTATATAATGATGTAGCCGCCCCCCTATTGAATAAAGTAATTATCAATTTTATTTCAGTCTTGTGCCGAATCTAGGAGGGAGGAACACCTATAGCGTTCTAAGGGCTGATCCCCATCAAGGATCAAAATCTATAGGGCTCCTTCTGGGGTCGTATTACATACTAGCTTAGTATGTCCATAGTCGATAAGTTGAGTGAATTATTATTGGATAACAATTTACTATGTTAGAAGGAGTTCTGACAGGTATAACTCACGACCGGCTAGATATTGGGCCTAGAGGGTGGTTACACACATATGATGGATGTTTCAGCGAGTAGATGATTGGATATGAGTTATCTAATTAGCCACTATTCTCATTGGATGAGACCCAATATTGATGGATCCCTTGCATGAGGTCCAATTAGAGGTCAATTGAGATTATTGGATAGAGATCTAATAATCCAAGAAGTGAGGGTAATTGGATAAAGATCTAATACATATTAAGACATTATCAATTAGGGTTTTAGTGACTTTCTATAAATAGGAGGCAGGGGCAGCTAACACAGGTGATATGTTGTATCTTTGGTTACCCCCTCCTATTCTCCTCCCTCTCACATCTTCTCAACCGACCACCCTCTCCCTTCTGTGATAGGGCAGCAAAGAAGATAACATGTCTTCTTCCATATTTACTACAAGAAGGTGCACAAGAGTTATAGGCTTTTGGCTGTGATTAGAGGAGTATTAATTATTATAATGATCCACTGTGTGGATATCGCTAGAGAGGAGGACATCTGACCTCCTTCATTCCCTCCTATTGGATTAGAAAGTTTCAGAGATATGATTTTCCTAGGTAACAAATCTCACACGATTCATAATTTTTAATTTTGTAATTTTTTTGCACACCAATCATTGCATGACAACGTGATAAATATGAGAAACTGTTTGTTTTATGTTTCTACTACTCATGTGATGCTCTTGAGGTTTCCCAATAGTGGTATCAGAGCTAGGTTGCTTGTGCAATGATTAGCTTTTAAACTATGTGTGTTTTATGTATCTTATTACGCTCAAAGATGCCTATGGAGAGGTAGCATGCATGCTTAGCCACGAAGGCAGTGCCTGTGGGCAAACTAAACTACTTGCGGATAGGGGCGACCACTTGTAGACAGACAACCTATAGGGGCGGCCGCCCGTGACTAGGCCACCTACCACCAAGCCCCCTACAGGGGCAGCCACCTGTGGGCACAGCACCCATGGGCAGGCCGCTTGTGGCAAAGGCAGCAACCGTGGAGGTGGCACTCGCCTATAGGGGCGGCGATAGCGGCCTGTTGGAAGGGGGCATAGGGATTAGGGTTTTATGGATAAAAGATTATTATACCCCTAGGAATTTGAGAAATTCTAAGATTTATCCTTCTATCCAAAATTTTGAAAATACCCTTGATAAATTTAAAAATTTCTAGTATGTCTCGAATTTTAAAAAATATAGTTAATTAAAAAGTTTAATTAACTATTATTATCTATTTAGTAGTCCTACATGATGATGTATGTATATGTGATGTATGATGTTGATGAATGATCATGGACCATGTGATGTGATATGTGTATGTGTGATTATTATTATTGTTGGGGCCTACGAGCCTCTGTTTTTCTCGTATTGTAGGGCATACGTATCTGTAATTATGTTATAATTACATGAAGAGGCATAATGGGAGTGTCGAGGTGCTAGCATGTCACGAACTTAGTTGATTTTGCCTAAGTCGTACCACAATATCGCGTGTCGATCCACAAAGGTCAGCATCTCCGAAACCTCATATGGTCTCTTAGGACCTATAAAAGAAAAAACGAGTTAGAAAAAACGTTTCCCATATATTCACAAGCAACTATTTCAGTAAACACTTTATATAGCCAATGCAAATTACAACCATGGACTTTACAAAATGAATGATCGCACACTTTATATAGCCAATGCAAATTACAACTATTTCAGTATCCACTTTCAATGTGGATGATTTAACTTTGTATTATTGATACTTTTGATTCTTCTTTTTATCAGTATTTCTTTTGTTGATAATCCTCCTAAGACATCTACTCGCCCACAACATAGATATGAAATAGAAGTCCTTCTTGATAACAATCTTATTACTTCTGCTACTAGTATCACTCAACACTTGTTTATCATTGACATGAACGTTCAAGACGTCATTTGGATTATTTTGAAGAAACTTCATGATTTTACAATAGACTTATTGGACTAGTTGGTTATAGATCATTCTTCGAGGTCACGTTTTTTTCGTTGAAGGTGAATAATGGAAAACCATCTCATCTTATAAATGTCTTTAGAAGATTTTATTCTATTTAAAAATAACAAAAAATTATAAAATATTTCACTTAGAAACTTTAAGAGTTGTGTGAAAATTTAAATTTATTAGATTTTATTCAATTCATACCTTAGACTCTAATTTTGTATTAATTATATTTTTTAGAAGTCACATTTCTAAAGAATATATAAGTTTTCTAAGAGATTACTTTTGAGAATCATCATCTTTTACACCAAAGCTCCTAAATCTTTATAAATAATAGAAGTTACCAATAATAAATTACTTTAAATTTAAATTAAAAAAATCAGATCTTCCTATCTCTTCTAATCTCTTTTTTCCTCTCTAATCTCACTTCTCTCTCTCTCTATCTCTCTCTCTCTCTCTCTCTCTCTCTATTTCTTTGCACTGTTCAACTAATTCAAAAATCATACCTCCACAACGTAATTGCAAAAAGTTTTGAATTGATAGATATTACTTTGTAAGTCATACTTTAATTTGTGAGTGTGGATCTGACTTTTGAATCAATATCTTGAATCCAAAAACCCTCACTATCTTAAACTTTAGATTGCGATCTTTGGATCTGACTTTTGAATTGAAGTCATACCTCCACAAGGTAATTGCAAAGGTGCAAATTATTATTTCAACACTGCACTCATCTTCAAATAAAACATATTTCAATAAGAAAAAAAACGTGCAGTAAATTTCAGAAAATTACTGTCATCATTTCTAATTGTTGAAAATGAATCATGTTAACATCATAGAACTACTTATATGTGCAATATCTTTTGCAGTTCATGTAAAGGAGCTATGGGTGAAATGATTGCCCAAGAAATCAATCGAGAAGCCCATCACCACCATGTTACCTTTTGCAGTTCTCTGTTGTGAGAAAGCACTCGAATCCACAACATACCATCTACTAACTTTGACAGTCAGCTGCAAACACTTCAAATAATTTAAGGAAGACCAGAAGAATCCAATGTCGAGAGAGGTGGATTTGTTCTCTACAGTATTATACACATGTTGGCTTATATAACCTTCTCAGGAAACCCAAAACACCACCCCCACCCACCCACCAAAAGAAAAGGCTTCTCAGGACAAAAGAATACTAGTAGGTCGAAGACAAGAATGTAGAAGAAACACGCTTGGGGTATGCTGCTAGTATTACTCATAAGAAAGCACAGTTCTAACTGATAAGAACAAGACCATCACTTCTATAGATAAAATCCATGCAAACCATTACAAAAAGAGGTGAATGTTCTACCCAAGAAATAACAGCATTAGCAGTATACAATATCTTCCTCTTTCAAGAGTTCTTTCCGGTGGTTGTTTCGCCCAGTGTCTTGTTGCCATGAATTGGAACCCCAAAGAGCTTGAGAGTGTTGTCTGTTGCTTCAGTCAGTGTAACCGAGCTTTGATTCTTAGAACAATGGAGTTCTGGAAGAGCCAGTAGCCCAGTCTGCCTTGGGTAAGCAACCAGCCTTTGTGCAGGGTGGTCGACCGCGGTGACGTGCTGTTGGATGAAGCAGACGATGTCATTGTAGAGTTTCTTCATGTGTGTCAACTCTGTTAAGAGAAGAGAGTTCTTCTTCCTCAGTCTCTGGTTGTCCTCCGAAAGAGCCGAGAGGAAGTTGTTGTCGTCGCCGGAGACCGCTATGGGAGTCTCAATCCAGGAGCTCACTTCGTAAGCGGGATGGAGAGGGTGCGGCGATTGATGGCAGTGTTGATGGGGTTGGTAATGGAGAGAATGAGGGACTTGAGGGGTCTTCCTTCTTTGTATCTCGGTGAGTAAGTGTTTCTCTCCTCTCCTGAAGTACTCGTTCGCAAACTCCCACCTATCTGCTGCGATCTTTCTGAAACCCTGCAGGAAATTAAATGGCACCACTCAGATTGTAGGATTTGATCTGAAGAGCTGCGTGCTATAGTTTTAAGATGGGAACAAGATAAACTAAGAAGGTTAAATACTTGTCTCAAGGCAGTTCACCAATAGAAGAAGAACCAGAGATCACAAAATGCTACTTAGGAGGAGGAGGAGGAGGAGGAGTAATATAAGATGGAAGGAAGGAGGATATTGAGACTGATACGTAGGTGTTGAGCTGCCTCACGAAGCTTGAGAAGTTGTTATGCTTGAAGTAGTTGGGCAACAGATCCCTCGCAAACTCTGGAGGTCTCCACACCACGAAGGTAGTGTCGTCTTCTCCCCAGGAAACAATGTGGTCGGTGCAGGCATCATCAACTAGCTGGTAAGTCTTGGTCAGGAATGGTGGTGGAACTTGCTTGGGAAACTCCATGGAACCCATCATCTCCTCACTTCGCTCCATTAAAAAGCCATCTTCTCTCTCTCTCTCTCTCTCTATAACACAGACACAAAAGACATAATTATATATACACATTGGTATTTGTGTGTTTGTGTTTCTGCACAGGAACATATATTCTTTCATTCAAATCCGTGTGATGTGTGCATTCAATACAAAGTGGAAGGAATTCATCTGGTAATTGAAACCTTTTCTATCATTGGATATAACGTTGGCAGTCTCTTATGGGAAACTGTGACATATTTCTATAAGTTTCCACCCTCGTATCTCACCATAAGTTGGAATATTATCCAGCTAGCGGCAGTGCTTAATCCCATAGAGACTGGAACAACCAGATGATACTAACAATCTATGTGAGCTAACTTGAGAACTCATACCTTGGACAATGTTTTCACCCTTACTACTACTGGAGCTTGAACCCTAGCTCTGGATGAGACCAGCCCTCACTCTTCTGTGATCTCTTTGCTGCTGTAGGTTAAATCTTTTGCAGTTTCAAAGCATGCTCGTGACTTCAGATGGTACACGTAAAGTGCTAAGCGGAGGGAAGGATATAATGATCCTCTGAGGGGCTTCACATTTGTGCAACATCTTTTCCTTTTGCCCTTTCTGTCATTTGCCCCAACGTGGGACTCGAATGCCGCTTCTTCCAAACACAGCAAAGCTTCAAGAATCAAAACAGACATTCCTATCTTTTTCTCGAGTCACCAAGCTTGGGATCTGGGAAGACGACGACCAGTGTAAGCCATGTACAGAATAGTAGCTTGCAGACGCCACTTGCACCTTCTCGGAGACCACTTCCCGGTTCCAGGCGTTCATGTGGTGAAAGACGAGTCATTGCCATGGCAAGACCTCTGTGTGTGTGCTTGTGCTTGTGCGACCACTTTCTCTCGTTTGGATTTCCATGAGACAGTCACCTCGGTCAAACTAAGCAAAAGAAGCATACCACCGTATTGAAGTCAGTCATGCCACAAGCCACAGGGTCTTTAGCGTCCTTTCCTGGAACAAAAAGATGCAACGAACGCTGTGGTAGCAAAAATAGAAAACAACATTGCTAATTCCATTCCCTTTTCACCTTCAAAGAACAAAAAAGAACCAAGTAATCCGTCATTCATTCATGAATATAAAACATATTTTTTTTATCGATTTAATGTAAGTTATACATTGATCCATGTTAAGCTCTAGATTCACCAACCGTATCAACTTTTGAAGATGACTAAGAGTCTATAAATCAACATAATCCTTCTTTAAATAATACCGACCAAGCTAATACTATAAAACAATCTCTTCATATGCGTCATTCCGAACTCATTGAATTAATATTAATAGTGAACTTCTTACGGGCCGTAAAAAATAAATATTAAATCATCGAACATGTTCTCTCATATGTATCTCGACACAATCCTTTGTAGGAACAATTATAAAATTAATATTATAAAGTAGTTTCTTAGATATATTTGCATTCCAAACTTACTAAATTAATATTGAACTTCTTATGTGTTTTGTTGCTTCTATAATAAATAAATATTGACTTAATCATCAAATAAATTTTTATCAGATGGACTCGTACATAATCTATTGTAGGAATATAGTAAAGAAATTTTTTTTTTTTTCTACTCAATCATGACTCTCGCATCAAAGTCCTCTCAAGATGTATTTCTTTCTCTCTTCTAGATGTGATAATATATATAAAAAATAAAAGAAAATAAATTAATAATATTGTATCGAGTTGGTGATCAAAATTGAGCGGTTCGCATTTGATGTTAAGCATTAAAGGAGAGAAAACAGAAGGAAGAAACTGTGGCATGCTGCATGCAAAGTGTAGTGAGGATTTGTAAAATAATGGAAGATTCTATTCCGAGCATGACAACTGGGCGGACATGTAATGCATCCGACCCATCTCTATCCGCATGTGAAGCACTGCTCGCAAGGCAGAGACTGCCTTTGACTCTCCAAAGAGAAGTAGATAACGTCTGAGGAGGCACAGCATAGCTGAACACCTACTGTCTCATTTACGGCCACATCCTCTCTCTCTCTCTCTCTCTCTCTCTCTCTCTCTCTCTGCGCAAACTGCACAGATGTAAATGCACTCATGTGACCGAGGATAAGACAAAGTCCATGCTCAAACCTTCAGGTGACGAAGGAAGGAATTGGATCTTCGGAAGAAGGATTGAGATAAGGTCATCGGATCCAAGTGTCAGATCTAAAAGCATGGTGATAGAGATGAAATAGTTATTACCAAGTAATTAGCATGTTTAGAATACTGTAGTAGTTAGTATAATTAGCTTTGTTAAGGATACATGGCAATAGTTAATTATTCCTGGAATCCTTATGATAGCAGGACGAAATAATTATTGAAGTGATAGAATCAATCTAAAATATCTTTAAAAATAAAAATATATATTCTTAACTTAAAGATCTCAACGGCAGTAAAACATATACAATCATGTAATCAATCCCAGATAATTGGATTTTTTTTTTACGATTTTTATTGTTGTTATATAATGTAAATCTTATAATTTTTTAATCTCATGATCTTTATAGGTTAATAATTTTTACAAGGAATATGTTAGACAAAAATATATCCTGATATAATTTATTAGAAGACCTATAGAGAAAAACCAAAATTTTCCGAGAGACAAAAAATCAAACAGAATCATAGTTTCTCTCTTACCTTACGCGACACAAGAATAATAAACTTGTTTGCTCGAACTCCACTTGGAACACTGCAACAAGCAAGAGCCCAAGAACAAATAGATCGGTATTAGGCACAGGTCTCAGTTAGTAAACAAAACTTGAGTATTATTAGAGCCTGACCGGAGGCAACACAGGTGTACTCCCTTAAATTTGAGTTTACCATGACTTAGACGACGCAAAAGAGGTATACTTTCTATGCTTTGTTGTTAAGGGAGGGAGGATAACCCATGCAACAATAAGCCTATTTGCTGGAATGGCCAGACTTATGTGAGCACCCGCACCCAATATACCACCTATGATGCTAATAGAATTTTGATTCATCTTTCTTGCTCTTTTTTTTTTTTTTTGACGTGTCTTACTCATGAAAATAGCAGATTATGGTTTCCGGTAGAGAGATGATAGAATTACGAACTCATAGATTCAGAATAAATACTTTGCATCGGCATGTCTATTAAGAATAAACACCTACCATATCATCGAAGAACACATATTCAAACATCATACCCCTTATACGACAATTCGAATAAGCCGTTTGCTCCTCACTGAACAATAGACTTTTAATAGATTGTTAAATGATTATTAAATATCGTATGAGACATATATCATGTCTCATCAAGTGAAAAGATTTTTTAAAAAATATTTTTTATTTATAAAAACAATGTTGGCATATCGATTCTTTATACTAATGGTAATTGTTTGTTTGGAGCTAATGTGATGGAAGAGGAGGAGGAGTACAGGTAGGTATGCTTGGACAAAGCAAAAAAAAGGCCGTTTCTTTTACCCTACGAGAGCTTTTTACGCACTTGGAAAAAGAGAAAAAAGCACATCCAATGGTAGAAGGTTGCGAGCCAAAAGAAGCTTTACAGAGAACATATCTTTCTTTTGTCACACGGCTAAGGAGGAAGTGGACGAGTGGGGCGCCAAAGCATCGAGTGGGAGCTGATTAAAGTGCGCATATAAAGGTGAAGTAAACAAGGAATTACCCATACCCTTCATATCGTCTCTCTCTCTCTCTCTCTCTCTCCCTCAATGCAGATGACTGAAAATAGTTCATTCGAGCTCGTTGTATCCGATATATGAATTGAATCTCTTAAAAAAAGAAAATGACTGCATAATAAGGCTTCATTTAATGAAATTATGATGGCTTTCTCATATAGTGAGTGGTCTTTCCCTTCTGTTAGTCTCAGAAGTCAACCCCATCTGTGTGACGAAGTTAATCCAACTTAACTTCGGCAAGAACAATCGATTTATTATCATGTTTGAAAATTCAATGCCGTTCAAGAACAATCGCCCTCTTCATGGAAGACTCCTCTCTAACATTTTAATTCGATAAATATAAGTCCTAAATTGAAATATCGATGGTAAATATTCTCTTTTGAATATCATGTTAACAGGCCACGCTCAGGCGATGCCACTTCGTCGCCATATTTGATTGATTAGTCTTGGGTGATGTCGGTCATCGCAATTGTTGATTGGGCTCTTACATCCTGTTAGACAAGTCTTGATTGATTAATTTATAGTTTGATTGGATATTTACATGTTGAGGTTTGTTTGATTCAAATCTAATCATGTTGCCTTCCACAAAATCTAGAGACCTAAACATTTCTGCTCAGAACAAAGGGGTTCCTTTGATCATGAGGAATACATGCTCTACTTTGGCTAAAGTGGAAGTCTATGATTACCTTGGTATCAACAATACTCGATCCCTAACCATCGCGAGGAACTCAAACTTTTGTGTGGCAGGCCAGCAGGCCATTCATTTTTTGATGGAGAAGTTGATGATGACATGAGAAACAAAATTTTCTGGGTAATTGCACTCTTCCCAAGTGGGAATAACGGTGAATTATGTTCCGAAAATATATTAAATACACTCTTCCCAAGTGGGAATAACAATGAATTATGATCCGAAAATATATTAAATACCATTATAATCAGGTTTGGGATGAGTTCAGATTCGAGTCTTCTCTATAGTACTTTTAGAAGTTAAGGTAAGACATTGACCATTGGCAGGTTACGTTGAGGATTTGGTATTTTATATTATATTGGAGAGAAAGAGAACAATACATAAAGGTATAGAAAGATTGGAAGTCGTATCAATTTTTTCTCCTTTCTGGATACGTGGCCAACTAATGGTTTGGATTCGGTCAAGTTAGACTTCATAGTATATATATACTTAAGCTCAAGTCAACTCAAACTATTGACTAATTTTTCTCCTACAATCCGCAACAAGTCTCTTATAAATTAATTTCCCAACTCATGATGAAATTTTTTTATTGTACGACTAACCTAAGATGTTGGACTTGACTGTTTTTTTTTTTTTTTTTTTTTTTCTCCGGTAGAACATAGATGTGGTGACAAAAATAAGCTTGGTGGAGTCATCCTTTGAATTTTATAGTTTCCATCTATGAAAACATAGATGTGGTGCCAAAGATAATCTTGGTGGAGTCATCATTTGAATTTTAAGTTAAAAGAATCAGAATCACTAAATGGGAATTTAAATGATAGTTAGAGAGAGAAGAATGTATTGAGATTTTTAAATCAAATGAATTTGAGTCAAACTTATTACAGTTAACATGCATGAGATCTAACACCAATTTTTAACCTTTATCTCCATCATCCTAATACATGAGAATGTTCTCTTATAATTTTCCCTTGTTCACTTGTGACTTGAACACCATCTTTTCCTGTACTATCAGCAAAGCAAATCATTAGGATCACCAAAAATCACCATCTTCCCTTTATTGTCCTTAGTTGTAAAAGCCAAATTTTTTTTTTTTTTTACTTTGATTGAAATTTAAGCTTTTTATCCAGATGGCCAAGAACATGATACATGGAGGGATTCAAAGAAAGAACACAGTTCATACATGGAAATGATGTCTCCTAAAAACGCACAGATGCAAATTGCATGTTGGAATTATTGCTTGTTTATATATGATCAACACACTAATGTGCGATCGATCAATCTTTTGACCGATCGTAGTAAAAAAGCGTGCCGGTGCTAAATCTTGATCTTCTTTGTATGTATGTGCTCAAGAATGCTGTAAAATTTTCTCGGAAGAATGGTGGTGGTGGTCTTTAACAAAATATAAATTAGTGATAATAAATAACTAATGACTTTTATTCATCACCAATCACTTACAATCTCTCAAACCCTAATCTTTTAGTCCTGTCGGCGTTACTATATTTCACTTTCACTCTTGAACATTCAATGCATTACATTAAACTCTATTATACTATTTTAACTAAAACAAACGTCTCTATTAAAAAAATAAAAATAAAAATAAATGTGCAAATATCCTGGTCGATATGATATCAAGAAGCATACACTTCCGATAATTTACCTTCCTCTATCGGTATCATTGATTGAGATGAAATTTCTGTTAAAGATGTTGTCTAAGGAAGGTTGCACAAGACTCATGCTTTGGCATTCGGCCTAAATGGTAGAACCTACGAGTGATTCATTTATTACTTATTTTTACCTGATGACCAACTTCTGCTCTGGGGTGACACCACAATCAATAATATGAGGTATTCAAAGAACCATGTCAGATTTCCTTGTTGTCTCAGGTCTGTTTCCTGATAAAGAGAATAGCAGTTTCTACTGTGGTCTCAAAGTGTCTCTCCTAGTGTGAGTTACTGGGGTACAAAAAGGACAGTCACTTGGAGTACCATTTCAGCTCATATATGATTTCAGGTTCTGAATGAAGAATTCAATCAGTAAGAACATGTCCAAGTATACGGATATCTTATAATTGAAGCAGATGTTATCTTACATACATAGTTGACTACTATACCTTGATCAAAGTTAGTCAAACTCTTGTATAACTAACTATATTATGTCATCAGTAAAGGCGACCAAGCTGACGCTCGAGCTGAACAACACTTTGACTCTTCACATAGGTGAGGTCCTACGGCCACCAGTGTTTTTTCCTTTTGGAGTTGATATGGATGATAGGTATTTAAATGAGCACTAAATTTTGGCTTAAAAAATTAAATATGAAGATCAAATTGTTAAAACAAGTGAAATATATTTTTTGCCTTGACTCTTTCACTACCACTCCTTCCTTGTAGGACCTCTAAAATAGTCTATTTTGTGATGACTTGAGGTTGATGAAAAAGGTCTATGTATTAGCTGTAACAAATTTCTTTAACCGAACAAGATTCTCTCGTTCATCAGTTGAGGAAAATCCTATTAGCTGTAACAAATTTCCCTAACCGAACGAGATTATCTCGTTCATCAGTTGAGGAAAATCCATCTCTTATCACTGTATAAATAGATGTTGAAACCTCATTAACAAGTGTCTTTTTATTTTTCCAATTCACTTTCAACATGGTATCAGAGCAACTTGCTTAGAGCAAACTCTCTTATTGCTGTCAAACGGTAGCAAGTTTTCACCACTTCCGGTCGCGTGCAGATTTTATCGTCGACTCCAGTCCATCTACTGTCGCGACATCTGCCTCTGCTACCGACAGAACCAACAAGATCAACACCGATCTCCCAGCGAGCGCTGATATTGTTGCCGCAACCTTGGCATCCTTTCTTTCGCCGGAATAGATCTCCAGCGAAATCTCGGCCGCCTCCCCAGTCTCCAGCTTCGCCAACACTCCGGCACATTGGCACCAACGGTCTCTGGCCCTGCAAACGCAACGCCCGCGAATGCTCCAGGGTGCCGCTGCTTCTTGCCGATACACAGTAGATCGAAACAGAGTAACCATTACTTTGTTTCCTCTCATTCTTCCTCTGTTTTGTTGTGATTAGCCCAGCAATATCGCAGCGCACAGCCAACGACGCGCTTCTGCAGCCCATCTCCTCTCTGCCGCTGCTGCTCCTCTGGCCGCTGCTCCGTTCCGTCGGCCTTACTCTGCTTCCCACCATATTACTTCTGATCTCTAGAACCTGTCGCTCCACAACAACTATGACGGAACTGAAGATATTATCATCGGTGATGGTAATAGAATTCCTATTACTCATTTCGGTACAAGAAAGCTTACTTCCAATGTCACTTCTTTTACACTCGATAATGTTTTATGTGCACCCCACATTAAAAGAAATCTCATCTCTGTCTCTCAGTTCTACCAACAAAACAATGCTTCTATTGAATTCTTTCCTAATTATTTTCTTGTCAAGGACTTGAGCACGGGGGCATCATTGGTTCGCGGTCCGAATAAAGACAACATCTATGAATGGCCATCTACCTTATATCTCACTCAGCCTACTGCTAACGCCTCCACCGCTGCTCCAATCGACATGTGGCATCAATGTCTTGGTCATCCCTCAACCCCTGTTCAACAAAAGTTACTTTCTCGCTACTCTATTCCTGTTTCTAAATCTGGTTCTACTATTACTTACTGTGATGCTTGTCTTAGTAATAAGAGTCATCAGTTACCATTTGGTACATCTTCTATTTCCTGCTCTAAACCGTTTGAGGTTATTTATACTGATGTCTGGGGTCCTTCGTCAGTTGTCTCCTTTGACAAGTTCAGATTCTATGTTGTCTTTGTAGACTATTTTACAAAGTACACATGGTTATATCCTCTTTGTAAAAAATCTGAGGTTGTTGTTGTCTTCTCTAAATTCAAGAACTTGTCGAGAATTATTTTCAAACTACTATTAAAACTTCTCTAAATTCTGATGGTGGCGGTGAATATCAAGCTCTTGCGTCTTATTTAGCTACCTCTGGTATTCAACATCTCAAGTCCCCACCATATACCCCTCAACTGGTTGGCTCTGCTGAGCGTAAGCATCGTCATATTGTTGAGACTGGTCTTACATTGCTCCATCAGGCTTCCATGCTTTCTATCTTTTGGTCCGTCGCTTTTCAAACTGTTGTTTATCTTATTAATCGCTTGCCTACTCCTCTCCTACAATATCATTCATCATTTGAAAAGCTATTTCAAAAACACCCTAACATCCAAACCTTAAAGGTTTTTGGTTGTCTATGTTATTCATGGTTACGGCCATATAATTCTAATAAAATGCAACCTCGATCTCGACCTTGTGTTTTCATATGGTACTCTCTTGAACATAACACCTATCAATGTTATGACCCTCACTCTAGGCATCCTTTTAGTCTCCCTCTTCCAAGTAATATATATAGGTTTACTTTTGTGTCAATATTGAAAAGGTAGATGGGCGTCTCCGTATATTATTTCGGGACACTCACTTAAAAAGATGGGTCTCTCTGGACTACTCTTAAGAATGTAGAAAATATGGGATATACACCCTTAGTAAAGATCGGTGGAGTAACAACCTTATTCTGAAAAGAGGAGTTGTAAAGGTAAATGCCATGTCTCCAGACATGTTACTTTTGTGGAGACTGTCTTTTCCTTTCGAGATCATCGACAATCTGTAGTTCCATTGGATCGCTATGAATAATCTTCCTCCTCCATTTTGTCTTCCTTAGATCCAAACTCTCTAGTTACTTCTGTTCTGCAGTTTTCCTCTTTTCCCTCTCCTCCGGCTCCTCCCCCCCAGTGTCTTTGTCTTCACCATGCCAAGGTACCTCTATTGTCCCTTCGTCTGTCTCCACCAGTACTGACCCACAACCCTTACCTCCTAGCCCTACTGTCACCTCTCGGCATCCTATGCAAACTCGTTCTAGGTGTGGTATCTTTAAACCACGTCGATTTCTAGATTTGCATATTAGCACCGAACCCTCTTTCGACTCTATTGAACCTACTTCCTTCTCTCAGGCTTAGAAATATCCTCATTGGCGTAAAGCCATGTGTGAGGAGTATGATGCCCTTCTTCACAATACTACTTGGACTCTCACTCCTCCTCTCTCCACACAAAACATTATCGGGTGCAAATGGGTTTTTCGAATTAAGCGGAATCCTAATGGTTCTATTGCTCGCTATAAGGCACGTCTTGTGGCCAAATGATTTCATCAACGACCTGACATT
Organism: Ensete ventricosum; assembly: GCA_029747655.1. Classification (NCBI taxonomy): domain Eukaryota; kingdom Viridiplantae; phylum Streptophyta; class Magnoliopsida; order Zingiberales; family Musaceae; genus Ensete; species Ensete ventricosum. Next base: position 35,346,600 of record JAQQAF010000006.1, on the reverse strand, counting down.
GACTTCAGTGAGACATTTAGTCCTGTTGTCAAACCTAATACCATTCGGCTTCTTCTAAGTCTGGCAATATCGAAAGGCTGGTGCTTACGTCAGTTAGATGTTAACAATGCCTTTTTACAAGGAACCCTCACTGAAGATATTTTTATAGAACAACCTCCAGGCTTTACATCCTCAATATCCGCGACATGTTTGTAAACTTAAAAATGCCATCTATGGACTTCGTCAGGCTCCACGAGCGTGGTATACTGAACTTGGTCTCTACTTATCTTCAATTGGCTTCATCAACTCTAAGTCTGATGTTTCCTTATTTCTACGCCAACATCGTGGGAGCACCATCTATCTCCTCGTCTATGTGGATGATATTATTATCACAGGTGATAACTCAACGGAGGTTCAGGCATTTATTACGCAATTAGCAGACCACTTCTCCCTCAAAGATCTTGGTACCTTGCATTACTTTCTCGGTGTTGAGGCTACATTTACATCTTCTGGTCTCTTTCTTTCACAACAGAAGTATATTCATGATTTACTATTGAAGACAAACATGCAAGACGCTAAAGCAGTCTCCACTCCTCTATCTCCAAGTACATCGTTGCATCTCTATGATGGTAATCCTGTCACAGATCCTACTCTATATCGACAGGTAGTTGGCTCCTTACAATATCTAGCACTCACTCGTCCCGATGTCTCCTTTCCGGTTAATAAATTGTCTCAATTTATGCATCAACCATCTACTTTGCACTGGACTGCTGTCAAACGTATTTTGCGTTATCTCAAAGGGACTATTAATCATGACATTTTTCTTTGCAAGAATTCTCCCTCTTACCTTCATGCCTTTGCTGATGCGGATTGGGCCGGTAACGTTGATGATAGAACCTCTACATCTGGGTATATTGTATTCCTTGGTGCTAATCCGATAAGTTGGAGCTCTAAAAAGCAAAAGACGATTGCCAGATCTACTACCGAGGCTGAATATCGGGCTGTTGCCGCCGTCGCTGCTGAACTCAATTGGATTAGCCACTTGCTTCAGGAACTTCAAATCCATTCTGCTTCTATGCCTGTTATTTACTGTGATAACATCGGGGCCACTTATCTTTGTGCAAATCCAGTCTTTCACTCCCGCATGAAGCATGTTGCTATCGACTTTCACTTTGTTCGGGATCAAGTAGCCCGCAAGCAGCTCCGTGTCTCTCATGTCCACACAGCTGACCAATTGGCCGACTCTCTCACGAAGTCTCTAGCACGTAAACTATTTTTCTTCCATCGATCCAAGATCGACGTCCTTGACAGGAGCTCGATCTTGCGGGGGCATATTAGGTGTAACAAATTTTTTTAACCGAACGAGATTTTCTCGTTCATTAGTTGAGAAAAATCCTATTAGCTATAACAAATTTTCCTAACCGAACGAGATTATCTCGTTCGGAAAATCCATCTCTTATCACTGTATAAATAGATGTTGAAACCTCAATAAAAAGTATGTTTTTATTTTTCCAATTCACTTTCAACACTATGTTCGATAGAGCATCAAGCTGGTCACATCTGGATTAACGAGGGGATTAATCATACGAAGTTATGTCGTGGAATTCTATTTTGATAAACACTAAGGCATCAAAATGGGTTGTTTGACTTATTGCTTTAACCCCAACACCAAATATGAATATTTTATATTGTGATTTAGATCTAATTTAAGCAGCTTAAATTATATATCTATTTCTTCAAAAAAAAAAAAAAAAACCAATTCACAGTAGAACTAATCTAGAATTAATATAACCTATGAGATGAGCTGAAAGCCCATGAGAACAAACGAAGAAGAATAAAGAAAAGTGAAAAATATTACGTTAATTTAGTACAAGAAGTATCAATTCTAAACAAAAACATCAAATAAGTGATCCTCGAGTCTACACTCCTTGCAAAGGGGAGGAAGAGAATGTGGATTCAACCCAATTTGATAACTGATCTATTGACTATATTAAACTTAAATAAAAGCCTTATAGGTTTATTTTGGCCCTCTTCCACTTCCTATGCAAAATGAAAGCAAGGTGCATATATAATGAATAACACACATATCATTTTTGATGATTTAATACGGTCACGTTAAAATTCAAAAATCATTCCACTAATTGTTGATAAAAAAAAAAGTGTATATATAAATATTATGTCCTTCTTTGTCAATTCGTGGATGAGTGAATTAAGTCAATAAATAAGTAGCGTTCCTTATTGAGAATCTTTTCATACTTTCCTATACAACATAGAATCATAAAAAGAATTCAGTTCAAAATCTCGATCAATTAGTTAGTTTCCAAGTAGTAAAAAAAAAAAAAAAAACAAAAAAAATTTATTTTTTTATAATCAGTAAAATAATCTTTCATTTATAAATTTGGTTAATAGCAAAAAGAAACTATGCTAAAGTTGAGACTTCAAGATTTTGATTGTTTGTTATTGTTGTTGTATGGACAGACAGACGGACAGACATGATATCATCTTTATTTTGAAGATGGAATTATTTATACTTGGCTACGCTCCCCGGACCGCATGGATGAAAAGATATTATGGAAGCTTAATCAGTTAAAATATCAAGAAGTAAAAAGTGTACAAATATTCCATCCAATTGGCAAATTTTGACCATCATAATCATATTAGAGTCAACAAAAGCGGATGTGATGTGCTTTTAGGCGCCTGCAACGAAGAAACCAAACAAGAAATGCGCTGGGACGCGTGTGAGATCGTAAGCTAAGATCATCAGGGTATTACTTTTGGGTACCATATCTTCGGGTATCAGTTTCTAGACTTGTGTTATCGCCCTCCAATTTAAGGGTGGACTTAAACCGTTAAGCACCCAAAACAATGGAACCCAATAAAAATACCTCCTGAGAACACACTACAGGGAAGCCGAAGACATACGTCTGAACGAACACACTTTAAGAGCCTTCCTCCAAAACCATTTATAGTCCCTGACAGTACGAATTACGTCACAATTCAATTTGCGACTGGAGTCGCGACGCCTTTACTGCAGTGACGTCAAGACTGGGCATCTGGCTGACGTATTGACCGCCATTCATTGCTCCATTTGTCGATCACTCGTACCCAATCCCCGTCACCACTGCATTGATGGAGGTAACCTCTCTCTCTCTCTCTCTTTTTCTCTCTCTCTCCCTCTCTCTCTCTTTTCCCTCCCAAAACAGTCCATTTCCTTAATCACATGCTCCCCTGTATCTTTCTTCCTTGCTTTTTCATCCAATAAGCCCGAGTCACTTATCTACGGGTAAATCCTCGCAGCATCACCACTTGCTGCTTCCTCCTGTCAAGCCTTGATTTGGGGAGCAGCAGATCACTCACTCCTCAGGAAGGAGATGGAGAGACTGGGCGTCCACAGGCAGAAGAGCCCCAAGCAATCCAAGGCCAAGAAGACGCCCATCAAAGTGGTGTACATCTCCAACCCCATGAAGGTGAAGACGAGCGTCGCCGAGTTCCGCTCCGTTGTCCAGGAGCTCACCGGCCAGGGCTCCGACATCGCCGGCTTCTCCAAGTATGGCGCGGTGGACACCGATTCCGATGATCCCCCTCCCTCTAACTCCCCCGGCTTGGCCGTCGAGTCAACCCGGGCAAACCCTAGCGGCACGGATCTGCCCTACGATGCGTGTCGAAGGATCACGAGCCCTGTGAGGGAGTTGGATGAGTGCTTCGACGTCTCAGAAATGCTCGATGGTTTTCCAGGGCTCTTGCCGTCGCCGCTGTACTACGAGCCCCAAAGCCATGGCGTCCGTGATTGCGTCTGATGAAGTGCGAAGGATGATGCACAGGCGATCTCGCTAGTAAGTTTGGTTGTGCAACGTTTCCTATCTATCTCATGCTGTCGCTCAAATTTGCAGCCTTAGTACCAAAGGTGTGCATAGCTGTGTATTGTCTTAAGTACGTGATTTTGTTCACTCTTGAACTGGAAAAAAAAAAAAAGTGTGAAGATTAAGTGTGTTAGTAAGTTCAATGATTCCAAAGCTGGTAACTGTAATGCTATTGGAGAATGGTCGTGGTGAATAATACAAATCAAACTCATCAATAGATCCTAGTGTGGTTTAGGAAGCGAAAGTGTTACAGAGGGAAGAATCATCTCGCCAGGAAGGTTCATTGATGAACTACGGGGTCCAACTGGTGTACGACACTAGAAATGAGAGGAGGTTAACAGTTCTTGATCATGACGTAATACTATGGAAACCTCATGTTGGATCTTGCAGACAAAAATGCAGTATGTAGTGTGAAGTCTAATTACCAGGTGAGGATTATAGGCACCAAACTGTGTTCCTTTACGATCTAAAGTTGGAAGTGGAATAAAGTTACCTTGAAGCCTTCGTTTAATGGATGAAGACATCACAGACATACGGCACTGATGACATCTCGAACCCCAAAGTTTGTGCAGGTCTAATTTTGTCAGCCTACTAAAGCTGTCCAAATAATATTGTTAATTTCTCTGGGTTCCTTGTATTAAAGTTGAAGGCCTTTACTGGTGTTAGTGCCTTAAAATAACAAAAGATATCCGAATACTACTCTTCATGTCTCATTACCATGCATGGCAGATGGATCACTCACGTTGCTAGTTACTTACTGTAAGACTTTACAGGTTATATTTATTTTTGTGTTTCGGATGGTTTATCATAGTTACTTAACTATGTAAGCTAAATTTTTTGTGTGAATCTGTCCATCAATGATGCGGCTCTTTAGATTTGCGTACATTTATGTGAGAATTTAATGTGGCTTAAGCTCCAGTATGGAAGAGAAACTGGATCCTGTTTGTTGTTCTCGCTCCACTCATGACAAGATCATCAACATGAAATGGTCCTCAAATGCAAGATCATCATCATGAAATGCTCAGAGACTTTGAATGCATGCAATATGGAATGTCAACTGTGGAAGAACACGAAGTCTCTTCGATAATGGTTGCTGGTGTTGACTCTTCGATAATGGTTGTGGTGTTGACTTTGGCAAACAGCCTGTTGTTGTCAACTTACGACTAAACCATTTATAGAGGAGAGGGGGTAGAATTTGCTTGCTTTTCTGATACACTAACTTCTATGCAAGTGGAATTGGTTGAATGACAGAGAACAACAATTAATGTGATTAATAGTTAGATCTGACAACTTGTTTGCTTGCATAGGAAAGCCAGTATTGACATATGGTGGACCCATGCATGTACTGGAGGAGTGCATAGTCATAGTTCGGCCATATAGTGCCTCCATTGCGGCTAGGTGTGGGTTTGCTGGAGATGAGATGAATCTCCGGGGTTCATTTATTGTACGAAGAGAATTATGTTTTGTAAGATGATCGATGTCAAATGGTGGTATTGTTTTAATTTTTTGGGATCATTTCTTATTTTTTTTATGATGATATTATTTATATGCTAACGAGATGTCAATCATCAAAAATATGATTTTTAAGATCCTTGAGCAGCTATCAAATCTGAAGGAAGATTCGTAGTCCACAGTAAAGGAATGGAGTCTACTATGAACTCAATAAAAATTGAAGAGGTTAGTTGTAGATCTTTGACCGACAAATTAATATTTTTAGAAGTCATTGTGAGAGAGTATGTCTGTCAAGCTATCAGTATGATCGTTTTCATTAGTGCATTAGCAATCCTGAGCGAAATTACTAATGCATCATCATATTCCGAGTCCAAATGCTTCACTTTTTCTTGAACATAATCAATCGATCTTTATTATGACTAAATCTTTTGACTTATGGCTCTCTTGTATAAGATTTTTGAATGGAGGGATTGCTATCACCCATGATTGGTCCTTTGACGATACACCTGACTTACCACTAACAAGGGCCTCTTGATCTTTTGATGTTTCATAAACCCTAGAAAAATCTTATATATATGACCCTTTTGGATTAATTCTTTGATTTATTTTTTTAAGGTGTAATAATCTTCAGTATCATGCCCATAGTTTTGATAAAAATGATAGTACTTAACCATATTCATTTTAGTTAGGGGTGCCACGTGGTTTCCACAAAAGATGTTTCTCCCATATTTACATAAATACCTTTGTATGAGAGGTGTTGAGCATAGTGAAATCCCACTAAGGAGGTAAGCATTGATGAGGATGGCTGCTGTTGGATCATTAACTAAGTGGACCTCATTTTTCAAGGATTTCTTATCCTCCTATCTAATGGTAGGAGAGAGATAGTGAGCTTTTTTGAGAGCTAGTAGTTGATGGCATTAAGCTAGAAATCCTTAATCAAATGCCCAAAGGAGGAAATTGATTCTGAAGAGAGCTTAGCAAAACTTTCATGTGCGGCTCCCCTTAAGGTTATTGGGAAAGCCTGATACATGAGTGAGTTAGTGGTTCCTAATATTATCATTTAAGATATGAAAGTTATAATGTGTTCCAATAGATCATATTTTCACTCATGCACATCGAGTCATAAGAGTCGAAAGTCTTGAAGAATTCTCTCATCATTGATATTTTTTATGAAAGGAGATCATAGGCATGATCCCTCTTCTGGTCGCTTTTCCTATTTTATCTTATTTCAAATATCTTTCAACTATTAATCCATTCTGTTAAGATAATCTTGGACTAGTCGAAAGTTTGGTTGACTAGGCAACCGACTCATTAGAAATACCCAACGGTGATGTTTGAATATGTATTTGGGTTGATGGAAGGGACTATACCTCTGGAAGTATTGGAGCCTGATCTAGATGGGACTTGAGCGCTAGACTCGAGATGAGAATAGGTGGTAGAACAGTGCAAAGAATGGCGGAGTGAATGGGGCAGGTGGTGCTTATTGGACAAGTTGGGTAAGCCGAGACAGATAAGGAGCCACAGATTGGACTACTTCGATCAACATTTGTACTTAATAAACTAGGGTGTTGAAAACTTCAATAGGCACAACTATGGTGGGTTGAGTTGTTAAGTCAGCAAAAAAGACTTGGCTCGATAGTGGATCCAAGCCGATCAACACCCCAGTTGGTTTGGGATCATTGAAATTGGAGGGTTCGACAAATGATCATTTGGAGTTATTAGACTAGGTTTATTTTGGGGATCCAGCTTCTCGAGATTTAGCCGACTAGGACTCAAAATTTTTTCCTAAGACACGATCAGCTCTCCTTCTAACACTAGTCTATTAAAGCAAATTATGATTGTTCTACCTAGAAACTGAGTCAAATCCAACCTGATTCTTCTTTGAGCTAACCTCGTGCAAACTTTATCTTATTAGACGAAGCTTGCAAAACTGCGTCAAGGGCACTCCTACAAATGTCCCCTCTAAAGCTTAAGTTAGTAACTAGTCCGATAAGTAGAACTAGTCAAACTAAGAGCATGTTTCTTTGTATGCACCTAGAGTTTCTTTTATAATGATCATTTAGAGCCATTATACCCATTTATTATGTTGTTTAAGCGATAATATAGGGCATGAAATTCAATTGCAACTATCTCCACCCAACGTTGAACCCGGGATTGAATAACTATCTCTATGTAGTGCTCATTCGAGATGATCAATTAGCCTTATCAATCGATCAATCATTTCAGGTTCGAATGACAAGAGGCTATTGGCTCATCGGCTATCTAGAGTTGATGTATCCTCCACATGACATACTAAGTATCGACCACTATGGTCAATTGATTGATCATGTGTTCCTAAGATATCGATGTTAGGACCCTAGCTGAGTCAGGTCCTAGTCGATTGAGTCGAGTCTTTAGATTGGACTTTGTTGGCTAACCTAGACCTGACATTAGGTCGACTAGGGGGAGATTTGAGTCCATTGTAATAAATCAGCCCAAATCCTAGTAGGGTTAGGATTCGACTGAACTAGAGTCTGGTTAGGAGTCGGAGTTGGATTCGGGTCGAGTCAACCAAGTCAATCTTGTAATCAACCCAATTGGCCGCCCACCTTGATGAGAGGAAATCAGCTAGGGCTGAGAGGAGGCAGCTAAGGTAAGAAAGAGAGAGTTTCATTTAGTTAGGGTTTTCTTTAAAGTTGATTAAGAGTTAAATTAAGAGTTGGAGTTTTAGTTTACTTGGAGTAGGAGTTTCACTACGAGTTGGAGTCTTCCATTAGGAAGGAGTCTTTATGGAGTAGGAGGCCTATTAGGATTAGGGTTTTGAGTCTCTATATAAACTCATGTAGCCACCCCTTTTTTCATCACCAATATATCAAATTCCTTTCAACCATTGTGCAGAATACCTTAGAGGAGTGAACCCCTATAGAGTTCCCAAAGGCCGATCCCCTGTAGAGATTAACCCTAAGCTTAGAATCCACAAGGGTTCTAATACTTAGTAGTAGAGCAGCATTCCTTAGAGCTTCGCCACCCTTTTATAGCCGCCCATCATCTTCATCCATCTCCCAAGCAATTCCCACAATTGTTGTGATCATCGTTGACTCTGCTGTCATCACCACTATTACAGATCACCCCTTTAATCTCGTTGAAAATTGCATCAGGTTCTTGTATTCTAACTTACTACTGTTGCAATTTAGTTATCTCAAACCCAAAAAACCAAAAAAAGTGTTCATATTTTGTTGCATAAACTTATCGTCGGAAAGTTACTATCTTTACGACAAAAGTTACGCTGTAGAATTTGGCCACATACCACTACCCTATTTTGATCTTGCTGCCACTATTTTGCTGCCGTATCTTCCACAAGTTTATTAAGACGTCTTTGGCGCTCCCTATCAGTGGATTTCCTTCTAGTTTCGTACAAAAATTGCTAATACAAACTACTAATCTTTTATATCCAAACTGCTGCACTTTAGATGTAAAAATCTGTCGCAGCACCTTCTCGTATTCCTTGGATTTGCTAAATTTTTTGCTGTCGTATTCTCCCACGAAGTTTTTTGACGGCATTATATTTTTCTTACCAATGGATTTCCATTGAGTTATACTCATATCTTTGTTACAAACTACTGAAAAAAATTATGTCTATAATGTTGAAATCTTTTTGACAAAAAATTATGCCGCTATACCTTTTGTGTTCTTCTTATCATAAACCATCAACTCCTACTGAACTTACTGCCACCAACCCTATCACCCGTAAGGCACCCTTCTAACCAAAAGACGTAGCCATCATAAGCCTACTTTTAATCTTTATAGCCAACCAAAACTACAGCGTAAATTGCAGCCCAAACTGTAGCCTACCGCAATCTCGATCCATCACCCTTTTGGCCACCAATCCTTACCAAACCGGTTATTGCCACCCACAGTAACCCTAACCCATCTTCCTATACTTAAACTACTGCCATCAAACCTCCCTTACAACCTCTACAATAGCCCCAAACAATAGCATCAACAACATCTCCTCTTGATGAAAAATTCCGCTGCAATATCCTTAGGACCGTTTGCTGCATCCACACCTGATCCTTATCGAACCGGTTGCTGCCATTCACATCAACCCTAAGCCACCCCTTTAACCATAAATCTCCATCACCAAACCCCCCTATATGACCCCTACATCAACTCCAAACCATAGCCCCAACAACAACAAAAAATAGCAACCTATCGTGCCCAAACCATAGCCATCTACATATAATCTATCATCTCTTTCGGCCACCTAGCCATCCAACCAATCCCTATCCTTAACCAGACAGCAAAGGGAGGACCTCGACATTACAGATCTAGAGTCTTACCCCATGGAATCAATAGATCTATTCGGTGCCAAGTTGGAGGCCTTCGAGACGCGTATGGAGGACAGACTACGCACTCTCTTCGTGGAGTTTGGATTGGGTTGATCATCGAGCCCAAGAAGATCACAGCATGGTGAGAATTTCGATCGCAAGGTGAACCCACTAGAGAAAGAGGAACAAGCAACAGGCTCATCATATCCATGCATAAGGGTGCACTTCCCTCGATGGGAAGACGGAGACCCGACATGGTGGATTTCACATGCAGAGCGATATTTCCACTATCATAGGACCCCGGAGGCTTCTATGGTTGATATTGTTGCCATCCATTTAGGAAGAGAAGCTACTCAATAGTATGATTGGTACAAGCACACCCACAGAGTCCCAACATGGAGGCAATTCAAGAGCGGGCTGCTACTCCGCTTCGGACCGTCCGAGTATGAGAACACGAACAACCAACTCGTGAAGATTCGCCAAATCTCAACTGTGCAAGAATATCAAACCAGGTTTGAGCAACTTTCTAACTAAACAAGAGACTAGTCTGAAAGTTAATTGTTAGAGACTTTCATCGAGGGGTTAAAGCTGGAAATCCGAGAAGAAGTCAAAGCACGATGACCCTACACGATGACGACAGCTATCTCCTACGAGCGACTACAAAAAGAAAGGCTGAACCAAGATGCTCGGAGGACCAAAGCCACCATCCAACTAGTAGCACAGAGACCCTCGATCCCATCTACCACCAGCCAACCACCTTAGCCGAAGAAGTTAACGAGAGAAAAACTTCACAATAGATCTACGAAGGGATTATGTTGGTATTACAATAAACTGAGGAGCCATGACCACCATTGCAAAAAGGAGAGACTTCTGCTGATTGAGCCCACTGAAGAATCTAAACCCAAAGATACAAATCTTGAGTCAGAGGAGAAGGATATGGAGGAGAAATAATAATCGGCCGCCCGCACCTTTCATGTTTCACCCAGCTACGTGAACCCACAGACAATGAATATTAATTACCTCATCAAGCACCAACCCGACACCATCCTCACTAACACTAGGAGCTCCAACCACCTTATGAACGACGAAGGAAAATAGGGAACCTTATGTGGGAATTGTGGGAGCGAAGTAACGACAATCTTGACACAGCGATTGCAGAAGCTTGTTGAAATTTCAAGCACCATCGCCGAATCGTGCCGACTACTTCCTACCAAGCTACACGACCTTCGTGTGCTGATCTTGTAGGAGGAACCACCACATATATTTGGCCATATTGTTGTCCACTTCTTTAAAAAGCTGAAGCTAAGAGGATCATCCAGGAGACACTAGAGATACAGATCATTCAACCATGATTTTTCCTTGCAATGACACTCTACCTTTTTATCTACAGGAATAAGCTCTTCCTGAAGTGCCACATCCAGCCAAACTAGCTATGGCTTCTAATGCAGCACTCCCAGATCTCTGGCTACTTCTACGACTTCTTCAAGGAGCGGAACATGATGCTCGAAGTCTTCCCTGATGATGACTTCCAATCCACGACCCATGATCATAAGAAGATGGAGTCCCTCCAGCAACAGTACCGGCATGGAATCTAGTAAGGTTTGGCATCACAACTAGTAAGGTTTGGCGTCACAACCACGATGCCATCTACATTGGTGCTAGCATTACTCGATCATGATAAGTTGTTCGTAATTGGAGCAAACATATCAGGAGTTAGGATCGACACCACCCTCATGCAAGATGGCTGACCCCTAATCTGCATCGAGGCTCTCCCTATACTTCACATGAGGCTTCTGATCTACAAAGGGATACTAATTGCTATTGAACTTGAAGTTTGGCATAATACAGGTTAGCATGAGAGATAAAAATGGGCTCGGTAAAATCGTAGCTCCTACCCACCTCAGACTCATAATGGGCTCACACCACCGGTGACCTTATCAGAGGGCAGCTATCATTCTAAAGGAAGGTTCAGTTACTATTAAAGAACAATCACGTGGCAGCCCATGCAAGAAAGAAACAACTCTCCAACAAACATCGGAGCTGAAGAAAGTTTGCTGTTGAAGATCGAGTTTCTCTTCATCTCCAGCCCTACCAGCAGGAAATTCAAGCCTCAAGGAAGTGATCCCCATACTACTTTGGCCTTTGCAAAATTGGGGATCACAATGAAGCCGTGACTTATGGATCAGATCAGTGCACCAATTTAAAAATACAATTGATCCTCCAAGTATCTCACTACAAATGAAAGTTTAGAGAGGATGACTCAGCCAGATCCACCCACATGATATTTTGACTGATAAGGAGGCTCAGGTTCAACTGATGATCGCATGAGATTACAAAATCACGACGCATCACTGTTCAAACACTACTAGTGATGCTAGACTGTAGGAGTATGATGCACCTACTATAGGGGCCACATGGAAGCCTCATGAGGAGTTGCAGATCATGACCCGGAGTTATGGAGTCTATTAGGACCTTAGCTAAGTCTGACCCTAATCGATTGAGTCGAGTCATTAGATTGGGCCTTGTTGGCTACCCTAGACCTGACATTAGATCGACTATAAGGAGATTTGAGTCTATTGTAATAAATCAACCTAAATCCTAGTAGGGTTAGGAGTTGGAGTTGGATTCCGGTCGGGTCAACTAAGTCAATCTTGTTGAACCTCGAATTTTGATGATGAAATTAATTGATGAGTGTTTGATCTAACAATGTTATTAGAGTTGATTGATGCATGATTAACTATGACAGAGAGATTATTACAATCAGAGGTTTGGCTAGAGTCAAGTCCAAGCATCGGGCTAAGGTTCGAACGATACGGTTGGGAACTTGCCTAGAGTGCATCAGGAGCTCGTCGAGGGTATCAGAAGCTTACCAGGATGGCATAAGGGAGTTTGCCAGAGAAGACCAAGACTCACTGGAAGATTGTCGGGGGGCCGAAAGGCTTGCCGGGATTTAGGAAGGTCTTAAAGTGGATTTATGGCCATGTTGATTGTAATTAATTAAGTTATATTTAGCATAGTGCAGATTTAACCACGACGGTGAAAAGGAGATACAGATCAGACATGGACCCAAGATCAAGCTTAGGCATCGGGCCAAGGATTGGACAATACGGTGGGAGCTCGCTGGGAATTCCCTAGGAATTCGCCAAAGGTATCAGGAAGATCATTAGGAACACGTCGGGAGATCGCCGGAGGAGGACCGTGAGACTCGCTGCAAGGAATGCCGGAGGTTGCCGAATTGTGGGAGTGAGGTCATTAAGCTTAGTGATTATGTATGATTGTAATCCTTAAGTCGTAGGTTAAGGTTGAGTCCTAAATGAGTGTGATTTGGAAGGTATCCAAATTAACTCAAAGAGACAATTGGGTCCACTATAGGGTGTGATTGAGCTCAGGTTGAGCTCAATTAGTTACCAGGGGATTGGTCAACTGATTGTTCAAATTGGGATTGAAAAAATGAAGGGAATCACTTTTTCGGGATTCTCAACGGATGAACTACTTGTGAGCGACGGTTCAACCGACCGTGCCCAGATTTTCAGGCGACTGAACCACCTAGGACGGGCAGTTTACCCGCCCATACTAGGATTTCGGGTGACTGTCAATGGCTGAACTGCCCAGGCTGGGCAGTTGAACCGCCCGTACCCTAGATTCTGGGTACTTTCGGTAGTTGACCCGCCCAGGCTTGCGATTGAATCGCTCGTACCCAAATTTTCCAGGTATGTTTTAATTTTGGATTCAAATTCTAAAGTCATTTGAGGCCTATAAATACCCCAAGTTTTCTTGCATTCCATACAATAATTTTGGGATTACATTATGTGAAAAAAATTATGTATGAATTGTAAGAAAAATAAAAGGGGAAGGGAGAGAGCTTAGAGTTACAAAAATTCTTGAAGTCTCCCTTGTAAGCTCAAGTGTAAGGGTTTGGTCTTGACCCAAAGAAGATCGATAGTGGACGTTGGTATGCCTCAAGGAGGAGGACTCGAGAGTGGACGTAGGCCGGTTGGTGCCGAACCACTATAATTGTGAGTGTTTTATTCTTGTTGCATTTACTACTTGCAATTATCGAGTTCTTAATCGCATTGAACTAAATATCAATTATACGCTTTCGATTTTTACTTACTCTTTGAAAGCGAAGTTTCAAGTCTAAGAATTTTCCTTCGACGTTGCTTATCTTTAGGGTTTGTTTGTTCTTTCTTAAGTAACTTTTAAGCAAGTAACTTAGTAATCTTCTTTTAATCACTCACTTGCTTTACTTGAATTAAAAGCGTCAGATATTTCTATCTTGCTTTAAGCCAAAAGCTTTTTGTTAAAACGAGAATTTTAACTTGCACTAATTCAACCCCTCACCCCACCCCATACACACACCTCCTCTTAGTGCTAACTAATCCTAACAAATCTTATAATTAACCCAATTGGTCACCCACCTTGATGAGGGGGGAGTCGGCTAGGGCTGAGAGGAGGCGACTAAGGTAAGAAAGGGAGAGTTTCATTTAATTAGGACTTTCTTTGATGTTGATTAGGAGTTAGAGTCTTAGTTTACTTGGAGTATGAGTTTCACTAGGAGTTAGAGTCTTCAATTAGGGAGTCTTCATGGAGTAGGAGTCCTATTAGGATTAGGGTTTTGAGTCCTTATATAAACTCATGTAGCTACCCTTTTTTTCCATTATCAATAGATCAAATTTTCTTCAGCCATTGTGCAGAATATCTTAGAGGAAGGAACCCCTATAGAGTTTCAGGAGGTCGATCTCATATAGAGATCAACCCCAAGCTTAGAATATGTAAGGATTCTAACAATCGATCAAATGAGACCGACATATCATGCATGGAGTCGACGTGTCGACCACATCAATTCCACTATATTAAGTATAAACTTTTCTAAGACATATATGTTGGGAAATCACATAGGAGCATCACATGTGCATCAGAAAATAAAACAAAACTAATTTTCCATATTTATCAAATCGTCATGTGATGATTGATGCACGAAAAATTATCAAAACAAAAATCACACATATCAAGTGAGGTGAGTTACCTAGAGAGATCGTATATCCCTAAAATTTTTACATCTGATACAGAAGATGAAGGAGAACTTGTGTGCTCCTTTCTAACAGTGATCCATGTTGGGAAACCATCAGAGCATCACATGTGCAGCAGAAGAACAAAAATAAAATTGGTTACCTACATTTATCACATCATTGTGTAAAGATTGGTGGATGAAAAACTATAAAACCAAAAAACTAGGACTAGTATGAGATTGATTACCTACGACGATCGTATATCCCTAAAACTTTATGATCTAATCAAAGAGGATAAAGAAGGTCATATGTTTTCCTCTCTAGCAGTATCCATAGGGTGGATTATTACAATGATGCTCCTCTAATCGCTGCCCTCTCACAGCAAGGAGAGGGTAGTTGGCTGAGAAGATGTGGGAGGGAGGAGAATAGAAGGGGGCGATCTAGGATGTAGTAGCCTATCACCCTATTGACCGCCCCTGCCTCCTATTTATAGAAAGCCACCAAAAACCTTAATGGATTATGCCTTAGTGGGTATTGAATATCTATCTAATTATCCACACATCTTGGATTATTGGATTTCTATCCAATAATCTTAATTTGCTTCAAATTGAGCCTCATACAAGGAGTCCATTATTATTGGGTCTCATCTAATGACCATAGGGGTTTATTTAATAACTCATATCTAATCCTCTACATTACATCCACTATGTGTATGACCCTCTAGGCCTAATACCGAGCTGGTCGTGAGTTGTACCTATCAAAACTCTTTTTGGCTCAGTGAATTATTATCTCATAACAATTCACTTAACTCATCAACTATGAATGTACTAGGCCATTACGCTATAGTACCTAAACGGTATAGGGTATCTAATCTATTAGACAAGTCTGTCCTCCATTACCATATATCTATAGTCCCTCATCCATCTAATATCCCAAAGATCATATATTGGGTATAATACTGTCAGGCCACATATAGAATCTAAGTTTCAGTCTAATCAGATTCTTCTGGAGAACTCATTCTCTCAATCCGAATGACCATAGCCAGAGATTTGCTAGAGCAATAACACAAGATATTTCTCTTATGATACCGAGAGTGGGTGATTCTCTATTGATACTCAATTGCCTTTATAAGATTGGGTACCAATCCCGATAACTGGTTGTACTAGATATAAAACTTTTCAAACTTATAAGTCCGACGTTAAAGAAAAGAGTACTTAAATAAGATATCCTTGGTATCTCAAGTCTAAAGACTAGACATACAACTAGGACTATAGAATCACTATCTGACGTTAGGAATCACTAACCCTCCAGCATTCAGAAAGCAGATCAATCAGTAAACTTATTCTCCAATGAGCACCTATACTTTACCCTTAGTGTCCCGACACAAGTGGATATGAGAGCGTCTGCTTCCATCATATGGATATGTATATAGTACATCGGTATATCAGGTTATCTCAATATCCCTCTTGAGTAATGTTTGTCCGATATTATTTAGGGTCTATGTTAAAAAATGAATCAGTCTCATTATCGTGATATCATCACGATTTGATTCTCATTGCACAAATCCAAGGATATCATAGTATATACAACATGTAACATAAAGTGAGAAAATATCAATAATAATAGTAAGCACAAAGATCGCGAAGCGTGTCACACTTATCATCACTCATGTGATTGACTTATAGAGCACCTATAACCAGTAATCTCCCACTTGACCTAAAGCCAATTACCTATGTGTTTGATCCCTATTAGGCCTCTGTGAGCTTAAAGATAATTTGAGCCAATGACTTTATTAGTAGATATACAATGTTATCTTCGGATGAAACTCTTTCCATTGCTATTTCTTTATGGGCCATGATCTTTTTAATCAGCTGAAACCTCCTCAAAATAATTCTAATGAGACTTTAATTCCCTTACTAAAGCTATCACCCCTTTGGTATCACTATATATAGTAATCGGCTCCTTGCTGCTTAGTAAGACTCTCAAATCTGTGATGAACTTCTCCAGACCCCTTCTTTTGCTGCTTCTACCACAGCAATGTACTTCACCTCTGTGGTCGAGTCAGCAATAATATCTTGCTTGGAACTCTTCCACTTACTGCTCCTCCATTCATGGTGAATATATATCCTGAGTTTTACTTGCAATAATTGATATCAGACTGGAAATTTGAGGCTAACTCCTCTGTTGGGAAACCTCAACGGGAGCTTCACATGCGTAGTGGAAGATCAAAACAAAACATGTTTCCCATGCTGATTAAATCGTCATGCAAAAGATTGGGTCATGAGAAAGCCATAAAAACTGAAAAACCAAATCATGTGAGAGATTATTTTACCTAGGGATATCGTATATCCCTGTATTCCAGATCCGGATGGAGACGATGAAGGAAGTCAAGCGTCTTCCTCTCTAGCGATATCCACAGGATAGATGTCTACATCGAAACTCCTCCAATCATATCTCGTAACTCTTACGTAGAGGGAGGGAGGAGAATAGGAGGGGGTGGCCAAAGCTGTAGCCTATCAATCATGAACCTCACTCCTATTTATAGAGAGCCACCAAAAACCCTAAGGTTCTTGCCTTAATGGGTATTGGATCTTCATCCAATTTCCCACTAACCTTGCATTATTGGATCTCTATCCAATAATATCCTTTGGCCTCTAATTGAGCCTAATGCAAGAAGCCCATCAGTGTAGGGTCTCATCTAATGAAAATATGAGCTAATTAAATCTCCATTCATTCCTCTATTCGTCGAAGCATCCACCATATATGTGTGGCCCTCTAGGCCCAATACCAAGCTAGTCGTGAGTCGCTTCCATCAGAACTCCTAATAATATAACAAATTATTATCCCCATAATACTTCACTCGGCTCATCGACTATGGAAATACTAAGCCACTGCGCCATAGTCCCCAGACGGTATAGGGAGAAGCGAATCCATCAGACCTATATATCCATAGTTATAATGTATCTATAATCCCTCATTCATCTAATATCCCAGAGACTATATATTGGGTATGGTACTATTAGGTCATATATGGAATCCGTCTAAGACTCGCTCTAATCCGATTCTCCCGAAGAACTCATTCTCTCTCAATCCGAATGACCCTGGTCAGAGATTTATCTAAGCAAACATATATAGGATATTCCTCTCACAATATCGAGAGTGGATGATCTTTTATTGACACTCAATTACCTTCATAAGGTTAGCTACCAATCTCAATAACCAGTTATACCAGATCTGAAACTTTCCAAACCTACAAGTCTGGCGTCAAATAAAGGAGTACTCAAACAAGGCATCCTTGGTGTCTCAAGTCTAAGGACCAGATACACAACTGAGACTATGGAATTACTGTCTGACATTAGGTATCATTAATCATACAACATTCTATAAGTGGATCAATTAGTGAACTCATTCTCCAATGAGCACATGTACTATATCCATAGTGTCTCCATACAAGTGGCTATGAGACCAGCCACCTCCATTATATGGATGAGTATATAGTACACCGGTTTGTCCAGTTATCTGCAGCAACTCCTACTTCATTGGTCATCTTGAGGTTCATCTCTCCTCTTGCCAATCTTTTAGGTCTTGCCAGAACCTACAACGAATTCCAGATATAATAAATATTATTGGTATCCAATACCCAATTGTTATCATAAGAATATAATAAATAGAGACTGATCATGAATGTACTTGAAGCTTCTCCAAGCTTTTGTTTTGCCTTCTTTATAAGGTACACTTTGCAGTTCCTCTTCTAATGCACGTCTTTGCCATAGTGGGACTACTGGCCTTTGGCCTTTGCCCTTTATCAGATCTTTCTTGACAACATTTGCCTTACCCGGTTTACCCTTGCCCTTGCCTTTCTTAAGGGACTTATCAGCTTTCCTTTTTCTTTTGGTCTCACTAATATAGAGAACTAATTTCTCTTTCTTAATGGTACTCTCTGTCTTGCTCAACATATTGAGGAGCTTCAAGTTTATTCATGTTAAAATTCATGATAAATTATGGAAAGAAGTCTAAGAGGGATAGTTTATCCTCTAGGACCATTCCTAGACTTGTGAGTTTCTCGATCCACTCAATCATCCTCAAGATATAGTTCTAAATTGATATCTCCTCTGTCATCCTAGCATGGAAAAGACTCATGGATATCTCATATATCTGAGTTTTGCCATGTTCCTCAAATAGCTGGCGAAGATGAAGGAGGATAGAATTAGCTCTCATATTGCCTTTGTAGCTTAGGAGTCATAAAAGCCAACATATAAACACTTAGTTAGAGTAGAATTGTCTATATACTTCATATAACGAGCGATCTCATCCTCGCTTGTCCCTTCCTCTGGCGTTGGCAATATCATGTCACAAATGTACACATTTTTCTATGTTGTGAGAATAATTCTTAAGTTATGAAGTCAATCCATGTAGTTTGGACTAGTGAGGCAGTTGGCATCAAATATGCCACATAGAGGGTTTGCAAGTGATATGTTTTTCACAAATAAGAGATGTAGCCTAAATAAATAACATGCATATTTTATAAAAACTAAACAATTAAGATATAAATTTCTATCTTAATTTACTCCCACTATTTATTTGGTGAGTCACACAACACCCTCCATATGTGAAACGGAAGTCTCCGACAAACTTCTAGTGGGAATCAGGATCCAATCACATCTTAGTGTCACCTCGAGGGACTCGACCAATCACACTAAGCTAAAAAAGATAGGTAAATCTTGCTAATCATAACTTTTTATGATTCTCATCATGTTCCGCTTCCGAACCATCATAGCCTCGAGGGACACGACTAACCATGATATTCAGTTAAGCCATTACTATCATTACAAGATAAATCTGATTTGATGATATGCCTTTGATGAATTCGATAAAACATACTATGTCCTCAGGTCACCAATGACATCTTTATATCATAGGTAAGATCTCGAATCACAATATAGGTAAGCCTCGAGGGACTCGACCAACTCAACCTACATCGGAATTCAATTTCTTTCTATAATGATAGAAGGCCACGTGGGTCATTCTAATTGCCTCATGCTTACCAACTTAATATTATCATAGAAGAGGATTTTGATTCCGTCTCCTAATATGACATGTTGCACACATACATGTTTAAGATATATCTATATCATATGCAAATATATATACATATTTAGTAAGTGTATAAGCAATCATATATCACATATGCACAATCATACCATATAATTATGGACCATAACCTAATGTGACTAGGCTCGATCTAGTAAGCTTAATCACTCACATCAATCTATATGTGCATCGACACATCTCCATTCCCTATGATCGTCTATCTCGTCATCATCGGTTCCGTTAGCACCTCGGCACATCTTCATGCATCACGATCGTCCGTCTCGGCCTCAAGGGTCCCGTTGGCACCTTCATGCTCCCACCGCACCTCTTTGTGTAATTATAATATAATCACAGGCATGTAGACCGAACAATAAATGAGAAATAATCGTAGGTTTGTGCTAGAACCCTTGTGGATTATAAACTTGGGGTGTAATCTCTATAGGGGATCGGCCTCCTAGAACTCTATAGAGGTTCCCTTCTCCAAGGTATTTGGCACAATGATTGAATAAATATTAATCTTATTCATGATAAAAAAAAATTATGGCTACAAGTGCTTATATAGGGTCTCAAAACCCTAGTCCTAATAGGACTCCTACTTCATGAAGACTCCTCCCTAATAGGAGACTTCAACTTCTAGTGAAACTCCTACTCTAAGTAAACTAAGATTCCAACTCCTAATCAAACTCCTACTCTAAGTGCAACACTCTTATCTTAAACCCAAGCTGACTTCCCCTCATTAAGGTGGGTGGCCAATGTTGGGAAACCTCAGCGGGTGCATCACATGCACTGCGGAAATCAAAACAAAAACCGATTTTCCACGCAGATCAAATCGTCGTGCAAAAGATTGGGGTCGCAAGAAAAATCACAAAAACTGAAAAATCATGATATGTGAGAGATTGATTTTACCTAAGGAGATCATATATCCCTGTATTCCAGATCCAGATGGAGAAGATGAAGGAGGTCAAGCGTTATCCTCTCTAGCGGTATCCACACGATGGATCTTTACAGTGAAACCCCTTCAATCTGATCTTGCAACTCTTGCTCAGAGGGAAGGAGGAGAATAGGAGGTGGTGGCTAAAGCTGCAGCCTATCAACCATGAGTCTCCCCTCCAATTTATAGAGAGCCACAAAAAAAAACCTAGGGCTCCTGCCTTAGTGGGTATTGGATCTCCATCCAATTATCCACTAACCTTGCATTATTGGATCTCTATCCAATAATCTCCTTAGGCCTCTAATTGGGTCTTAATCAAGGAGCCCATCAGCATAGGGTCTCATCTAATAAGAATAGGGGCTAATTGGATCTCCATCTAATCCTCTATTCGCTGAAGCATCCACCATATGTGTGTGACCTTCTAGGCTCGATACCGAGCTGGTGTTGAGTCACTCCCATCAGAACTCCTTCTGATATAGTGAATTATTATCCCCATAATAATTCACTTGACTCATTGACTATGGACGTACTAGGCCACTACGCCATAGATCCCAGACGGTACAGGGGGGATCAAATCCATCGGACCTGTCTGTCCACAGTTACCATGTATCTATAATCCCTCATGCAAATAATATCCCATAGACCGTATATTGGACATGGTACTGTCAGGTCATATACAAAATCAGTTTGTCTTGCTCTAATTGGATTTTACCGGAGAACTCCTTCTCTCTCAATCCGAATGACCCTGGCCAGAGATTTGTCTAAGCAAACACATATGGGATATTCCTCTCGTGATACTGAGAGTATATGATCCTCTATTGACACTCAATTGCCTTTGTAAGGTTGGCTACCAATCCTGATAATCAGCTGTACGAGATCTGGAACTTTCCAAACCTGTAAGTCTGACGTCAAAGAAAGGAGTACTCATACAAGACATCCTTGGTGTCTCAAGTCTAAGGACCAAATACACAACTGTGACTATGGAATTGCTGTCTGACATTAGGTATCATTAACCATACAATATTCCATAAGCGGATTAATTAGTGAACTCATTCTCCAATGAGCACCTTTACTATATCCTTAGTGTCTCCACACAAGTGGCCATGAGACCAGCCGCCTCCATCATATGGACGGGTATATAGTACATCGGTCTATCCGGTTATCTCGATGTCCCTCTCGAGTAACCTATGACCGAAATTATTTAGGATCTGTGTTTAAAGGTGAATCGATCTCATTATCGTGATCTCATCACAATCTGATTCCCATTGCACAGAAACAAGGACATCACAATATATATGTAACAAATAATATAATTTGAGAATATGCCAATATTAATCATAAGCAAAAAGATCACACAGCATGTCACATGTGCCATCACTTACATGATTGGCTTGCAGGGCACCTATAACCATTGATCTCCCACTTGGCCAAAAACCAATCACCTATGTGTTCGATCCCTATCAGACCCTTATGACGCTAAAATACAATCTGAGCCAACGACTTCGTTAGTGGATCTACAATGTTATCTTCGAATGGAACTATTTCCATTGCTATATCTTTTCGGGTCATGATCGCTCTAATCAGATGGAACCTCCTCAGAAAAATTTTGATGAGACCTGGGTTCCCTTGCTAGAGTTATCGCCCTTTCGCTATCACAATATATGGGAGTCAGCTCCATGCTGCTTGGTATGACTCCCAAATCCTTGATGAACTTCTTTATCCATACCCCTTCGCCTTGCTGCTTCTACTACAGCAATGTATTCCGCCTCTGTGGTCGAGTCAGCAATGATTACTAGAAATTAGGACATGCTCAGAATTTCTAGAATTATTAAGGGCATTTTTGTAATTTTGGATGAGAGGACAGTCTTCGAAATTTCTAGAATTATCAAGGGTATTTTCATAATTCTGCATGAGAGGGCAGTTCTCAAAATTTCCAAAATTATTGAGGGTATTTTCATAATTCTGGATGAGAGGACAGTCCTCGGAATTTATAGAATTGTTAAGGGCATTTTCAAAATTCTATACATAAGGATAGTCCTCGAAATTTTTGAAATTTAGAGGGGGCAGGATAATCCTTTTCTCAAAAGGATGCCTTAGCCCTCTCCATGCCGCCCTTTGTGTCACCGCCGCCGTTGCCCCTGCGCAGGCGACAATGGCGGTCGCCCCCCTTACAAGCGCGTCGCCCTGCAACCTGCCCCTTTGCGGGCGTCGCACTACGGGCGGCTGTCGCCCTTGTGGGCTAGCCGCAGCTCGCCGTGCTCGCAGGCGCCGCCCCGGCGAGCTGCTGCCCCTATGGGCGCCCCTTCCGGGCTGGCCTTTGCCGCGGCCTGACCGTTGCTGGTCGGCCCTGCATGGTGGCTGGCCGTGGTTGGCTGCCCCTCCTCCTCGCTGCCTTCGCTGTGAAAACGCAGCAAGAACGCGTAGAACAATTCTCCACGATACAATCTTATCACACGTAGTTTAAAACCAATCTTTCGCACGAAAACCTTTGCTCTGATACCATTGTTGGGAAATCTCAGCGGGTGCATCACATGCGCAGCAGAAATCAAAACAAAAATTGGTTTTCCACAAAGATCAAATCGTCGTGCAAAAGATTGGGGTCGCGAGAAAAATCGTAAAAATAAAAAAATTACAATGTGTGAGAGATTGATTTTACCTAGGGAGATCGTATATCCTTATATTCCAAATCCGGATGGAGAAGATGAAGGAGGTCAAGCATCCTCCTCTCTAGCGATATCCACACGATGGATCTCTGCAGCGAAACTCCAATCTGATCTTGCAACTCTTACACAGAGGGAAGGAGGAGAATAGGAGGTGGTGGCTAAAGCTGTAGCCTATCAACCACGAGTCTCCCCTCCTATTTATAGAGAGCCACCAAAAAAATCATAGGGCTCCTGCCTTAGTGGGTATTGGATCTCCATCCAATTATCCACTAACCTTGCATCGTTGGATCTCGATCCAATAATCTCCTTAGGCCTCTAATTGGGCCTTAATTAATGAGCCCATCAGCATAGGGTCTTATCTAATGAGAATAGGGGCTAATTGGATCTCCATACAATCCTCTATTCGTTGAAGCATCCACCATATGTGTATGACCCTCTAGGCCCGATACCGAGCTGTCCGTGAGTCACTCCCATCAGAACTCCTTCTGATATAGTGAATTATTATCCCCATAATAATTCACTCGACTCATCGACTATGGACGTACTAGGCCACTATGCCATAGTCCCCAGACGGTATGGGGGGATCCAATCAATCGGACCTGTCTGTCCACAGTTATCATATATCTATAATCTCTCATCCAAATAATTTCCCAGAGAACATATATTGGATATGGTATTGTCAGGTCATATACGGAATCAGTTTGTCTTGCTCTAATCGGATTCTATTGGAGAACTCCTTCTCTCTCAATCCGAATGACCTTGGCCAGAGATTTGTCTAAGCAAGCACATATGGGATATTCCTCTCGTGATACCAAGAGTGGATGATCCTCTATTGACACTCAATTACCTTCGTAAGGTTGGCTACCAATCCTGATAACTAACTGTACCAGATCTGGAAGTTTCCAAACCTATAAGTCTGGTGTCAAAGAAAGGAGTACTCATATAAGGCATCCTTAGTGTCTGAAGTCCAAGGACCAGATACACAACTGGGACTATGGAATTGCTGTCTGACATTAGGTATCATTAACCATACAACATTCCATAAGCGGATCAATCAGTGAACTCATTCTCCAATGAGCACCTGTACTATATCCTTAGTGTCTCCACACAAGTGGCCATGAGGCTAGCCGCCTCCATCATATGGACGACTATATAGTACACCGGTCTATCCGGTTATCTCAATGTCCCTCTCGAGTAACCTATGACCGAGATTATTTAGCATCTGTGTTTAAAGGTGAACCAATCTCATTATCGTGATCTCATCACGATCCGATTCCCATTGCATAGAGCCAAGGACATCACAATATATATGTAACAAATAATACAATGTGAGAATATACCAATATTAATCATAAATAAAAAGATCACACAGCGTGTCACACGTGCCATCACTCATGTGATTAGCTTATAGGGCACCTATAACCAGCAATGTTGGGAAACCTCAGCGGGTGTATCACATGTGCAGTGGAAATCAAAACGAAAATCGGTTTCCCACGTATATCAAATCATCGTGCAAAAGATTGGTGTCACGAGAAAAATCACAAAAATAAAAAAATCATGATGTATGAGAAATTGATTTTACCTAGGGAGATCGTATATCCCTGTATTCTAGATCCGGATAGAGAAGATGAAAGAAGTCAAGCGTCCTCCTCTCTAGTGGTATCCACACAATGGATCTTAGCAGCGAAACTCCTCCAATCTGATCTTGCAACTCTTGCTCAGAGGGAGAGAGTAGAATAGGAGGTGGTGGCTAAAGCTGCAGCCTATCAACCATGAGTCTCCCCTCCTATTTATAGAGAGCCACCAAAACCCTAGGGCTCCTTCTTTAGTGGGTATTAGATCTTCATCCAATAACCCACTAATATTGCATTATTGGATCTCTATCCAATAATCTCCTTAGGCCTATAATTGGGCCTTAATCAAGGAGCTCGTCAACATAGGGTCTCATCTAATGAGAATAGGGGCTAATTGGATCTTCATTCAATCCTCTATTGGCTGAAGCATCCACCATATGTGTGTGACGCTCTAGGCACGATACCGAGCTGACCGTGAGTCACTCCCATCAGAACTCCTTCTGATATAGTGAATTATTATCCCCATAATAATTCACTCGACTCATCGACTATAGACGTACTAGGCCACTACGCCATAGTCCCCAGACGGTACAGGAGGGATCAAATCTATCGGACCTGTCTATCCACAGTTACCATGTATCTATAATCCCTCATCCAAATAATATCCCAGAGACTGTATATTGGACATGGTACTATCAGGTCACATACGGAATCAGTTTGTCTTGCTTTATTCGGATTCTACCGGAGAACTCCTCTCTTAATCCGAATGACCCTGGCCAGGGATTTGTCTGAGCAAGCACATATGAGATATTCCTCTCGTGATACCGAGAGTGGATGATCCTCTATTGACACTCAATTGCCTTCGTAAGGTTGGTTACCAATCCCGATAACCAATTGTACCAGATCTGGAGCTTTTCAAACTTGTAAGTCTGGTATCAAAGAAAAGAGTACTCATACAAGGCATTCTTGGTGTCTCAAGTCTAAGGACCAGATACACAATTGGGACTATGAAATTAATGTCTAACATTAGGCATCATTAACCATACAACATTCCATAAGCGGATCAATTAGTGAACTCATTCTTGAGTATATAGTACACTGATCTGTCCGATTATCTCAATGTCCCTCTTGAGTTACCTATGATCGGGATTATTTAGGATCTATGTTTAAAGGTGAATCGATCTCATTATCATGATCTCATCACGATCTGACTCCCATTGCACAGAACCAAGGACATCAAAATATATATGTAATATATAATATGAGAATATGTCAATATTAATCATAAGCAAAAAGATCACACAGCGTGTCACACGTGCCATCACTCATGTGATTGGCTTACAGGGCACTTGTAATTAGCAATATTCCACTTGACCAAAAGCCAATCACCTATGTGTCTGATCTCCATCAGACCCCTGTGACGCTCAAATATATTCTGAGCCAACGGCTTCGTCAGTGGATCTGCAATGTTATCTTCAGATGGAACTCTTTTCATTGCTATATCTTTTCGGGTCATAATTGCTCTAATCAGATGAAACCTCCTCAGAACAATTCTGTTGAGACCTGAGTTCCTTTGTTAGAGTTACCACCCTGTCACGGTCACAATATATGGGAGTCAACTCCATGCTGCTTAGTATGACTCCCAAATCCTTGATGAACTTTTTCATCCAAACCCCTTCCTTTGTTGCTTCTGCTGCAGCAATGTATTCCGCCTCTGTGGTCGAGTCAGCAGTAGTATCTTGCATGGAACTCTTCAATCTTACTGCTCCTCCATTCAAGGTGAAAACATACCCTAAATTTGACTTGTTATCATCAATGTCAGACTAAAAACTCGAGTCTGTGTAGCCCTCAACCTGGAGGCTACCTCCTCCATATACCAGTAAAAGATCCTTAGTCCTTCTCAAGTACTTAAGGATACACTTTACTACCTTCCAGTGTTCTAAACCTGGATCTGCCTGATACCTGCTCGTGACACTCAAAGCATGTGCTATATCAGGCCTAGTACATAGCATCATATACATGATAGACCCAATCGCTGAGACATAAGGTATCTTATCCATCTCTGCCCTTTCTTCAGGAGTCTTTGGGGACATACTCCTAGAAAGTGATATTCCATGTCTCATCAGTATGAGACCTCTCTTGGAATTTTTTATGCCAAACCTTTTGACAATGGAGTCTATGTACATAGATTGGGACAAGCCAAACATCCTTTTGGATCTATCTCTATAGATCTGGATCTCCAAAATATAGGATGCTTCCCCTAAGTCTTTCATGAAGAAGTTTTTAGATAGCCAAGCCTTTACTATGGAGAGCATTCCTACATCATTCCCAATGATTAGGATGTCATCCACATATAGCACCAAGAAAGTGATAGCGCTTCCACTTACCTTCCTGTACACACAAGGCTCATCTTCATTTTTAACGAAGTCATTAGATCTGATCACGTCATCAAACCTTATGTTCCAACTTCGGGAAGCTTGCATCAATCCATAAATGAATCTAAGCAACCTACACACTTTATCTAGACTCTCTTTGGATACGAATCCCTCTGGTTGTATCATATACACCTCTTCCTCGATGTTGCTATTGAGGAATGCCGTTTTGACATCCATCTATCTGATCTCACAATCATAGTATGCTGCAATGACCAAAATAATTCTAATGGACTTAAGCATGGCTACAGGTGAAAAGGTTTCGTCATAGTCAACTCCTTATCTTTGACGATATCCTTTAGCTACCAGCGTTGCTTTATAGGTCTTCACCTTTCCATCCACTCTGATCTCCTTCTTGAAGATCGATTTGCAGCCGATGGGTACAATACCCTCAGGTGCATCCACAAGGTTCTAAACCTTGTTAGAGTACATGGAATCCGTCTCAGAATTCATGGCTTCTTGCCACTTTCCGGAGTCTATACTCATAATAGCCTCCTCGTAGGTCTGAGGATCAACATCCTGAGAGTCATCTCCACTGATATGTCCCACATATCTTTCAGGAGGGTGAGATACTCTATTAGACCTACATAAAGTTAGAACTTGTGTGTTAGGTACCTAAACAGACTCGGGCTCTGGACTGGTGCTTGAGCTAGGTTCTCCAACCTTGCTCAATTTTATCTCACTCCCACTGTTTCCACCAAGAATATGTTTCTTCTCAAGGAACACAGCTCTCTTGACAACAAAGACCTTTCGATCCTCGAGATGATAGAAATAATACCCACAAGTTTCCTTTGGGTATCCCACGAATGTGTTCCATTCTGTCCTTGATTTCAACTTATCGGTGTTGTGTCTTCTGACATGGGCAGGACATCCCCAAATCTTAACAATCTTAAGATCATGCTTCTTTCCTTTCCATATCTCATATGGTGTAGACACTACCGACTTTAATGGAACTTTGTTCAGAAGGTAAGCTGCAGTCTCTAGGGCGTACCCCCAGAATGAAACGGGTAGGTCAACGAAACTCATCATGGATCATGTCTAACAGCATGCGATTCCTCCTTTCTGATACACCATTGAGCTGAGGTGTATAAGGAGGTGTCCACTGGGATAGAATCATATTGTCCCTAAGGAAATGGGCGAACTCCGTACTCAAGTACTCTCCTCCTCGATCTGATCGAAGAGTCTTAATACTCTTTCAAATTAGGTTCTCTACCTCATTCTTATATTCCCTAGATTTCTCAAAGACCTCAGATTTATACTTCATTAAGTACATGTGTCTATATCTAGAGAAATCATCAGTGAATGTGATGAAGTATGAGTAACCACCTATAGCTTGAGCCGACATAGGACCACATACATCACTATGTATAAATTTCAATAACTCAGTGGATCTCTCTCCAGTTCCACTAAAAGGAGAGTTGGTCATTTTCCCACGAAGGCAAGGTTCGCAAGTTGCATATGACTCATAGTCAAATGGATCTATGTATCCATCTTTCAATAACTTTTGAATCCTTACCTCATGCATATGACCTAGCCTATAATGCCATAGGTATGCGTTATTCACCTCATCTCTTTTCCTCTTAGACATATTTATATTCATGATATGTGGAGAAGTGTCTAACACATATAAGCCATTTATAAGGGTCCCTTTAGTGACGATCTCATAATCCATAATTATTGAACAACTATTATTTTTAAAAACTAATTTATATCTGCTAATTGTCAAACAAGAGATAGAAATAATATTTTTGATAATAGAGGGAACAAAATAGCATGCATCTAATGCAATAATAGCTCCACCAAGCAGATGTAGGGTGACCTCTCCAACAGCAACTACAGCAACTCTTGCTCCATTACCCATCTCGAGGTCCATCTCGCCTCTAACCAATCTCCTAGGTCTTGCCAAAACCTGCAACAAATTGCAGATATGATAAACACTCCCGGTAACTAATACCCATGTGTTATCATGAAAATCTGACAAGTGAAGATTGATCATGAATTTACCTTAAGCTTCTCTAAGCTTCTGTTTCACCTTATCTACAAGGTAGTCCTTATAGTTCATCTTCCAATGCCTGTCTTGGCCGTAGTGGAAGCATTGTCCTTTGTCATTCGTCGGGTCTCTCTTGGCAACCTTTGCCTTACTTGGTCTTTTTTTGCCCTCGCCCTTCTTAAGGATCTTGCTGGCTTTCCTTTTCTCTTTAGTCTCACTAATATAGATAACTGACTTCTCCTTTTTGATGACACTCTCAGCTTCCCTCAACATATTGAGGAGCAGCTCAGGGAGAGTCACCTCAAACTTGTTCATATTAAAGTTAATAATGAACTATGAAAATGAATCTTGTAGGGACTGAAATATAAGATCAATACACAGGTTATCCTCTAGGACTATATACTTCACAAAACGAGCGATCTCATCCTCGCTTATCCTTTCCTCCAGCGTGGGCACAATCATGTTAAGAACATATACGATTTTCTCTTTCGTGAGAATAATTCTCAAATTATGAAGCTTTTTGGACTAATGAGGCGGTTGGCATCAAATATGCCACGTAGGGGTTTTGCAAGCGACAAGCAAGATATAGTATAAATTAAATAACATGTAGATTTTACAGAAAATACTAATTAAGATATGGACTTGTATCTTAATATACTCCCACTATTTTTTTAGCGAATCACGTGACACCCTCGACACGTGAGATGAAAGTCTCCAACAGACTCCTAGTGGGGATCAGGATCCAATTGACATCTTAGTGCAACCTCGAGGGACTCGACCAATTACACTAAGCCCAAAAGGTAGGCAACTCTTGCCAATCACAACTCCTTATGATTCTCGTCATGTTCAGCCTCTGAATCATCATAGTCTTGAGAAAAGGATGATCCTGCCCCTCTAAATTTTGAAAATTTCGAGGACTGTCCTCATGTACGAAAATACCCTCAATAATTCTTGAAATTTCGAGGACTGTCCTTTCTTCCAAAATTATAAAAATACCCTCAATAATTTTGAAACTTCTGAGGGCTATCCTCTCATCCAAAATTATGAAAATACCCTTGATAATTCTGGAAATTTCGAAGACTATCCTCTCATCCATAATTATGAAAATGCCCTTGATAATTTTAAAAATTCTAAGCGTGTCCTGATTTCAAAAAATAATTAATTAAATAGTTTAATTAATTATTATATATATCTAGTAATCCTACATATGATGTGATGTACATGTGATGTATAATGTGGATGAATGATCATGAGTCATGTGTTGTAATTATTATTATTATTATTGGGGCCTGCGAGCCTGTATTTTTCTCGTTTATTGTTGGGCCTGCGTGCTTATGATTATTTATAATTACATGGAGAGGCGCAACGGGACCCACGATGCCGTGGCGGGAGATCACAACGCATGGTAATGCGATGATCCGACGGAATCGATGATGACGAGATCAACAATCATAGGGCATGGAGATGCACCAATGCACACATAGATCCTATTGTGAGTGACCTCCATTGGTCCGACGGAATCGATGATGACAAGATCAACAATCATAGGGCATGGAGATGCGCCAATGCACACATAGATCCTATTGTGAGTGACCTCCATTGGCTCGGGCTTAATCATATTAGGTGACGACTCATGATCATCTGGCGTGGCTTGCATATGTGATGTGTTATACACCTACTAGATATATGTATATATATATTTGCATGGGATGTAGGTATATATTAAATATGTATGTGTGTGACACGACATATTCGGAGATCGATACAAAACAAAAACCCCTCCTACGATAATATTAAGTCGGTAAGCGTGAGGCAATAAGATTGACCCATATGACCTTCCATCGTTATAGGAAGAAATTGAATCATGACATAGGTTGAGTTGGTCAAGTCCCTCGAGGCTCACCTATCTATGTGATCGAGATCTTGCCTATGACATAGAGATGTCATCGGTGACCTGAGGACATGGTATGCTTGGTCGAGTCCCTCGAGGGCATATCATCGAATTAGACTCATCTGGTAACGATGGTGATGACTTAACTGAACGTCATGGTTGGTTGAGTCCCTCGAGACCATGATAATTCGGAGGCCGAACATGATGGGAATCACAAGGAGTTATGATTGGCAAGAGTTGCCTACCTTTTGGGTTTAGTGTAATTGGTCGAGTCCCTTGAGGTTGCACTAAGATGCCAATTGGATCCCGATCCCCACTAGGAGTCTGCCGGAGACTTTCGTCTCACGTGTCGAGGGTGTCACGTGATTCGCTAAGAAAATAGTGGGAGTACATTAAGATAGAAGTCTATATCTTAATTAATATTTTCTGTAAAATCTACATGTTGTTTATTTTTACTATATCTTGTTTTGTCAGAAACATGTCACTCACAAACCCCCTACGTGGCATACTTGATGCCAACCGCCTCACTGGTCTAAACTATACAGATTGGCTCCGTAATTTGATAATTGTTCTCACGGCAGAAAAAATCGCATGTCTTTGATACAATTCTGCCCACACCGGAAGAAGGGGCAAGCGAGGATGAGATCGCTCGCTTTGTGAAGTATATAGATGATTCCACATTGGCAAAATGTTATATGTTGGCCTCCATGACTCTTGAGTTATAAAGGCAATATGAGAGCATGGATGCAGATTCTATCCTTCTTCATCTCCGCCAGCTGTTTGAGAAACAGGGAAGAACTCAAAGATATGAGATATCTAAGAAACTCTTACAAGCCAGCATGACAGAAGGGACATCGGTTGAGAACCATGTCCTAAAGATGATAGAGTGGATCGAGAAACTCACAGGTCTAAGAATAGTCCTAGAGGATAAGCGTTGATCTTATACTTCAATCCCTACCAGATTCCTTTTATCACTTCACCATGAATTTTAACAAGAGCAAGTTTGAGGTGACTCTCCTTGAGCTCCTTAATATGTCGAGGGAAGCTAAGAGTGCCATCAAGAAGGAGAAGCTAGTTCTCTATATTTGTGAGACCAAAAATAAAAGGAAGGCTAGCAAGACCCTTAAGAAGGGCAAGGTCAAAGAAAGATCAGGTAAGGCAAAGGTAGCTAAGAAATACCCCGAAAAGGACAAAGGACAATGCTTCTATTGTGGCCAAGGCGGACATTGGAAGAGGAACTACAAGGACTACCTTGCAGAGAAGGTGAGACAGAAGCTTGGAGAAGCTTTAGGTATATTCATGATCAGTCTTCACTTGTCAGATTTTCATGATAACACATGGGTATTGGATACCAGGAGTGTTTATTATATCTGTAATTCGTTGCAGGTTCTGGAAAGACCTAGGAGATTAGCTAGAGGCGAGATGGACCTCAAGATGGGCAATGAAGCAAGAGTTGCTATAGTTGCTGTTGGAGAGGTCACCCTACATCTGCCTGGTGGAGCTATTATTGCATTAGATGCATGCTGTTTTGTTTCCTCTATTATCAAAAATATTATTTCTATCTATTGTTTGACAATTAGTGGATATAAATTAGTTTTTTAGAATATTAGTTGTTTAATAATTATGGATGATGAGATTATCACTAGAGGGACCCTTATAAATGGCTTATATCTGTTACACTTCTCCACATATTATGAATATAAATATGTCTAAGAGGAAAAGAGATGAGGTGAATAATGTATACCTATGACATTATAGGCCAGGTCATATATATGAGGGAAGGATTCAAAAGTTGCTGAAAGATGGATACTTAGATCCATTTGACTATGAGTCATATGCAACTTGCGAACCTTGCCTTCGTGGAAAAATGACCAACTCTTCTTTTAGTGAAACTGGAGAGAGAGCCACTGAGTTATTGAAACTTATGATAGTGATGTATGTGGTCCCAAGTCGACTCAAGCTATAGGTGGTTACTCATACTTCATTACATTCACTGATGATTTCTCTAGGTATGGATACGTGTACTTAATAAAGTATAAATCTGAGGCCTTTGAGAAATTCAGGGAATATAAGAATGAGGTAGAGAACCAAATTGAAAAGGGTATTAAGACTCTTCGATCAGATCGAGGAGGAGAGTGCTTAAGTACGAAGTTCACCCATTTCCTCAGGAACAATGAGATTCTATCCTAGTGGACACCTCCTTATACACCTTAGCTCAATGGTGTATCAGAAAGGAGGAATCACACGCTGTTAGACATGGTGTGGTCTATGATGAGTTTCGCTGACCTACTCGTTTCATTCTGGGGGTACGCCCTAGAGACTGCAGCTTACCTTTTGAACAGAGTTCCATCAAAGTCGGTAGTGTCTACACCATATGAGATATGGAAAGGAAAGAAACTCAATCTTAAGATTGTTAAGATTTGGGGCTGTCCTGCCCACGTTAGAAGACATAACCCCGATAAGTTAGAATCAAGGATAAAATGGTGCACATTCGTGGGATACCCAAAGGAAACTTGTGGGTATTATTTGTATCATCCCGAGGATTAAAAGGTCTTTATTGCCAAGAGAGCTATATGCTGGTTACAGGTGCCTTGCAAGCCAATCACGTGAGTGATGGCACATGTGACACGTTGTGTGATCTTTTTGCTTATGATTAATATTGGCATATTCTCATATTATATTACTTGTTACATATATATTGTGATGTCCTTGGTCTTGTGTAATGAGAATCGGATCGTGATGAGATCACGATAATAAGATTGATTCATCTTTAAACACAAATCCTAAATAATCTCAGTCATAGATTACTCAAGAGGGACATTGAGATAACCAGATAGATCGGTGTACTATATACTCGCCCATATAATGGAGGCGGCTGGTCTCACAGCCACCTGTGTGGAGACACTAAGGATATAGTACATGTGCTAATTAGAGACTATGGAATGCTGTATGGTTAATGATACCTAATGTCAAACAGCGATTCCACAGTCCCAGTTGTGTATCTGGTCCTTAGACTTGAGACACCAAGGATACCTTGTATGAATACTCCTTTCTTTGATGCCAGACTTACAGGTTTGGAAAGTTCCAAATCTGGTACAGCTAATTATCGAGATTGGTAGCCAACCTTACGAAGGCAATTGATTGTCAATAGAGGATCATCCACTCTCGGTATCACGAGAGAAATATCCCATATGTGCTTGCTCAGACAAATCTCTGGCCAGTGTCATTCGGATTGAGAGAGAAGTTCTCCGGTAGAATCCGAATATAGCAAGACAAACTGATTTCGTATGTGACCTGATAGTACCATATCCAATATATAATCTCTGGGATCTTATTTGGATGAGGGATTATAGATACATGGTAACTATGGACTGACAGGTCCGATGGATTTGATCCCCCCTGTACCGTCTGAGGACTATGGCGTAGTGGACTAGTACGTCCATAATCGATGAGTCGAGTGAATTATTATGGGGATAATAATTTACTATATCAGAAGGAGTTCTGATGGGAGTGACTCACGGCCAGCTCGGTATCGGGCCTAGAGGGTCACACACATATGGTGGATGCTTCAGCGAATAGGGGATTGGATGAAGATCCAATTAGCCCCTATTCTCATTAGATGAGACCCTATGTTGATGGGCTCCTTGATTAAGGCCCAATTATAGGCCTAAGGAGATTATTGGATAGAGATCCAATAATGTAAGGTTAGTAGGTTATTGGATAGAGATCCAATACCCACTAAGGAAGTAGCCCTAGGATTTTGGTGGCTCTCTATAAATAGGAGGGGAGACTCATGGTTGATAGGCTGCAGAGTTAGCCACCACCTCCTATTCTCCTCCCTCCCTCTGAGCAAGAGTTGCAAGATTAGATTGGAGGAATTTCGCTGCAGAGATCCATCGTGTGGATACCGCTAGAGAGGAGGACGCTTGACCTCCTTCATCTTCTCCATCCGGATCCGGAATACAGGGATCTCCCTAGGTAAAATCAATCTCTCACGTATCGTAATTTTTCAGTTTTTGCTATTTTCTCGCGACCCAAATCTTTTGCACGATGATTTGATCTGTGTGGGAAATCAGTTTTTGTTTTGATTTCTGCTACGCATGTGATGCACTCGCTGAGGTTTCCCAACAATGATTGAAGAAATATTAATCTTATTCATGATAAAAAAGATTATGGCTACAAGTGCTTATATAGGGTCTCAAAACCCTTGTCCTAATAGGACTCCTACTTTATGAAGACTCCTCCCTAATAGGAGACTCCAACTTCTAGTGAAACTCCTACTCTAAGTAAACTAAGATTCCAACTCCTAATTAAACTCCTACTCTAAGTGAAACACTCTCATCTCAAACCCTAGTTGACTTCCCCTCATTAAGGTGGGTGGTCAATTGGGTTGATTACAAGCTTGACTTAGTTGACTCCGACCCAAATCCAACTCCAACTCCTATCCAGGCTCTAGTTCAGTCGAATCCTAACCCCACTAGGATTTGGTCTGGTTTATTACAATGGACTAAAATCTCCTCCTAACCGACCTAATGTCAGGTCTAGGTTGGCCAACAAGGCCCAACCTAAGGACTCGACTCAATCGATTAGGACTTGATTCAGCTAGGGTCCTAACATACCCGCCCTCTATAAATCAATCTTGTCCTCAAGGTTGAGACTCCATGACTCTGGGTCCTGTTCTATAACCCTTCATAAGGCTCCCTTATGGCCCCTGTAGTGGGCATATCATGATCCTACGGTCCAACATTATCTTGTATCTTTTCATCAGCAGTAGTATTTAGATGGTGATGCGTTACGATCCCACGATCCCATGCTATCATCAGCTGAACTTGAGCCTCCTCATCAACTGAGATGTTAGGTGGGTGGATCTTGCTTGAGTCATCCTCTCTAAACTTCCATTTGCGGTGAGATACTTAGAGGATCAATTGTATTTTTTAATTGGTGCGCAGAGCCGATCCACAAGTCACGACTCCAATGTGATCTTCAATTTTTTAGGGTCCAAAGAAATAGGAAGACTACTTCCTTGAGGCTCGAGTCTCCATAGATTCCTGTTGATGAGGCTGAGGATGAAGGAAGACTCGATCTTCAATAGCAAACTTCCTTCTCCTCCGGCATTTGTCGGGCGGTTGTTTCTTTCTTATGTGGGTTGGCATGTTGTTGTTCTTTAATGGTAGCTAGACTTTCCTCTGAGATGGTGGCTACCCTTTGGTAAAGTTCATGGTAATGTGAGCCTGATTTGAGTTTGGAGTGATTAGAAGCTGTAATTTTTTAGGGCTTATTTTCATCTCTCCTTTATGTCGTTGACCTGTATCATGCCAAGCCACAAATTCAACAATAGTCAGTATTTCCTCATCATAGATTGATAGCTTCATGTGATATGAAGAGAGGGCTCTGTTGATGTAGGCTAGGGGTCAGCCATCATACATGAAGATAGCACCAATTCCGACTCCCGTTGCATCAGATTTGATCACGAACACTTCATCGGAGTCGAGTAAGGCTAGCACTGGTATAGTTGGAATCACAGTTGTGAGGGCATCAAAGGCTGTTGTAGCTTTATCCGGCCAGAGGAAGACATCTTTTTTCAACAATGTC
This sequence comes from Ensete ventricosum, assembly GCA_029747655.1. Lineage (NCBI taxonomy): Eukaryota > Viridiplantae > Streptophyta > Magnoliopsida > Zingiberales > Musaceae > Ensete > Ensete ventricosum. The sequence goes on along the minus strand of JAQQAF010000006.1, from coordinate 35,309,829 downwards.
ATGAGGGGAGTGCTTATCTTGCCATTGTCCTCCATGAACTTGCGATGGTCATGCGGTCGGGTAGGGGGTAGTTTTGTCAGTTTAGCAAATGCATCCGAAAATTCATCAAGCAATGAGGGGAAGTTTGGTTCTTCAATCTTTGTCGGCTTCTTCATATATAGCTGCTGAAGTTGTATTAAGAAGCCGCCATGCATTTTCAGTAGGACTTTCTCTATCCGCTGCGTCGAAACCGTTATTACGTCACTCCCATGTTTCCTAAAAGATCACCTATTTTCCTTTGCTAAAAAATTTCATAATTAATTTTAAAAAATTCAAGAAAACATCACCTAGTGTTGACGGCTAATCTGTGTCGAGCACGGCTTCGTAATCATTGAGTGTAATATCCCTCATTTCGGAATTATTAATTTATTTGAAGGTAAGAAATATGTTTTTGAGTGTTATAAGACTTAGTCATAAAATTTGAAGACCTATTTGTAAAAAATAAAGGACCTAATCATAAATATTAAAAATATAAGGACTAAAGTGTAAAATATATAAAACAACAAATTCCACCGCCTCAGCCTCTCTTCCTTCTCCCTAAGGAAACTTGAGTCGGTGGAAGAGTGGAAGAAAAGAAAAAAGAAGAGAAAGAAGGAGAAGGAGAAGAGAAGGAAGAGGGGAAGATTAAATTAGGGGATTTGGAGATTTTGATCAAACCCACACATTTGGCATTAAAAATCTTGAAAGGCAAGTATTCTATCTTCCTTCTACTAAAATTTATCCTTGTTCTTATTTTGATTATGAGGAAAATTTGGAACAAATCCAAAATTTCTTTTGCTTGGCTACTAAAGTATGAATCTATAATATTTTAGAGACTATGACCTGTCTACCTTGTTCAAGTTGTAACTTTTAGTACAAACCTCAGTTTAAGACAAAACCTAGTTCTTTCAAAAATACATTCACAAATCTTTCCTTTGAAATCAATTTTAAAGAATTTGGAGTTCATTTGCTAGCTCAAACGTTTACTTAATGAGTATATGAAATTTGTAAAATAGAATCTGTAGCTTCTGACCTTTCATCATTGGATTACTTATATCTTCGTGTTGGAGTCTCTGATTCATATAAAACTTGATTTATTAGAAAATAAGCTCATAGATCTTTCATTTGATACTAGGATTAAATATTTGGAGTCCAAATGACTATCCAAATATATGTTTTGCTAGACCTTACAGATTCTATAAAATAGGGATCATAATTCCTGATCTTTGGCTACCAAATCATCTATAAATTTTTATAGAGACTTCTAATTTATATGAAACTTATTTCATTTAAAACTAGATTAATTTAGCTTTCCAACAACACCTTTTTCAAATAATTTGGAGCATGTTTGATCATCTAAATAACTTTACAATTTACCTTCTGAATTATACCAGAATAAGGATCATATTAATTTTGCCTCTACTTGCTTTACCCATTTCAAAACTGAATTCTCTGAAGCTCTTGTCTTTGATTCCCTTACACATCAATATATGTCAAGTATTAATCAATTTTACCTTATATTATTTCATATGGGTACATGCATAATTTATTGTTCCGCATGTGCTTCCAATGCGTATCAATTTTATTGCTCCTGTCCTTTTGTACTCTGGTGTTTGTGGGATATTGTGGACCTTTGCTAGAAATGATAAAGGGTATGTTATGCTTAGAGCCTGTGATGCTCTACTATGTTTGGTGATCATCCAGAAATTGATTGGACTATATTATGTTTGTGATCCCACTTCACCATCTATGTTTTTGATATGTTACTGTATCATATTCTGTCCATGATCCAATTAAAGCCCTTTCCTCAATTGAGCCTTACATTATTGTTTTGAATTCTTATGCACTCTTGTTCTTTATTCTTTGCCTATTCGAATGCAAATTATGAATGTTTATGTTGACATTGTATTGCTTCATATTGACACATGTATATTTTATTGTTTCGCATGTGCTTTCGATATATGCCACTTTTATTGCTCATGTCCTTTTGTACTTTGGTATTTATGAGATATTATGGACCTTTGCCATAAATGGTAAAGGGTATTGTGTTTAGAGCTAGCTATGCTCTTGTCGGCCCTTATAACTTTACTCAGACATGGGTGGATGGAGCTCCCAGACGTAGGAGACTTATATTTGGTGGTCATTCAGTAATAGATGATCCACATTATGTTTGTGACACTTCACCCTCTATGTTTTTGATATGATATCCAAAGCATTGCTTTTGAATTATTTGTATGCTTTGGATAAGAATGAAATGAATGTTATGTTTGATATGATATTAATTTTATGTTCCTCATTTGTTCACTTGATAAGCTTTAAAATTATCCATTCACCATTGGTATGCTTCACAATATGTTTACATCTTTGACATACTCCAAAATGTTTCTTATGCTATTGTTATGTTATGAAATGTTTCAATTGCTATTGATATGTTCTGAAATATTTTACACACTATTGATATGTTCTGAAATGTTCCATTTACCATTGATATATTCCGAAATATCCTATGTGCCTTGATATGCTCTGAAATACCTCTTACGTTATTGATATGTTCCAATTACTTCGTATTCTATTTGTTATGAACTAAATATGTTTTGAATGAAATGACATTTGAACTTTTGTATCTAATGAGTTGATATCCATGAATTCTTGTATCTCTGCTTTGTATCTTGATACTAGCTTATTTGAATTTCATTCACTCTTGTCTTGGATTTGTTAAATACTTGCCGAGCTTTCTAACTCACTCATTTGTTATCAAATTTTTCAGGTCAGCTTGACACTCATTGAATGTTAAGATTGTGCCGAGGTAGTGGAGAGCTATACAAATTATGGGCAAGTATTATTAGATGATATATCATAGTTTTTGTATAAGTATATTTGTATGTAATGATATATGGTCAATGAATTTGATTGACGTATCATGTAAAAGTTTTAAATGACCTCTTACGTTTGGAGTTATTTTGGAATGCTGAGTTTTTATCTACGATGAAGTGAATTTATGATAAATGGTTGGTTTGGTGATTGTATAGATTCCTTCGCTGATGAATTATAAGTGTGGTTAATATCTGTTAAGTTGGCTTTGGGTTTCATAGATATTTGAGTGATGTGATGTATAATAATTATAAACTGCACAGATTTTATATATGTTAATTTTAAAGTATGAATGTTTTTCCGATGTCCTCAAATGTTTGATTGGATCTTGGATGGATTATAATGATTACAAAATTATTGATTATTAAGACAGGGTCACACCTCCTAAATATGAATATTTAGGGGGCGTGACATCGACAGGGACACTTTCGTTCACACTTCAAGACACGACCATCGGCCACCTTTACATCGAACTGATTGCAACCCTCAATTCGAAGCATCATCTAGGTAGCAACCTTAATGTCCATAAAATTATTGGTGCTCCCCGTATCTACGAAGATGGTGATAGGCTGTTGCTTGAGGAAACCTCTAATCTTCGTCATTTACGAGTTCGCGTAGCCAGCAAGAGCATGAACCATACAATCGATCGGTTACAGTTCTTCCTCCATATTCTCCTCGTCATGCTCGAGGTCCTCCTCTTCATATTTAGATTCATTAGTGGGTTCAGTCAGGAGAAGTAGTCCCTTTTTACATCGAGGGTCATTGCTCCACGGCTCGTCGTAGTGCCAACACAATTCCTTCGCGAAACTCTTCTCTCGTAGGTCTCTTTGGCTGAGGGGGTCAGCTGGAAGTGGATGGAGGTTTGTATGCTGCTAGTCATGGTGTGGTTCTTGTCCTCCAAACATCTTGATTAAGCCGCTCCTCTTGAAGTCGTGCAAAGGAGATCGCCATCGTCATCGTGTAGGGTCAACGCGCTTTGACTTCTTCTCGAATTTTTGACTTCAACCCTTCGATGAACATCCCTAACAATTGCTTCTTAGACCAATCACATGCTTGGTTAGATAATCTCTTAAACCTGGTATGGTATTCTTGGATTGTGGAGGTTTGTTGGATCTTCGCGAGTTGATCGTCGATGTTCTCGTATTCGGATGGTCCAAAGCGGATCAGCAGCCCACTCTTGAATTATCTCCACGTAGGGACTCCTTATGTGTGCTCAAGCCAATTGTACCATTGTATTGTATCTCCCTCAAGGTGGATGATAGCGATGTCCACCATGGAAGCCTCTGGTGTTTGGTGATAGCGGAAGTAGCATTCTTCACGCGAAATCCATCCCGTCGGGTCTCTGTGTTCCCATCGAGGGAAGTCCACCCTCATGCGTGGCTACATCAAATTAGTGGCTTGTTTTTCCTTCTCGGGAGGCCTCTCTTTGTGATCTAAACTTTCACCTTGCGTCAATTTTGTCGGACATGGAGGTCGGCCAATTCTGAATTCTGCGAATAAGGCGCGTAGTTTATCCTCCATGCGTGATTTGTAGGCCTCCAACTTGGCACCGATCAGATTTATCGATGTCATGGCATAAGACCCTAGATCTGTGGTGTCAAGATCCTTCTCTTGTTGTTGGATCAATGGTATGAACCGGTTCGATGGATTGGTGGCCAAAAGAGGTGGTGGATCAAGGGTACATGACTGCGGTTTGGGGCTAATAGGTTGCTATTAGTTATTGAGGCTGTGGTTTGGAGCTATTGTAAGGGTCATATATGGGGTATGATGGCCAAGGGTTAAGTTTAAGAGATGGCTTAGGGTTGCTGTTGATGTCAGCAACGGATTCGGTAGGGATCAGATGTGGATGCAACAAGTAGTACTGAAGGTAGTGCAGCATAATTTTTCATCAAAGGGGATACTGTTGGTGCTGGTGTTTGGGGTAATTGTAGAGGCTGTAATGGGGGTTTGGTGACAGAGGTTTAGGGTTAGAGGAGTGGCTTAGGGTTGCTGTTGATGGCAGCAACCAGTTTGGTAGGGATTAGTGGCCGAAATGGCGATGGATCAAGGATGCAGTTTAGGGTTGACAACTTGCGGTTTAGGTTGCTATTGGTGCTGCGGTTTGAGGGTGTTATGGAGGCTAGAAAGGATTTCAGTGGTAGTGGTTTGAGGCTGGGAAAGAAGGTTTAGGGTTGTTGTTGGGGGCAACAACCAGTTTGGTGTATTTGCGGCAAGAAGTATAGGACATGGCTAGAAACTTGCGTCAACGATGAAAGATTATTGCAATAGTTGTTTACGCTACTGTTTGGGCCGGCTGTAAAGATTGAAAGTAGACTACGATGGCTGCATCTTAGGGTTAGAATGGTGCCTTAAGGGTCATGTGGGTGGCAATAACAGATTTGGTGCTATAGTGTTAGAACCCTTGCAGATTCTAAGCTTGGGGTGATCTCTATAGGGGATCGACCTCCTTGGAACTCTATAGGGGTTCCACCCTCCAAGTTCCTGCTCAACGGCTGCTGAAAGGATTCATCTATTTATGAAGAAAAGTGGATGATTACAAGGCTATTTATAGGTCTTCTAAACCCTAACTTCTAATAGTATTCCTACTCCAAGACTCCTACTCCTAACAACTCATAATGCAACTTCTAATACTTCTCTAAGAAGCAACCTCCAACTGACCCATCTAGGGGTGGTCGGTTGCTTATTGATTCCTAATCCTACTCTAACTTAACTCCACCTCAACCAACCCCTCTTTAACTAGGATAAGGGGGTGGCTAACTAGGGTTACACGTGCCTCCAAAATATCTTCCCTCAATAATATCCTAACCTAGTTGGCCTCTCATTTCTTTAAAAGGGGTTGGCTAGATAGGATTTACATGTATGCCCTCTTTAATGAAACTAAATTAGGACTTCCCTAGCTAAAGTCCTAACAGACCCGTCCTCTTCAAATCAGCCTTGTCCTCAGGGTTGACATTCCATGAATTCTGGGAATTTGATCTTCAAGTCATCACAGTTCTCCAAAGTGGCATCTTCTGCTAGTAGGTTCACCCACTGTATTAGTACCTCAATAGTGGGTCGTACTCATCGAGTCACGATTCATTGATCAATAATGGCACTCGGTTGAGTCTGGAGCTGTCTTTGGGCAGTCATATATGGTAGGTGGCTTTGGGTTGTCTCGTTTTGTCCTAACTTGAGCTTCAAGCATGACACATGGAAGACTAGGTGGATTCGAGAGCTGACGGGTAAGTCCAATCTGTATGCTACTGCCCCGATGCGCTCCAAAATCTGGTCGGGTCCATAGAACCAAGGTGAAAGCTTCATGGATGCTCTGGTCTAGATCGACATTTGCTTGTATGGTTGAAGCCATAGAAAAACCCAATCTCCCACTGAAAATTCTCTTTCGCCTTTGTGTTGATCATATTGTTGTTTCATCCTCGCTTAAGCTACAGTGAGATTATCTTTTAGTAACTTCAGCATTTTATCTTTGTCCTGCAGTCCCTGTCTGCTTGTTCTACTTTAGAGGCACCCAATACATATTTGGGATTATAGGGGGAGGTCGACCATACATAGCCTCATAGGGAGTACATTTTGTAGATGAATGATAAGTTATATTATACCACCACTCGATCCAGGGAAGCCACTTTGTCCACTCTTTTGGCCGGTCACTGGTAGAGCATCTAAGGTATGTCTCTAAGCACCTGTTCACCACTTCAGTCTAGTCGTCGGTTTGTGGGTGATATGTTGTACTCATCTTCAATTTAGTACCCTGCATTTGGAATAATTCTGTCCAAAATTTGCTCGTGAAGACCCTATCATGATCACTTATAATAGATCTTGGCATCCCATGTAATTTTATAATATTCTCCATAAAAATTCGAGCAATGCTAGAAGTAGTGCAGGGATTACTAAGGCACAGAAATGAGCATACTTTGTAAGGCGATCAACTACGACAAGAATTATACATTTTCCTTGCGATGGGTAGAGTCCATTGATATATCGGTCCATATTGAGTCTGGTATGGGTAGAGGTTGCAGCTTTCCAGGGCTTCCCACTATTTCACCTTTATGTCGTTGACATACATCACATTGTGCTACAAATTCAACAATAATATTTTTCATCCCTACCCAATAATTTTTTTGTTTAATTCTCTTATAGTTCTAAGGAACTTGGAGTGCTCGGTCGAGGGTGTGGACTGAATCTCTTAAAGGATGGTCTTTATGCAAGTAGAATTCGACACAAGCACAATGTGTCCCTTATAACGTAAGTCTTTTGAGTCCCAACTGTAATGAGCCACGGAGCTTGGTTCTTTCTACAATTTTTATATGATCTTACTGGTCTCCAGAGTATCTTACCATTCCCTCCTAATATTTTCAAGGAAGTCGTTGGTCAGAAGGGAAATGGCTAAAAATTCAGCTTGCACGGGTAGCCGCGAAGGCGCATCTGCAACAACATTCTCTTTCCCTTTTTTATAAGTTATTTCATAATCATATCAAAGAAGTTTTGTTACCCATTTTTGCTGCTCAGGGAAAGATATCTTCTGCTTCAAGAAATATTTTAGGCTCTTATGGTCGGTCTTGATTTGAAAGCGTCACCCGATCAAGTACAGTCTCTATTTTGCCACCGCATGCACAATTGCGAGCATCTCCTTATCGTAAATAGTCATCTTGAGATAGGAAGGTGGTGGAAATCATCAACTTAGCAACCATACACCCTAATAGCTAAATAGCTACGATACATATAGAATGCAAATTGATACCCTCCAATGAATTTAAACAAAATGAATCATTCAAGATTGAAGCAAGAGAAACTATTCTAATCACTTTATCAAAGAGAAAAATGATAAAAGATTAGAACATCACTCTGATTCATAAACACCACAAACTTAAAAGTTTGATAAGTTAAAAGGGTTTCTGAATGCCATAAGCAAAAAAACTTGATAAGTTCCAAAGTTCATGCAAGAACATAAAATAAACACTCATTGGTGTTGAAAGATGATTATATTTCTCTAAGCTATTCTTTACAAAGAGAGTCAGTCTTATTTATATAGAGCAAGACAAGGTATAAAGAGAATGAATCAATTAAATAAATTAAATAACATTCGTGTTCCTAATTCATGAATGTAGATCATTCATGAATTTTGCCTTGAAAATTTTAAAATAAAATTATCCACAATTCAAAATATGGTCCACCATGGCTGAATGGCCTTTATTCTTCAAAAAATGGATTAAATTTTCTAATTACTTCAAGGCTGGACTTTCTCTTCATGGTATCGACTTATCTGAATTACGTTGACTTTTTTTGGCTCTTCTTGCATCCATAGGACTTTGACCAAATCTTGACCAGCTTGTTCCTTCCAAATGTCTTTCAATGAATAAGTTATGGCTTCTTTCATCTTTTTAGCTCTAGCTCTTGTTATCAGTCATTCATGAATAACAAAAGGGTCCTTGGCAGATTTATGATAAACTAATTGGGTCATATCATTCCCCCTTTCCTCGAAAGGATTCGTCCTCAAATCAGCGCCTTTATTGCCTACATCAAACAAAGATAAATCAGAAACGTTGAAGGTTGCACTAATATTGCCATACTCACCTGGTAGTTCTAGCTTGTATGCATTGTCATTGATTCTTTGGAAGACTCAAAATGGACCATCTCCTCTTGGCGTTAGTTTAGACTTCCTTTAGCTAGGAAATCTTTCCTTCCTCAAGTGTAGCCAAACTCAATCACTGGGTTCAAATACTACTTGATTTTGACTTTTGTTATGTTATTTCTCATATTGTAGAGTTTTCTTTTCAATTTGTGTCTAGACTCTTTCATGCAATGCTTTGACAAAATCAACTTTTTGCTTACCATCCAAATTAGCATTTTCCAAAGGTAACGGTAGCAAATCCATAGGAGTTAATGGATTGAACCCGTACCCAACTTCAAATGGGGAATGGTTTGTTGTAGCATGCACACTTCTATTATAAGCAAACTCGACATGTGGCAAACATTCCTCCCAATTCTTCAAATTTCTTTGAATTATGGCCCTAAAAAGCATTGATAAAGTTCTATTTACTACATTTGTTTGTCCATCTGTTTGTGAATGACAAGTGGTTGAATACAACAAACAACCTTGTACCCAACTTACTCCAAATTATTTTTCAAAAGTAGCTAAGGAATTTCACATCTCTATCACTCACAATTGTCCTTGGAATTTCATGTAATCTCACAATTTCTTTGAAGAACAACCTTGCAACATGTGTTGCATCATCTATTTTGTGACAAGGAATGAAATATGCCATCTTGCTAAACCTGTCAACAACAACAAAAATAGAATCTCTCCCTCCTTTTAACCTAGGTAAACCCAAAACAAAGTCCATTGATATATCAACCCAAGGCTCACTAAGTATAGGAAGAGGAGTATACAACCCATGAGGCATTACTTTAGATTTTGCTTCTTTACAAGTAATGCATTTCTCACACAATCTCTCAACATCTCTTTTCATGTGTGGCAAAAAAAAAAGATCATTTAACACATCTAAAATTTTTTTTATCCCAAAATGCCCCATTAAACCGCCACTATGTGCATCTCTTACAAGTAATTCTCTTATTGAACATTGAGGAATACATAACTTGTTTTCTTTGAAAAGAAAACCATCATGCTTGAAAAAATTGTCAAAATCCCATTTCTCACATGCCCCATAAACATTAGCAAAATCATGGTCATAATTATATAAATATCTAATATACTCAAGACCCAATAGTTTGGCATCAAGTTTAGAAATTAGAGCATACCTTCTAGAAAGAGTATCAACAACTATATTTTTGTTACCTTGTTAGTACTTGATGATATAGGGAAAGGATTCAATAAACTCTACCCATTTTGCATGCCTGCAACTTAGCTTTCCTTGTCCTTTGAGATATTTCAAGGACTCATGATCGGTATGTATAATGAATTCCTTATACCATAGATAGTGCTGCCATGTCTCTAACACTCTTACCAAAGCGTAAAACTCTTTGTCATATGTCGGGTAGTTAATACTTGCTCCACGTAGCTTCTCACTAAAGAACGCAATGGGTCTGCTTTCTGACTCCTCCAATACCTATCCCACTTGCATCACACTCGATCTCAAAAGTTTTAGCAAAGTTAGGTAAAGCAAGCAAAGGTGTTGAACTAAGTTTGTCTTTAACAAATTAAAAGCATCATCTTGTTCTTTACCCTACCTAAATCCCACATTCTTTTTGATGCATTCAGTTAATGGTGCAGCAATTGTAGAAAAATCTTTAATGAATCTTCTATAAAAGCTAGCAAGACCATAAAAACTTCTAACATTACTAACACTAGTGGGTTTTGGCCATTGCCTAATTATTTTCACTTTTTCCATATGTATTCCTTTATCATTAACAACATAACCAAGAAAAGTAATTTCATTAGTACAAAAAGTGCATTTCTTTATATTAGCATATAACTTTTATTTCTTAAGCACATCAAAAATAGCTTTTAAATGTGTTACATGCTCATTCAAACTTTTGCTATACACAAGTATATCATCAAAATAAACGACGATAAGCTTTGCAATGTAAGCACGCAAAACATAGTTCATCAATCTCATGAAAGTACTAGGTGTGTCAGTTAGGCCAAAATACATCACCAACTATTCATATAAACCATGTTTAGTTTTGAAAGCAATTTTTCATTTATCACCGTCATGCATTCTTATTTGATGATATCCATATTTCAAATCAATTTTTGAACACACACAAGAACCATACAATTCATCTAATATGTTATCTAACATAGGAATAGGATGTTGATACTTTATCATGATTTTGTTGATGACTCTACAATTAGCACACATTCTCCAAGATCCATCTTTTTTTTGCACCAACAAAATAGGAACTGTGCACATGGACTCATGCTTTCTCACACATAACCCTTTTTCATAAGCTCACTTACTTGCTTTTGGATTTCCTTGGTCTCTTAGGGGTTGCATCTATATGCTGGCTTGTTTGGTATGCTTGCACCGGGAATGAAATCTATTTGACGCTCAATTCCTCTAATTGGTGGCAAACCATTTGAAACTTCTTCGGAAAAGAGATCCTCATTTTCCTGCAAAAGATCAAGGTAATTTTTTGTTAATTTCGTTAGACGTAATCAAAATGTCCTTGCATATAAGTACAAGTATGGGCTGCCTCATCGTTAAGGCTTTCTTTACATCACTCATTTTGGCATAAGCACTCATTTTTCTTTCGCTCATGTCTTCCTTGTTTTCTCTCCCCCTGTGTTTCCCAATACTCTTATTTTTACCATTCAACTCATATTTTTCATTTTTCTCTCTTTCTGGCTCCCTCCCTAAAGTTTTGGTTAATGAAGATACAAGCTCCTTAACCTATTATTTTATGCATATTTGGTCTTCAAAAATGGTCTTTAGAGGCAAAGGTCCAAGTTAATATTTCTGTCCATCTATGATCAAAGAATAATGATTCTTGAACCCATCATGTGTTACCCTTCGATCATATTGTCATAGTCTCTCCCAACAACAAGTGACTAGCATACATAGGTACCACATCACACCAAACGTCATCCTATATCTACCAATTGAGAAAGAAACTAACACTTACCGATTTACCTTCACCACACCACTATCATTCAACCATTGTAATTTGTAAGGTTTTGGATGTTTGATAGTAGGTAATTTCAGTTTCTCCATGGGCAAGGTACTTGCCACATTGGTACAACTTCCACTATCAACAATTATGTTACACAACTTATTAGCAATCAAACAATGAGTGTGAAACAGATTCTCACGTTGTTCACCATGTTCATCATTTTTATTTTACAAACTAAGTGTGCGTTAAACAACTAAAATTTCACCTTTAGCATACTCAACATCATTAGCATCCTCTAATGAAGGAGGATCATCATCATCATCTCTCTCACTTTCAGATTTCACAATCTCATCCTTTATAATCATAACTCTCTTATTAGGACATTCACGTGTCATATGTCCATGCCCAAGGCACTTAAAATACTTAATGCCTCTAGTTTGATTCGGTTGATTCTTACATTTACCCTTGTTGCGTAATTCATTTTTGCCTTTAGCTTCACCAATTTTAGGTTTAATAATAGGCTTATCATCCTTTTTACTCCAATTCAATTTCCAAGAAGAAGAAATCGAATAAGGTTTTGAATCATACTTTGTGCCTTTTCTTTTGAGTTGCCTCTCAATCTTCATGACCACATTTACCATGTCCTCAATCTCTACATAATGTTGCAATTCCACAAGATCAGTAATGTTCTTGTTTAATCCACTCAAGAATCGAGTCATTGTGGCTTTATGGTCTTCCTCCACATTAACCCTTATCATGGTTATCTCTCCCTTTATGATACTCCTCAACACTCATAGAACCTTGTGTCAAAGTTTACAACCGTTGATGCAAATCCCTATAGTAATGGCTAGGGACAAATCTCCTCCTCAAGATTTGTTTCATCTCCAACCAAGTCTCCACGGGCCTTTCACCGTTTCTTCACCTGTCTTTATACAATTGATCCCACCAAACAATAGTACAATCACAAAATTCAACAACGGCTAATTTAACCTTTTTTTTCTTCGGAGTAGTTGTGACATTCAAAGATCAACTCCACTTTTCGTTCCCACTCCAAATAGGCATATGAATTATTCTTTCCTTGAAAAGAAGGAATTTTCATTTTGATACTGCCAATGTTTCTATCCACACCATCAAAACATCCTCTCCTAGTTTGTCTCCTAGGATTAACTTCTTGAGCAATTAGAGTTACTTGGTCATCATCCATGTCTTCTACTCCATCATATTCATTATTGACAAAGGTTGGTTGTCTCCCATGTTGTGGTCCTCCTTGTAATCTATTAATTGCATCATCATGCCTTTCTAGATGATCTCTTACATTTTCCATTATTTTGAATATACGTTCAAATTGTTGCTGCATTGCTTAAACCGAAAGATCATTTGATGTAGAACTCATTTCTTTTTCTTTAGACATGTTAAAACCTAAAAAATAAAATTAAAACAACCTCACCAATACTCTCTCAAGTGTCTCACTCAAGATTTGGTTTTTCTCGATGCTGATCTTACCAATCTTGCCTTTTATCTCTCTTGTTTTATTCTTTGGGTTCTTACTAAGGTACCTAAACAAACAATTCAGATTATGACAATTCAAGGATAGTGAAATTGGATAGATATAAAAGCAAAAAAAATGATAGGCCAATTTAAAGGTGTACGTATTACACTTTGATCATTCAAGAATTAGAATTGAAATATCAAATGAACAGGAAAAAAAATTCTAGAATAAAGAGAGATTTTCAAATCGGAACAAGAATTAAATGAACAAGATTGAATTTTGTAATTTACAAAAATTTCTTGAATCCACAATTCTGATCATTTACTTACTTAAAAATAGATCTTTTCTTTTTTTTTTTACCTTTGATTTTCTCTCTTTTTTTTATTTTCTCTCTTCTTTTTCTTTTGTCCGTGGCTTTTCTCTTTTTTTTCTTTACTTTCTAAATTTTTTTCTTTTCTTTCCTTTTCTTTTCTTTTCTTTTTATACTATAAATTATGGATAAACAAAGAAGAAGAATAAGAGCATAACAATGAAAGAAGAACCATAATTATAGCTATGATGCCGAAGAGAAAAGGAAAAGCTAAAAGATAGCAAATAAATGGATATGCAAACCTCAAACTTGAGCTGAGCTCTGATACCAAATGCTGGAAATTATCAACTCAGCAACCATACACCTCAATAGCTAAAGAGCTATGATACATATGGAATGTAAATTGACACCCTCCAATGAATTGAAACAAGAAGGATCATTTAAAATTGAAGTAAGAGGAACTATTCTAATCACTTTATTAAAGAGAAAAATGATAAAAGATTAGAACAACACTTTGATTCCCATAAACGCCACAAACTAAAAAGTTTGATAAGTTAAAAAGGAAAACAAAGATTTAGGGTTTTTAAATGCCCCAAGCAGAAGAGCTTGATAAGTTCCAAAGTTCATACAAGAACTTAAAAATAAACACTTACCGGTATTGGAAGATGATTATATTTCTCTAAGTTGTTCTTTGTAAAGAGAGTTAGCCTTATTTATATAGAGCAAGGCAAGGTATAAAGAGAATAAACCAATTAAATACATTAAATAACATTCATATTCCCAATTCATAAATGTAGATCATTCATGAATTCTGTCTTGAAAAATTTAAAAATAAAATTGTCCACAATTCCAAATATGGTCCACCATGGCTGAATGACCTTTATTCTTCAAAAATGGATTAAATTTCCTAATTCCTTCAAGGCTAAACTTTCTCTTCATGGTATGAACTTATCTGAATCACGTTGACCTTTTTTTGCTCTTCTTGCATCTATAGGACTTTGACCAAATCTTGACCAGCTTGTTACTTCCAAATGCCTTCCAATGAATAAGTTATGGCTTCTTTCATCTTTTTAGCTTTAGCTCTTATTATCGGTCCTTCATGAATAACAAAAGGGTCCTTGGTAGATTTATGATCAGCTAATTGGGTCATATCAAAAGGAAATAACACCTTACTGGTATAAGCTAGGGGGTGGCTATCTTGCATTAGTACAGCACCAATTCCGACTCCGGAGGCATTGGCTTCAATAACAAAAGTCTTATCGAAGTCGGGTAGCGCCAGTATGGGAGTTGTTGTCATTGCAGCTTTAAGTTCGTCAAAGGTAGTTGAGGCTTTGTCTGACTACTGGAAAGCATCTTTTTTCAACAAGTGAGGGTGCACTGATCTTTCCATAGTCTTTCACAAACTTGCGGTAGTAGCCCATCAAATTGAGAAAGTTGCACAACGATTTTATGTTCCTCGAGGTTGGCCAGTTCTGCTTCAATTTTGGAAGGGTCCATTACCACACCTTCCTCTGATATAATATGCCCAAGATATTCCACCTTGTTGAAGAAAGCTACACTCTGATTCTTTGACAAAAAGAATATGCTCTCGAAGAATCGTCAAAACAAGTCGTAAGTGCTAAAAATGACTTTCAAGAGAAGGACTATAAATAAGGATGTCGTCGAAGAAAACCAACACAAACTTAAGAAGATAAATCTAGAAAATACCATTTATAAGGCTCTGAAAGGTGGACGGAGCATTGGTGAGACCGAAGGGCATTACTAGGATTCGTAGTGGCCGTTGTGTGTCTGAAAGGCGATCTTCGATATGTCTTCTTCACACACTCGTATTTGATTATATATGGATCATATATTCAGCTTTGTGAAGGTTTGTACTCCCTTTAATTCATCAAGCAACTCATATATTACTAGAATAGGGTACTTGTGCTTAACGGTTATGCCGTTAAGAGCTCGGTAATCAATGCACATTCGCCATGTTCCATCCTTCTTTCGTACGAGGAGCACCGATGAAGAGTAGTGGCTACAACTTGGCCGAATAACTCATGTTCAAGCATCTCCCTGACAATCCTTTCTATTTCATCCTTCTAGAGATGAGGATACCGATATGGCCGAGTGTTTGCTAGAGGTTTGTCCGGAAGAATTGGTATACGATGATCATGTTAGCGGTTAGGAGGTAGGCTACGCGGTTCATCAAATATATCTGAAAATTCAGCAAACAAGGGAAGTAGGTTTGGGTCTTCAAATTTGGTTGGCCCCCCCTTAGATTGCTGCTCAAGTTGTACCAAGAAGCCATTGCATGTCTTATGCAAAACTTTCTCCATTCGTCGTGGTCAAATCGTTGATATGTCGCTCTTCCGTTTGCCATGCAGCACCACTTATTTTTCTTTGCTGTAAAATTTCATGATTAATTTTGAAAAATTCTAGGAAACATCACCTAAAGTCATCAGCCATTCGATGCCAAGCATGGTCTCATAATCATCAAGAGGGAGGAGGAAAAAATCTACAATTATCTCTTGATCCTGCAACAAAAGCTTCACCCACAGGCATTGGCGATCACACTTCGAAATTCATCCATCGGCGACCGTAACGTTAAACCTGCTATAATCCTTAATAGGTAAGGCCATCCGAACAGCAACCATATTGTTCATAAAATTATTAGTGCTCCCGGTGTTAATAAGACTGGTGATTGATTGTTGCTTCAGAAGTCCTCCCACTATCATCGTTTGCGGGTTCGTTTAGCCGGTAAGAGCATGAATCGTAATATCAACCGACTTCTGTTCTTCATCTGTGACCTCTTCCTCATGCTCTGGGACCTCCTCCTCCATATCTTCAAGAGGTTCAATCAGTAGGAGGCGACCCTTTTTGCAGCAATGATCGCAGCTCCACGGCTCATCGCAATGCCAATAAAGACACTTTACTGATCAGTCATGTAGTTCTCTTGTCAATTTTTTTGGCAGCAAAGGATGGTTGAGAATAGAAGGAGGTTTATATGCCATGGGCCTAGGAGTGTTTCTCATCCTCCAAGCAACTTGGTTGAGCTGTTCCTCTGTATTCAGGCGAAAGAAATTATAGCCGACATGGTACGGGGCTATCGCGCCTTATCCTCCCCTTTTATCACTGCTAGAGTCCTTTGATGAATGTTCCTAACAATTATCAATCAATCCAATCATGAGCAAAGTAGGATGGCTTCTCAAACCTGGTTTGGTACTCTTGAATCATAGAGGTCTGTCAGATCTTTGCGAGTTGGCCATCGATATTTTCATACTCCATTGGTTCGAAGCAGTTCAGTAGTGCATTCTTAAATTGATTCCACGTCGAAGCCCCATGATTATATTCCAGCCAATTGTACCACTAAATTGTATCTCCTTCAAGGTGGATTATAGCGATGTCCACTATAGAATCATCTAAGGTTCGGTAGTAGCGAAAATAGCGTTCAGAGCGTAAAATCCACCCCGTCGGGTCTCCTTCCCATCGAGGGAAGTCCACCCTCATACATGGCTATAGCATATCCGAGGGCTATCCCTCCTTTTTGGTAGACCTTCTAAACTCTCTCCTTGTTGAAATTTGGTTGGGCTTGGTGGTTGTCCAATTTTGAATTCCACGAACAAAGCGTGCAGTTTGTCCTCCAAACGCGATTCAAGCTATGATTCCGATGCTTCAAATTTGGCATCAATTGGATCTTGAGAAGCCATGGCGTATGCCTATAGATTAGATATGTCCTTGTCTTTTTTCTATGGATGGGTCAATGACATAGGTGGTGGAAGATTCGGACAATAGGTTGGTGATAGAAGGGTTCGACTGCAATGGTTTACTATTTTGGGCTACAGTTTTGGGTGTTGTTAGGGTTATGATGGCTGTATCTTAAGGCTATGGGGATGCCCTAAAGACATCTTGGCTGGTGGTGATAGAACCATAGAAGGAGCTCTATAGATTTTGATCTTTGAGGGGGATCAACCCTTGGAATGCTATAGGGGTTCCTCCTTCCTAGAACTCGGTACAAGGCTGAATAAAAGATTGATCTTGCTTGATAAAAGAGAAAGGGCAGCTACATTATTATATAGGGTTCTAAACCCTAGACCATGGGGTGCTTGCCTAAGTAAAACTACCCCTTTGCCCTCATATAGCCGACCTAGCTGAGGAAAACCTTAGCCGACCAGCCTAGTAAAGGGGGCGGCGGCCACTAAGCCCTAAGGCCCCAATCTAACCCTAGCCACACTTCTTTATAGGATAGAAGTGGCTGGGTGGGGTTATTACAATCCCACACGATTTTTATTGACTACTTCTAGGGTGATTAGGACTCAACCCTACTGGAGTCCTCTCAAGCCCGCCCTCTTTGAATCAGCCTTGTCCTCAAGGCTGAGGGTTTATAAACTCTAGGAATCGAGTCTTCAGCTCCTAGTAAGACTCCTACATTGCATCTTTGGATGGTAAATTATTCCACTTCACGAGTACTTCAGTTGAGGGGCATCGACGGTGCATCACAATCCTCTAATCAAGTATAGCTTTAGGCTGGGCTTGAATCTCGCAATCATTAGAAGTGCTCGGCAGCAGAGCCTTAACTAACTCACTTTCTCCCAATTTCGGCTTTAGCAAGGATACGTGGAAGACGGGATGGATCTTAGCATCATCTGAGAGTTTTAATCTGTATGACACGGCCCTAATATGCTCCAAAATCTAATATGGTCTATAGAATCGTGGAGATAGCTTCATCGACGCTCTGGTGTTAATTGACAGCTGCTTGTATGGTTGTAGGCGAAGGTAGACCCAATCTCCTACCAAAAATTCTCGCTCGCTCAAGTGAGTGTCAGCTTGTTGCTTCATGCGGGCATGGGCGACAGTTAGGTTATCTTTCAATAGCTGTAGAAGCTTATCCCTGTCAATTAAGTTATGGCCAACTTGATCCACTTTGGCCTCACCAATTACATATTTAGGTATTACAGTGGGCGGTTGGCCATACAAAGTCTCATAGGAGGTACATTTAGTTGATGAATGATAAGTTATGTTGTACCACCATTCAGCCCAAGGAAGCCACCTTGTCCACTCTTTGGGTCGATCATTGGTGAAACACCGTAAATAAGTCTCGAGGCATCTGTTCACCACTTTTGTTTAGTCATCCGTTTGTGGATAATAGGTTGTGCTCATCTTCAATTGGGTGCCTTGTAGTTGGAAGAGTTTAATCCAAAATTTACTTGCAAACACCCTGCCACAGTCGCTTACAATCGACCTTGGCATCCCATGTAGTTTTATAATATTTTCCATAAAAAGTTGACCAATACTGGCAACGGTATAAGGATGTCTCATGGCACAGAAATGAGTATAGTTGGTTATACGATCTACCACCACAAAGATCGTGCTTTTACCTTGAGATGGTGGGAGCCCTTCGATGAAGTCCATAGAGATGTCAGTCCATGCTGAGTCCGATATAGGCAGTGGATGTAGTTTTCCCAGACTTGCCATTGTTTCACCTTTTTGCTGCTAGCATATATCACATTTAGATACATAATCATAAATCGATCTTTTCATGCCTCTCCAAAAGAAGTTTTGCTTCACCCTCTTATATGTTCTTAGAAATCGTGAAGAGTGAAACTCATGCAAAATAATTTTAATGCAAGGGAAAGAAGGGACAATCACAATTTGGTCTTTGTAGCGCAAGTCCTTCGAATCCCAAGTGTAGTGGCCCATGGAACTCGGATTCTTCTATAATTTTTCTATGATGCTTCGGGTTTCTAGATCGCTCTTCCACTCCTCTCTAATGTCTTTGAGGAAGTCGGTGGAGGGAAGGGAGATGGCTGAAATTTCGGCTTGTCCCGGTAGCCGAGATAGAGCATCTGCAATAATATTCTTTTTTTCCTTTCGATAAATAATTTCATAATTAAAGCTAAGAAGTTTAGTTACCCATCATTGTTGCTCTAGGGAAGATATTTTCTACACCAAAAAATACTTGAGGCTTTGGTTGTCAGTTTTAATCTGGAAGCGTCGACCGATAAAGTAGGGTCTCCACTTCGTGACAGTGTGTACGATAGATAGTAAGCATTTCTTTATCATACACAGACATTGTAAGATGGGAGGGAGATAAAACCTTGCTAGTGTAATCTAGAGGTCAGTTATCTTACATTAGAATAGCCCCAATTCCAACTTCGGATGCGTCAACCTCAATCACGAAGGTGCGATTGAAATCGCGCAGTGCTAGGACCGACGTTGTCGTCATGGCTGCCTTGAGTCGTTCAAATGCTGTGGAAGCTTTATCCGACCATAAGAATGAGTCTATCTTCAGTAAATACATGAGTGGGGCACTGATCTTGCCATAATCTTTCACGAATTTCTAGTAGTAGCCTGTGAGTCAAGGAAGCCGCGCCGTGATTTTATGTTCGTAGGTTTCAGCCATCCTTGCATTGTTTTGATCTTTGTCGGATCTACTACCACTCCATCATCTGATATAATATACCCTAGATACTCCACTTTACGTTATAAAAAGTTATACTTTGACTATTTAACATAAAGGGTATTCTCCCGAAGGATTGTTAGAATAATTCGCAAGTGCTGAAAATGCATATCAAGTATAGGGCTATAAGTAAGATATCATCAAAAAAGACTAACATGAAATTTGCATAGAAACCTCCAGAAAATGTCATTCATCAAGCTTTGAAAAGTATGAGCATTCGTAAGTCCGAAGGGCATTACTAAAAACTCACAGTGGCCGTTATGTGTATAGAATGCAGTTTTTGGAACATCTTCAATGCATACCTGAATATGATAGTATTTGGCATGGAGATCCAATTTAGTGAAGACTCGGGCTCCTTTTAGTTCATCCAAGAGCTCATCTACTACTGGTATAGGGTATTTGTCTTTGACGATGATGGTGTTCAAATCTCGGTAATCAATTTACATCTGCCACGTACTGATATGACTCCAGCAGGGTTGAGTCATAATCACCCTAGAAGTAATCAATAAAACCCTGTGAGATCGTAATAAAACCCCACCTAGCCACTTCTATCCTATAAAGAAGTGAGGCTAGGGTTTAGATTGGGGCCTTAGGGCTTAGTGGCACCCCCTTTACTGGGCAAGTCGGCCAGGGTTTCCCCCTGCTTAGGTCAGCTATATAGCCAACCTAGCCGACCCCAATTCCTACTAAGGCATATTGGCTATAGAAATGACAAAGGGGTTATTTTACTTAGGCAAGCACCCCATGGGCTAGGGTTTAGAACCCTATATAATGATGTGGTCGCCCCCTCTCTTTTATCAAGCAAGATTAATCTTTTATTCAGCCTTATACCGAGTTCTAGGAGGGAGGAACCTCTATAGTGTTCCAAGGGTTGATCTCCCTTAGAGATCAAAATCTATAGGACTCCTTCTGGGGTTCTATTATTTAGTATCAGAGCAGTGTTCCTCGACACCTTCGCTGCTACCATTCATCTCTCTCACTATCGCCCTTTGCATCGTCGTCATCACCGTCTTTTGTGCTGTCACCTGTAACATTGTTGTTCATCTATTTCATCTTCGCTGCATCATCATCACACAAAAAAGGAAGGACAGAGAAAGAGAAGAAGAAGAGCATCGTTGTCACACTGCTCATCCCTTTCTCCCCTGCCGCAGCAGTCGTTGCTACTACCTTCATCCCCGTCGGCCACCACTTTCCTCTCCTCCCTCATATGCGGTAGCCTTCTTGGTCGAAGCCCCTGCCATCACCCTTCTCCCCACCGCCTGCTACCACTGCCATCGCTGCTGCCCCATCTTCCTCCCCTGCTCCTGCCACCAGCCACCTCTGTTCCTTCTCTTCCCTTCAGCCTCATCTGCTTCCTGCTACCCCTGCGTGTCATTGCTGCTTTCCTCCTCAACAATCGTAACCGCAGCCAAAGCCCTCATTGGCCACAGCCACTGCCCTCTCCTTCAGCCTTCTCTACTTCCTGCTACCCCTACCTGCAGTCACTGACTTCCTCCTTAATCATAGCCTCACCGACCACTTAGCTACACCGTTGTCCCCTGCTACAGCCCTCGTCATTGCCAACCGTCGCTATCCCCTGCTTGTCGACACCGACAATCTCGTTACGGTCAAGTTCTACTACATCTACAACATATGCCCTTGACTCGACAATAGAAAAAAAGAACTGAACATCATTAATCTACAATCCTACACGATAACTACGGATGATGTACTAGACATAAGGTTTAAAGCATTCGAGGCCTGTATGGAAGACAAATTCCAAAAACTCCTCCGCAAATTTAGAAGAAACCGATCAAGAGCCTCAACAAAACTCAACATAGTGAAAGTTCCAAAGGGAGTCAATTTGAAAAGTATGATCATGGGCAGGACATAGGATACACACGCATGAGGGTGGAACTTCCCAGATGGAAAAATGGAGACCCAATCGGTTGGATCTCACGTGCTAAATTTTTTTTTCATTTTCACAGGACTCCGGAGGAATCCATGGTAGAGATAGCTTCCACTCAACTCGAAGGTGATGCGATCCAATGATATGATTTGTACGAGACCTATCACGGAGTCCCTTCATGGGGACAGTTCAAAAGAGAGCTCATGATTCACTTCGGACCGTTGGAGTGTGAGAACATTAATAGACATCTCACCAAAATCCGCCAGACTTCCATAGTACAAGAGTACTGGAGCAAATTTGAGCGTTTGTTGAACCAAACCTGAGATTGGCTTGCGAAGTTAAAGCTCGCCATCCCCGCACCATGATAGCAGCCATATCATTCGCTAGCGTGCATGAAGGAAAAATCAATATGGACACTTGCCGGAACAGAAGTTTCAATAAACAGGAAAAATCAATAAAGGAGGACTTTAAAGTGGTCAACATAGAAGAGTCACTTTTGACAGTTAAGCCAACTAAAAAGGAATAAAAAACTGACTATATGGAGTCCAATAATAAATGTTGTGACAAACTTCTGACAATTGAACCAGCTAAGGAGGAATCGAAAATTGACAATATGGAGTCTGATCATGAAGGTTATGCCAAATTTGAAGACAAAATTGCTAATGGGCGAACCCTAATTTATGATAACAGGTGCTTAAAGGTAAAACAACTACTTATCGATTTCTTTTTGATGCCCCAGGAAGACTTCAAAGTGGTGATCCTCAAAATAAGATATGGTACTACCACTAGCTATCGGATAAAAAGGGTTCTTCATAAGACTACAATGACAATTGCATGAGATGATCAAACTATTACTTACACCAAGTAGAGACTCTTCTTAATCGATCAAAGAGTTGTGATGCGAGGTAAATATTAAAGAGCTCCCAAAATCTGATACTGCTCAGCCTTGAGGACAAGGCTGATTTGAAATGGGCGGGTCTGTTAGGATCCTAACTAAGTCGAGTCCATCCATTCATAATTAAATCAAGTTGAATCATGTTACTCTATCCAGTCGGAGTCAATTATGAGTCAAGTGAGTACAATTGAGTCAGTTATGAGTTGGTTGGAGTTGATTTTTATCTTCGGTTAGGATGGAGTCAGTTATTATTTTGGAGTTTATCAGTTAGTTACGAGTCAAAGTTTAGCCGGAGTCTTGGCAGAGTCCTATAAAAAGGCTATAAACTCTTTATGAAAATCAATCAATAAAGAAGTATTAGTTTTAGCCAAAAGGTAAAACCCTAGGAGGCAGATCCCATCGAAGTGATCTAGGAGGCCCGATCCCCTCGAAGAGATCGATTATCCCCCTTTTCTATCCTCCTCCGTAATAGAACCCTAGGGTTCTACCATTTGGTATCAGAGCATACCCATGAAGGTCTCTCTTGGTAGCGATTCAAGGAAGGGCTACTTAATCGCTTCAGACCAACCGATTTCAACATCGATGGACAATTGGCGAAGATTCGACAAACCTCGACAATACATAAATACCAAACAAGGTTTGAATGTTTATTTAATTAAACTATGGATTGGTCTAAAAAGAAACTTATAGGAACTTTTATCGAGGGCCTAAAGCCGGAGATTCGAGGAGAAGGCACAGCAGCCATACACTCGTATGGTGGCGATTTCCTTTGCAAGAATCCAGGAAGAACGATTGAACTATGAAGTATGAAGGACAAGGGTCGCTCCCCGACCAGCCATGTCGAAGCCTTCAGCCCCCTCTACTGCCATCTGAGCCCCCACACTAAAAAAAAAAATAAGGGACGAGCTTCGTGAATGATCGACCAAGGGGTTGTGTTAGCACTGCGATGAACCATGGAGCCAAGAACATCACTGCAAAAAGGGCCGACTCCTCATGATTGAACTAGTAGAGGATGAGGACAATGAACCATCTAAAGAAAGTCTCAAACCTGAAGATGAAGCTATGGGGAAAGAGCCCCAACCGGCCGACTACACAGTGCACGTGCTGGCCGACAACTCCAACCTGCAGAAGATGAAAGTTGGAGGACTTCTTGAACAGTAACCAATCATCGTTCTCATCGATATGGGCAGCACAAATAACTTCCTCAACAGCAAGGTCACTGCACAAATGGCGCTTCAAATTGAAGGTTGTAACAAGTTCGATGTAAAGGTCGCCAACTGCCGAATCCTCAATTGCGACCAACGGTGCCCGCGGGTAAAATTGCTCCTACAAGACCAAGAAGTGATAGCTGATTTCTTCCTCCTACCCATCGATGATTATGAAGCTATGCTTGGGATTGAATGGCTCACAACATTAGGTGACATCTCCTGGAATTTCTCTAAACTAATCATGAAGTTTTATTGTAAAGGGAGACAAATCACATTGCGAGGCAAGCACGGGAGCCATATTTCCACCGTTTCGACGCAGCGAATAGAGAAGGTGCTACACAAAACAAATGGTGGATTTTTTATGCATATCTAACAGCCATCGAAGGAGGAAAAAGTGTAAAATTTAGATCCTAATCTTGCCCTCTTGCTGGATGAATTCGCAGATGTTTTCACGGAGTCATGTGGGCTTTCCCCTAACCGGCCAGATGACCAACACATACCTATTTTGCCGGGTAAATCTCTAGTAAATTTAAGACCATACTGTTATCCTCACTTGCAGAAGGACGAGATTGAGAACATCGTCAAGGAGATGCTTGACACTAGAGTAATTCGACCAAGCTGCAGCCCTTACTCCTCGCTGATGTTGCTAGTGCGTAAGAAGGATGGTATGTGGCAGATGTGCATTGATTATCGGGCTTTGAACGCCATCACCGTCAAAGATAAATATCCTATACCAATCATAGATGAGCTCTTGGATGAAGTAAAGGGAGCTCGGGTCTTCACTAAATTGGATCTCCGTTCCGGTTATCATCAAATTCGGGTATGCACTGAAGATGTTTCAAAAACTGTATTCTGCATACATAACAGCCACTACGAGTTTTTGGTAATGTCTTTCGGACTTACGAATGCTCCTTCTACTTTTTAAAGCTTGATAAATGATATTTTTTGGAGGTTTCTACATAAGTTTGTATTGGTATTTTTTGATGATAGCCCGCCCTACACTTGATATGCATTTTCAGCACTTACGAACTGTTCTAATGATTCTTTGGGAGAACACCCTTTATGTTAAACAGTCAAACTATAGCTTTTTATAGCGTAAAGTGGAGTATCTAGGGCACATTATATCATAGGATGGAGTGGCGGTAGACCTGATGAAGATCGAGGCAATGCAAGGATGGCCGAGATCTACAAACATAAAATCGATGCACGGCTTCCTTAGACTCACGAGCTACTACCGAAAATTCGTAAAAGATTATGGCAAGATCAGTATCCTACTCATGTCCCTACTAAAGAAAGACTCATTCTTGTGGTCAGATAAAGCCTCCATAGTCTGTGAACGACTCAAGGCAACCATGACGACAACGCCAGTCCTAGCACTACTTGATATCAGTCTCACCTTCGTGATTGAGGCTGACGCGTCCGGAGTTAGAATTGGGGTTGTTCTAATACAAGATGGTCGATCCCTTGCTTACACCAGCAAAGCTTTGTCTCCCTCGTATCTTAAAATCTCCATGTATGATAAAGAAATGCTTGCCATCGTACACATCGTCACGAAGTGGAGACCCTACATAATTGGTCGATGCTTCCAAATTAAGACCGACCACCAAAGTCTTAAATATTTTTTAGAGCAAAAAATATCTTCCAAGGAGCAGCAATGATGGGTAACTAAACTTCTTGGCTTTGATTATGAAATTATTTATCGAAAGGGGAAAGAGAGTGTTGTTGCAGATGCTCTATCACGGCTACCGGGACAAGCCAAAATTTTAGCCCTCCCTTCCCTCCACTGACTTCCTCAAAAACATTAGGGAGGAATGGAAGAATGACCCAAAGACCCGAGACATCATAGAAAAATTGGAGAAAGATCTGTGTTCCATGGGCCACTACACTTGGGATTCGAAGGACCTACGGTACAAAAGCCAAATTGTGATTGTTCCTTCTTCCTCTTGCATCCAAATTATTTTGCATGAGATGCACTCTTCACCTTCTGCAGGGCACTCTGGATTTCTGAGAACAAACAAAAGGGTGAAGCAAAACTTCTTTTGGATGGGCATGAATTGATTGATTTATGATTATGTATCTAAGTATGATGTATGCCAGCAATAGAAGGGTAGAACAGTGGCAAATCCAGAAAAACTACAACCACTACCTATACCGGACTCAGCATAGATAGACAACTCTATGGATTTCATTGAAGGACTGCCACCATCTCAAGGTAAAAGCATGATTTTTGTGGTGGTAGATCGTTTAACCAAATATGCTCATTTCTGTGCTGTGAGATATCCCAATACCGCTGTCAGTATTGCTCAACTTTTTGTGGAAAATATTATAAAACTGCATGGGATGCCAAGGTCGATTGTGAGTGACTGTGATAGGGTATTTACAAGTAAATTTTGGACCAAGCTCTTCCAACTTCAAGGCACCCAATTGAAGATGAGCATAGCCTATCATCCACAAACGGACGACCAAACAAAAGTGGTGAACATATGCCTCGAGACTTACTTATGATGCTTCACTAGTGACCAACCCAAAGAGTGAACAAAGTGGCTTCCTTGGGCCGAATGGTGGTACAATATAACTTATCATTCATCAACTAAATGTACCCCTTATGGGGTATTGTATAGCCGATCGCCCCTTGTAATACCGAAATATATAATTGGTACAGCCAAAGTAGATCAGGTCGACCAAAACTTAGTTGACAGGGACAAGCTTCTGCAGCTGCTGAAAGACAACCTAACTGTCACTCAAGCCCATATAAAGAAACAAGCAGACACTCACCGGAGTGAGCGAGAATTTTTAGTAAGAGATTGGGTCTACCTTCGTCTACAACTATACAAGCAGTTGTCAATCAACGCGAGAGCGTTGATGAAGGTATCTCCATAATTTTATGGATCATATCATATTTTGGAGCGTATTGGGGCCGTAGCATACAAATTAAAGCTTCCAGATGACGCTAAGATTCATCCATTTTTCACGTATCCTCGCTAAAGTCGAAATTAGGAGAACGTGAGTTGGCACAGACTCAGCTGCCAAACACTATAAATGATGGCAAGATTGAAGCTCAACCTGAAGCTATACCCGATCAGAGGATTGTGATGCGTCATCGACGCCCTTCAACTAAAGTACTCGTGAAGTGAAATAATTTACCATCCGAAAATACAACGTGGGAGTCTTATGATGAGCTGAAGACCCAGTTCCCAAAGTTTATGGACCTTCAGCCTTGACGACAAGGCTAATTTTAAGATGACGGGCTTGATAGGACTCCAATAGGGTTGAGTCCTAATCACCCTAGAAGTAATCAATAAAACCCTGTGAGATTGTAATAAAACCCCACCTAGCCACTTCTATCATATAAAGAAGTATTGCTAGGGTTTAGATTCGGGCCTTAGGGCTTAGTGGTCTTCACCCCCTTTACTGGGCTAGTCGGCCAGGGTTTCCCCCTGCTTAGGTCGGCTATAGAGCCAACCTAGCCGACCTCTGTTCCTACTAAGGTAGGTCAGCTATAGAAGGGGTAAAGTGGTAATTTTACTTAGGCAAGCATCCCATGGGCTAGGGTTTAAATCCATATATAATGATGTAGCCGCCCCCTCTCTTTTCTCAAGCAAGATTAATCTTTTATTCAGCCTTGTGCCGAGTTCTAGGAGGAAAGAACCCCTATAGTGTTCCAAGGGTTGATCCCCCTCATAGATCAAAATCTATTGGGCTCCTTCTTGTCACGGGCTTACCTGAATTTGCCTAAGCCATGCGGCACCCTTGCGGCCCTCCCGAAGACTTAGCTGAAATTGCCTAAATCGTGAAGCAACCTTGCCCATTGTTATGGACTTAGCTGGGATTGCCTAAGTCATTAAACGCCCAAAGCGTTATCTGTCTGCACAGGGTCAGCCCTCTTACAACCTCTTAAGGTCTCGTAGGACCTGCAAAGAAGAAGTTGATTAGCTTGGAAGTGAGCGATGAACACGTCCCGACGTCTCGCAAAGTGGCAAGCTATACAAGCAATTTGTCGAACACATTGAGTGCAGCTGAGAAAAGAGAGAAAGAGAGCGAAATAGGACTTTGGAGGGTTGTAGGAATGGTCGCAAGTCCACAAATGATGGTTCCCAAGGTATCGGACGCAAGACAAGTTCAATTGCTGATGAACGCCTACGCCCGACATATACCCGGAGCCCCATCCAGCCCGGTGCCACCCGGGGGGTTCCAAGGTGCTGAAATGGCTGACATTTTGCACCGCTCAGAAAGGTTGTCGTGGCACACGAAAAAGACCAAAAAACAAGGCTGTTTTGGCTCTATGCAGTGAACGATCGTTCTGCAGCCTTCTATACTACTTTCGCTCATATTTCTTAGATAAAAACACATAAACTCAAGGGAAAACAAGCTGCCAAACATATGTATAAGCAAGAAAAAGCAACGAACGGTTCATGGGGCGAAGATGTTACGGTTGAGCGACGTCTGTTCGTGACATGCTCCCCCACTTAAACTGTCGACGCCCTCATCGACGCTTGTTGGTAGGCTTTGACGCGAGCTTCTTCATGTCGGAGGGCATCTTCGGGCACCCAACTAGCTTCTGTTTGAGGAAGCTTTTGCCACTTCACCAAGTACTCAATTTGCTGTGCTCTATTGGGTAGCTTTATCTTGCAATCCGCTAAAATAGTTTCAACTCGGTTCTCGTAAGAGGCTCTAGTGGGGGGTAGTCGAGTTGGAACATTTCGAGAATCATCTTGCGGATTTGAGTGGTAGGCTTTCAAGTTTCTCGCATGGAAGACGTTATGAATTCTAAACCATGCTGGCAGTTTCAACTTGTATGAGACACTGCCTACTCTGCTGATGATTGGGAAAGGCCCTTCATATTTGCACACCAATTTTGTGCACTCTGTGCCTAAAGAACTGGAGTGATGCTGGTTGGAGCTTCACCAACACCATGTCGCCCACTTTAAACTCTTATGGTCGCCTCCCTAAGTCTGCCCACTTTTTCATCTTCTTGGCCGCCTTCTCCAAGTAAGCCCGCACAATATCTGCATTGCGATGTCATTCCTTTGCAAAGTGATAAGCTAATGGGCTACTCCCTGTATAACCAATAACCAGGGTGTGAGGAGTTGATGGCTATTATCCCGTAATAATCTCAAATAGGATCTTGTTGGATGCAGAGCTCCGCTGTAAGTTATAGGAGAATTGGGCTATGTCCAACAGCTTCACCCAATCTCGTTGGTTGGCACTTACGTAGTGCCGAAGATATCGCTCCAAGAGCGAGTTAATTCTTTATGTTTGGCCATCCGTTTGGGGGTGGAGGCTTGTGGAGAAGTATAATTTAGATCCCAACAACTTGAACAACTCAGTCCAAAATTATCCCAAGAACCGAGAATCTCGATCACTAATGATGTTGTGTGGGACTCCCCAAAACTTCACCAGATTCTTCATCATCAACTTAGCCGCCTCCTCCGCTGAGCAATGTAGGGGTGTAGCAATGAATGTTGCATACTTCAAAAACCGATCAACTACCATGAGTATCGATCCAAGTCCCCCTACTGTGGGCAAGCTTGATATGAAGTCCAAGGAAATGCTCTCCCAAGGCCTTTCTGGTACGGGCAACGGCTCCAAAAGTTCCATTGGCTTCTGCTGCTCTACCTTGTCCTGTTGACAAGTAAGGCATGTTCGAACATATTCCTCTACATCTGTCCCCATTTTCGGCCAATAGAAGGCCCTCTCCACGAGAGCCATTGTTCGGTGGATACCCGGATGTCCAACCCAAAGGGAATCGTGACACTCTTTCAGGAGTTCACGCCTCAAGTTATCCGCTCGCGGAACATAAACTATGTTCCCCTTGGTATAGATGAGTCCCTCCTGGACCCAAAATCGTCGTGCCTTGCCCTCTTTGATGAGTTGCATCAGAGTTACTACCTGAGGATCTCGGTACAGTCCATCCCTGATCCTGGAAAGGAAGTTGGAGCGCAATTTACTTGCTTGGCCTCCGCCCTCCATCTGTATAGCATTCACTAGCCCCACTTTCTGACTCAATGCATCGGCCACGACATTTGCTTTTTCGGGCTTGTACTCCATTACCATGTCGAACTCAGCCAAGAAGTCCTACCATCGTGCTTGCTTTGGGGAGAGTTTCTTTTGAGTTTGGAAGTAACTCAATGCGACATTGTCTATCCTTAGCACAAATGGTGCTCCCAGAAGGTAGTGTCGCCACACTCGTAGATTGTGGACCACCGTTGTCATCTCCTTCTCATGCACAGGATATCGCCGCTCGGTCTCGTTGAGCTTGCGACTCTCGTAGGCCACCGGATGACCCTCCTGCATAAGAACTCCTCCAATAGCAAAATCAGAAGCATCTATATGGACTTCAAAAGACTTTTC
This sequence comes from Ensete ventricosum, assembly GCA_029747655.1. Classification (NCBI taxonomy): domain Eukaryota; kingdom Viridiplantae; phylum Streptophyta; class Magnoliopsida; order Zingiberales; family Musaceae; genus Ensete; species Ensete ventricosum. The sequence continues at coordinate 35,279,789 of JAQQAF010000006.1, read as the reverse complement.
ATAGTCTGGTAATTTGAGTACAGGTTCCTCCACCACAGTAGTCTTTAGGTCTTGAAATGTCATCTCACATTTGTCCGACCATCTCCAGGACTGCTCCTTCTTTAGCAACTCCGTCAACGGAGCTGCGCGCTTCGAATACCCAGCTATGAAGCACCGATAATAGTTGACGAACCCAAGGAAGGATCTCAACTGTGGCACCTTCCTTGGTGTTCACCAGTCCACCACAGCTTGCACCTTTGACTGATCCATTCGGATGGAACCATTGCCGACTCGATGCCCCAAGAATAAAATCTCCATTTGGGCGAAATAGCACTTTTCCCTCTTCACGAACAAGGTGTTCTCCTTGAGAACTTTGAAAATTGTTCGGAGGTGTCTAACATGCTCCTCAAGTGTTTGGCTATAGATGACGATATCGTCTAAGTAGACGACCACAAACTTGTCCAGATACTCCTTGAACAGCTGGTTCATTAGAGTGCAGAATGTGGCCGGAGCATTGGTTAAGCCGAAAGGCATCACCAAGAACTCGAATGCTCCATACCTAGTCACACAGGTAGTCTTTGCCTCATCACCTTCTGCAATGCGCACCTGCAAATACCCCCACTGAAGGTCGAGTTTGGAGAAGTACTTTGCCTTGCCCAATTGATCGAACAAGTCCGCGATGAGCGAGATAGGGTACTTGTTCTTCACTGTCATCTTGTTAAGGGCTCGATAATCGATGCATAATCGGAGACTCCCATCTTGTTTCTTCTGAAAGAGGACTGGAGCTCCGAAAGGTGCTTTGGAACTGCGGATGAGACCACCGCTTAGCAGTTCATCTAACTACTTCCTCAATTTCGCCAACTCTGGAGGGGCCATACGGTATGGTGGTCTCACTGGAGGCTTAATTCCCGGCTCCAGCTCAATCCGATGATCCACACCTCTGCATGGTGGTAGAGTTCTTGGCAACTCTGTTGGCATCACATTTGAGAACTCCTTCAGGATGTTCGCCATAACAACAGGTTCCTGAATGGCTTCCGCATCACGTGTCTCTAGCTTCATAGCCGCTACAAAGGTTGATTCACCTTTTCGTACCCCTTTCTTCAATTGTAAAGCTGATATTTGTTGTCGGTCCTTGGTCCCTCCCCGAGAAACTAGAACCATGCAGGGATCATCACCTCCCATTAGACACAAGAAGTTCAGGAACAGTACAGGCACCAACTTCGCTGCGTGCATAAACTCCATTCCGAGAATCACTTGGAAGTCGTCTAGTGGCACTGCCATCAAGTTTGTGCTCCCGCTCCATGTCCTGATCTTGATGGGGATCCATTTTGCTTGTCCTGAGATCCGCTTGGCCTCCGAATTCACAGCCTTCATACGACTTGGGCTCTTCTCCAAGAGTAATCCCAATCGCTTAGCTTCACGATCGGCAATAAAATTGTGGGTTGCACCCATGTCCACCATTGCACGGGTTCTTTGGCCATTAAGCTTGATGTCCACATACGTCAACTCGCTGTTTCCTGCCTTCAGTGGCTTTGCCTTTGTGTTCTCCCCCACTTGACCCCGCAACGCATTCAACAAACGCATTGCTCCCATCCTGGGTCCTTACGATGCCTCACTGTCGCTACTAGAGTCAGAATACTCGAACTAAGGGCAATAGCTTTGCCCTTGTCTGACTTATGGGATAGAACCGATGCCGTTAGAGTATTGAGTGCCTATTTTTGTGGGTACTCCCTCACTTTGTGTGGTCCTCCACATAAGAAGAATCCACTAGACTTTGGGACTCTACCTCTTGAGCCCGGTCCCTTGTGGAAATTCTTCTTCTTTTGCTCGCCCCCAGACTCCTTCGCTCGAGAGTATTTAGATGGGTGATTTCCCGAAGAGTGTTTCTTCTTTCTCGAATCCTCCGAAGAAACAAAGTCTGTCAGCCTTTCCGCAACTGCAATTGCCCCGACTGCGTCGGTGACATTCCTCCGATATAGTTCTTGTTGTGCCCATGGCTTCAAGCCATCGAGGAAGCTGAATAGCTTGTCTTTCTCAGACATGTCCCGAATATCCAGCATCAGTGCTGAAAATTGTTTCACATAGTCTCGGATTGTTGTACTCTAGCGGAGTTATCTCAGTTTCCTTCTTGCGATAAACTCTGTGTTCCCGGGCAAGAACTGAGTTCTCAACTCTCGCTTCAAGTCTCCCCATGTATCCACTCGACATCGGCCTTGTTGGATCTCTTCCCAACGGGTTCGCCACCAAAGTTTTGCATCCCCATTCAGATACATTGTTGCTATCGCAACTTTGGTTTCTTCAGAATCGAGCCTTGTAGCACGAAAATACTGTTCCATGTCGAACAAGAAATTTTTAAGCTCTTTGGCATCCCTAGCACCTCCATAGCACTGCGGCTCCGGTGCTCTGAAGTGTTGCGGTGGCGCTGCGCGGGTGTTGTTCCCTCCCGCATCAAGAGTCCTTGTTAACACCATCACCTTAGCCGTGAGTTCTGCCACAACTTTATGTAGATGTCGTACGGAATCTTTGGTGTCCTCTGTCAGTTGATCAATCAGGGATTCAACATTCTCGATCCGAGTTTCAGCTTCTTCTTGCGAGCTCTCTACCCCAAGTAGCATTCCTTGGCCTTGGTAGAGTTCCTCCACGCTCGCTTCAAGAACATCGAGGCGGGTTTCCGCCATTGTAAGTCTCTCTCTTTGGCCCTTCTTCCGGTTGGCGCTCCAGATGGTGCCTCCTCCCCTCGTGGAGAATACCTAACTTCACGCTCATCTTGTTCACTGTCGCGCTCCTCATAAGCGACTCCAGCAGTTTACGAACGAGTTTGCACTTGCAGCCCACCTGCGGCTGCTTGGAGCAAGGGTCCCGCTTGCCCCATCTTGCTCGATTCGCCATGATGTCTCACCATGGCGAGATTGTGAATTTTCTTCGTTGTTCATTTGAATTGCTTGCTTGCTCTGATACCACACTGTCACGGGCTTAGCTGAATTTGCCTAAGTCGTGCGGCACCCTTGCGGCCCTCCCGAAGACTTAGCTGAAATTGCAGCCTTCTACACTACTTTCGCTCCAATGTCGAGCATCTCCTTATTGATGTTCTCAATCTCGTCCTTCTTTAAGTGAGGATAGCGGTATGGTCTCAAATTTGCTAGATATTTGCCCGACAATATAGGGATGCGATGATCATGCGACCGGTTAAGGGGCAACCCACGCAACTCCATGAAACATCCACGAATTCATCTAGCAATAGCGCAAGCTTAGGATCTGAATTTTATACTTTTTCCTCCTTTGATGGCTATTGGATATGCATCAAAAAGCCACCATTTGTTTTGTGTAGCACCTTCTCCATTCACTCCGTCGAAATGGTGGAGATATGGCTCCCGCGCTTGCCTTGCAATGTGACATGTCTCCCTTTACAATAAAACTTCATGATTAATTTAGAGAAATTCCAAGAGATGTCACCTAATCTTATGAGTCATTCAATCCCAATCACGACTTCATAATCATTGATGGGTAGGAGGAAGAATCGGCTACCACTTCTTGTTCTTGTAGGAGCAATTTTAACCGCTGGCACCATTGGTCGCAATTGAGGATTCGACCGTCGGTGACCTTTACGTCAAACTTGTTGCAACTTCGATTTGAAGCACCATACATATAGCAACATTACTGTTGATGAAGTTATTGGTGCTGCCTGTATCTATAAGAATGGTGATGGATTGTTGTTTAAGGAATCCTCCAACTTTCATCATCTGCGGGTTGGAGTAGCCGGCCAACGCGTGCACTGCATAGTCGGCTGGTTGGGGCTCTTCCTTCATGACTTCATTTTTGGGTTTGAGGCTTTCTTCGGATGGTTCGCTGTCCTCATCCTCTATTGGTTCAATCACGAGGAGCCGACCCTTTTTGCAGTGATGTTCTCGGCTCCACGAATCATCACAGTGCCAACATAACCCCTTGGCCGATCGTTCACGAAGCTCATCTCTTGTTACTTTTTTTGGTGCAAGGGTTCGAATGGCAGAAGAGGGGGCTGAAGGCTTCAGCATGGCTGGTTGGGGAGCGACCCTTGTCCTTCATACTTCATGGTTCAATCGTTCTTCCTAGATTTTTGTGAAGGAAATTGCCACGATAAGAGTTTACGATTGTCGTGCCTTTACTTCTCCTCGAATCTCCGGCTTTAGGCCCTCAATAAAATTCCCTAAAAGTTTCTTTTTAGACCAATCCACAGTTTGGTTAGATAAATGTTCAAATCTTGTTTGGTATTCATGTATTGTAGAGGTTTGTCGAATCTTCGCTCTTTGCACGTCAATGTTGTCGACATCGGTTAGTCCGAAGTGATTTAGTAGTCCTTCCTTGCATTGCTACCAAGAGAGACCTCCATAGGTGTGCTCAAACCAATTGAACCACTGAATAGTGTCTCCCTCGAGGTGGATGGCAGTAATTTCCATCCTTGTAGCATCGGCGGTTCAATAGAACCGAAAATAGCGCTCCATGTGGATTGTTTGGATCAGGGATGATGTGACTATGCTCTTGAGGATCATCTTGCCAATCTGAAATTTCTCATTGTTGCGATTTCTTCGGGCTACATGGTCGGCCCATGCTAAATTCGGTGAAAATGGATCACATCTTCTCCATGTGACTTTCAAAGGCTTCAAACTTGGCATTAATGGCCTCCTTCGATGTCATGGTATAGGCCTCTAGATATGTAATGTTGATGTCCTTTTTCTGTTGTCATGTTAGGGGTATGAGAGGTTTTGAGGAAGAGTGCCGATTAGGTAGGTTCGATGGAAGTAGGCTATGGTTTAGGGCTGATTTGGGTGACTGTTTGGGATCGGTTTAGGGTGCAGTTTGGAGGGGTTCTTAGTGATGATGGTAGGGTTTGCATATGAGAGAAAGAGAGTCCAAAAACTTGCAAAAGATAGCACTCAAATCTGATGTAATTTGACAAAGAAAGGTGCTGCGATGTTCTGTCCTGCCGAACATATTTTATGTCAGAGAAACGATGAATTCTAGACATAAATCTCAAAGGAAAACTCAAGAAAAATATGCAGAACTCCTTAGTTGACAAAATTTCGGCAAAGTATCGGTAGGGAAATAAGGGAAAAGATGGAGGGCAGATTCTTCGTCATAAAAATTTCAGTAATACATGACGAAGAATTAAAGCACAATAGAAGCAGTTTTAGTGAGAATTCTTTTTAGAGATTGATCTTAGATGAGGGCTAAGATGATCTATGAAATCATATAAAAATTTCAGCCAAAATAGGGGAACATAAAACTGGTTTCAAGAGGCAAATAGATGGCTGAAAATTTATGCAACGTTTAGCCTTCACAATAACGATAACGTTTGTGACGGTTGAAATTTGCAATAATAAAAGTATGGGAAAACCTCTTCAACATGTAAGATAAAGGAATAGCAATAGCAAATAAGTGTGGGTGATGAAAATATACCAGATCTCCAATTTCAAATGTAGGGGACAGCGGCAGATTGATTTGATCTGCGGCTTGGGTGGAAGGTGGAGGTGCGCGTCGCAGCAATTGTAGGAATTACTTGGGAAGGTGGGGGCGGCAGAGATGGCAGCAAGGGTAGCAGGAACGCTGCTCTGATACAAGATGATAGAACCCCAGAAGGAGATCTATAGATTTTGATCTTTGAGGGGTATCAACCCTTAGAACGTTATAGGAGTTCCTCCCTCCTAGAACTCGGCACAAGGCTGAATAAGAGATTGATCTTGCTTGATAAAAGAGAGGGGACATGTGCATCATTATATAGGATTCTAAACCCTAGCCCATGGGGTGCTTGTCTAAGTAAAACTACCCCTTTGCCCTCATATAGCTGACCTAGCTAAGGAAAACCCTAGCAGACTAGCCTAGTAAAGGGGGCAGTGGCCACTAAGCCCTAAGGCTCCAATCTAAACCCTAGCCACACTTCTTTATAGGATAGAAGTGGTTATGTGAGGTTTTATTACAATCCCACAGGGTTTTTATTGACTACTTCTAGGGTGATTATGACTCAACCCTATTGGAGTCCTATCAGGTGGCAACAAGATGGTTAGGGTTTGGTAGGTTAAGGAGAAGAAGAAAGACAAAGGTGCAGTAGCAGATTTTTTGTCGAAAAAATTCCTGCAGTAAAGACGTAATTGTTTCCAACAATTCACAACAAAGATTTGAGGCAATGTCGTTAAATATTTCGTAGTAAAACTCAAGAGGAATCTATTAGTAAGGGAGAGGCAATGTCGTTAAATATTTCGTGGAAGGAAATGACAACAAAAGGTTCGATAAAATTAAATATCACGGAAAGCTACTATAGCAGATTTTTACATCTAAAGTACAGTAGTGTGGACATAAAAGAACAACGGTTTATATTGAGAATGTTTTTTGAAACCAAAAGGAAATCTACTGTTATGAAGTGCAAAAGCCGTCATAAAGATTTTGTAGAGATTTGGTTAGTAAAAATGCAGCAACAAGATCAATTAGGCAAGGTTATGCGGCTGAAATTCTACAATGTAACTTTCGTCTTAAAGATGGAAACTTTGCGATGAAAAGTTTATGTAGCAAATAAGAACGAATTTTTTCTTTTTTGGATTTTTGAATAGGGATAACTAAATTACAGCAGCAATAAGGTAGGAAACCAAAACCTATTGTAACTCACGGGGAGATCAAAGGATGATCTGCAGTAGTGGAGATGACAGTGGAATTAGTGACGATATTCAAACAATTGTGGGAATTACTTTGGACGGCTATGGTGGGCTAATGGATGGCTGTGGAAGGGCAGCGAGACGCCAAGAACGCTGCTCTAATACCAAGTGTTAGAACCCTTACGGATTCTAAGCTTGGGGTGATCTTTACAGGGGATCAACCTTCTTGGAACTCTATAAGGGTTCCACCCTCCAAGTTGCTGCTTAAAGGTTACTGAAAGGATTCATCTATTCATGAAGAAAAATGGATAATTACAAGGCTATTTATAGGCCTTCTAAACCCTAACTCCTAATAGGACTCCTACTCCTAACAACTCATAATACTTTTCTAAGAAGCAACCTCCAACCGGCCCATCTAGGGGTGGTCAGTTGCTTATTGATTTCTAATCCTACTCTAACTTAACCCCACCTCAACAGACCCCTCTTTAACTATGATAAGGGGTGGCTAACTAGGGTTACACGTGCCTCAAAATATCTTCCCTCAATAATATCCTAACCTAGTCGGTCTCTTAATTTCTTTAATAGGGGTCGGCTAGATAGGATTTACATGTATGTCTTCTTCAATGAAACTAAATTAGGACTCCCCTAGCTAGAGTCCTAACATGTATGTGGTAAAGAATGGCAAAAGGTATAGCAGTAGAATTTTACGTTGAAACTTTCAATAGTATAGATGTAAAATTTTTAGTAATTTATAACAAGGATTTGAGTAAAACTCAATGGGAATCTACTAGTAAGGAAAAGGTAATGCTGTCGAAAGAGTTATGGGAGAATACAACAGTAATAAATTCAACAAGATTGAGGAGTACGAGAAGGTGCTGTGGTAGATTTTTACATCTAAAGTTCAACAGTTTGGATGTAAAAGTTCTACAGTTTGTATCAAAAAAAATTTCACAGAACCCAAAGGAAATCCACTGAAAACTTGTATAAGATAGGGTAGCAAAATAGTGGCAGTAAGATCAAGATAGGGCAGTAGTATGCGGCTGAAATCTGTCATGTAACTTTCATCGTAAAGATGACAACTTTGCGACCATCAGTTGTGCAACATAAAAGATGAACACTTTTTTTGTTTTTTTGGGTTTAGGATAACTAAATTGCAGCATCATAAGATAGATTACCAAAACCTGATGCAATTTGTAGGGGGATCTGCGGTACTGGTGACAATGGCGGAGTTTGGCGACGATCTTACCAATTATGGAAATTGCTTGGGCAGCTGGATGAAGATGATGGATGGCTGTAGAAGGGTAGCAAACCACCAAGGAACGTTGCTCTGATACCAAGTATTATAACCCTTGCGGATTCTAAGCTTGGGATTTGATCTCTATAGGGGATCGACCTCCTGAAACTCCATAGGGGTTCCTTCCTCCAAGGTATTTAGCACAATGGCTAAAGAAAGATTGATCTTATTTATGATAAAAAAGATTGTGACTACAAGTGTTTATATAGGGTCTCAAAATCCTAGTCCTAATAGGACTCCTACTTCATAAAGACTCTTCCCTAATATAAGACTCCAACTCCTAGTGAAACTCTTACTCCACGTAAACTAAGATTTCAACTCCAAATCAAACTCCTACTCCAAGTGAAACACTCCCATCTCAAACCCTAGCCGACTTCCCCTTATCAAGGTGGGCGGCCAATTAGGTTGATTACAAGCTTGACTTGGTTGACTCTGACCTGAACCAAACTCTGACTCCTAACCAGACTTTGGTTCAGCCGAATCCTAACTCTACTAGGATTTGGGCTGATTTTAAATGGACTCAAATCTCCTCCTAGCTGACCTAATGTCTAAGTCTAGGTTGGTCAAGAAAGCCCAATTTAAGGACTTGACTCAATCGACTAGGACTCGACTCAGTTGGGGTCCTAACAAACCCACCCTCTTCAAATCAGCCTTGTCTTCAAGGCTGAGACTCCATAACTTTGGGTCCTAATCTATAACTCTTCATGAGGCTCCATTGTGGCCCCTGTAGTGGGCACATCACGATCCTGCAGTCCAGCATTGTCTTGTATCTTTTTATCAGTAGTAGTGTCTGAATGGTTGTTAGGACTATAGCTAATAAGGTCTTAATTTAAATTCATTGAGGGAGCACACATGTAAATTCAATCTTACCGACCCTTATTAATAGATGAAAAGGCTGGCTAGGTTAGGATATTTGGATGAGGCATTGGGCATATGTAACCCTAGTTAGCCGCCCCTTACTGTGGTTAAAAGGGGTTTGTTAAGGTAGGATTGAGTTAAAGTTAGATTGGGAGTCCTAACCGCCAGTCACCCCTAGTTGGGTCGGCTAGTAGTTGCTTCTTAGAGTTGGAGTAGAAGTTGCTTCTTAGAGTTAGAATAGGGATTGTTAGAAGTAGGAGTCATATTAGGAGTTAGGGTTTAGAAGGCCTATAAATAGCCTTGTAATCAGTCACTTTTCTTCATGAATAAGATCAATCCTTCTTCAAGCATTATGCCAAATAACTTGGAGGGTGGAATCCCTATAGAGTTCCAAGGAGGCTGATCCTTTATATAGATCACCCTAAGCTTAGAATCTGCAAGGATTCTAAAACTTGGTATCAGAGTAGTGTTCTTGGCATCTCACTATCCTTCCACAACCACCCATCATCCTTCCATAGCCACCCAAAGCAATTCCCACAATTGCTTAAAGATCGTCGCTGAATTTCACCATTATCTCCACCACCGCGGATCATCCTTTGATCTCATCATGAATTGCAACATGTTTTGGTTTTCTACCTTACTACTGCCATAATTTAGTTACCCTTATTCAAAAAAGCCCAAAAATTCATTCCTATTTTGCTGCACAAATTTTTCATCGCAAAGTTTCCATCTCTACGACGAAAGTTGCACTGCAGAATTTTCAGCCGCATAGCACAACTTATTTGATCTTGCTACAATGTTTCTTTTGTCCAAATCTCTATGAATTTTTATGATGGCTTTGGCATTTCCTAACAGTGGATTTTCTTTTGGTTTCATCGAAAAATTCTCTATATAAACTGCTGATCTTTTACATCCAACCGCTACACTTTGGACGTAAAAATCTGTAGTACCTTCCCGTGATCTTTGATTTTGCTAAACCTTTTGCTATCGTTTCCTTCCACGAAATTTTTGACAGCATTATCTCTCCCTTACCAGTAGATTTCCCTTAGGTTTTACTCAAATCTTTGTTGAGAATTGCTCGAAAAAATTATGTCTTTACTGCTAAAAAATTTTTGATGAAAAATATGATGCTGCACCTTTGTCTTTCTTCTTCTCCTTAACCTACCAAAACATAACCATCTTACTACCACCAACCAAGACATCATTAGGGCATCCCTCTAACCTTAAGACACAACCATCATAACCCTAACAACACCCAAAATCATAGCCCAAAATAGTAAACCCTTGTAGCCACAATCTTCTACCACCGGTCTTTTGTCTGAAACTTCCACCACCCCATGCCATTGACCCATAAAAAAAAGACAAAGATATATCTGATCTACAAGCATAAGCTATGGCTTCTCAAGATTCAATTGATGCCAAATTTGAGGTGTTGAAAAATCGGCTTGAATCCCGGATTAAACCATGCTTGGAGGATAAACTATACGCTTTGTTCATGGAATTCTAGATTGGACAGCCACTAAGAGAGTTTAGATAGGCCTCCAGAGAAAGAGGGATAGCCCTCGGACATGCTTGAGCCATGCATGAGGGTGGACTTCCCACGATGGGAAGAAGGAGACCCAGTAGGGTGGATTTCATGCGTCGAATGTTAGTTCCACTACTATCGAACGTCGGATGATGCTGTGGTGAAAATTGCTATCATCCACCTTGAAGTAGATGTTATACAGTGGTACAATTAGCTTGAGTACAGTCATGGGGCTCTGACATGGATTCAATTTAAGAACACACTGCTGAACCACTTTGGACCAATGAAGTACGAAAATATCGACGGCCAACTCGCAAAAGACAAACCTCCACGATCCAAGAGTATCAAACCAAGTTTGAGAAGTTATTCTATCTTGCTCATGATTGGACTGACTGACAATTGTTTGATACATTCATCGAGGGACTCAAACTGGAGATCAAAAGAGAGGTGAAGGCACAGCAGCCCCACACGGTAACGGTCGTGATTTCTTTCACCCGGATACAAGAGGAACGCCTCAACCAAGATGCTCGAAGGATGAGGACCACTCCTAGGCCCACGGCATATAAACCTCCTTCTATTCCCAGCCATCCTTCACTGCCAAAAAATTTGACAAGAGAAGAACTACGTGACAGATCGGCAAAGGGTCTTTGTTGGCATTGTGACAAACCGTGGAACCACGATCATCACTACAAGAAGGGGTGCCCCATACTGATTAAACCCCTTGAATACATGGAGGAGGAGGTCCAGGAGCATAAGAAAGAGGTCGCGGATGAAGAACAATAGCCGATTGATTTTATGATGCATGCTCTTGCTGGCTACGCAAACCCGCAAACGATGAAAGTGGGAGGACATCTAAAGCAACAACCGATCACCATTCTTATTGACACCGGGAGCACTAATAATTTTATGAACATAAGGCTATTGTTCAAATGGCCTTAGGATTGCAGTAGGTTTGACATTACGATCGCCAACGGATGAATTTTGAAGTGTGATCGCATGTGCCCGTAAGTGAAACTGTTGCTACAGGATCAAGAGATAATTACATATTTCTTCCTCCTCCCTCTTGACGATTATGAGACCGTTCTTGGCATTGAATGGCTAATGACGTTAGGTGATGTTTCCTAGAATTTTTTTAAAACTAATCATGAAATTTTACAGCAATCTATGAAGGAGCCTACCAAATTTGAAGACCCAAAACTACTTCCCTTGCTTGCTAAATTTTCAAGTATATTTGACAAACCATGTAGCCTACCTCCTACCTGCCGACATGATCATCGTATCCCGATTCTTTTGGGTAAACCTCTAGTAAACACTTGATCATATCGGTATCTACATCTCCAGAAAGATGAAATAGAAAGGATTGTAAAGGAGATGCTCGAAACAGGAGTCATTCGGCCAAGTTGCAGCCCCTACTCTTCACTGGTGCTCTCGTACAAAAGAAAGACGTAACATGGTGAATGTGCATCGACCACAAGAGCTTAAAATATTTTTTGGAGCAGAAGATATCCTCCTGGATATGATTATAAAATAACTTACAAAAAGGGAAAATAAAATGTTATTGCAGATGCGCTTTCGCGATTACCCGAGCAAGCTGAATTCTCGGTCGTCTCCCTTCCAACTAGTGACTTCCTTGAGGATATTAGGAAGGAATGGTGAGATGATCCGGAGACCAGTAAGATCATAAGAAAATTGGAGGAAGAACCGAGCTCCTTAGCCCATTACAGTTGGGATTTAAATATTTGCGCTATAAGGGACGCATTGTGCTTGCGCCGAATTCTACTTGCATAAAAACTATCCTTCAAGAGATGCATTCCACACCAGCAGCAGGGCACTCCGGGTTCCTTAGAACCTATAAGAGAATTAAGCAAAATTTTTATTGGGTAGGGATGAAAAATATTATTGCTGAATTTGTAGCACAATGTGATGTATGTTAGCGAAATAATAGCAAAACAATGGCAAGCCCCGGAAAGCTGCAACTTCTACCCATCCCGGACTCAATATGGATCAATATATCCATGGACTTCATCGAAGGGCTGCCCTCATCACAAGGAAATGGTACAATTCTTGTTATGGTTGATCCCCTTACAAAGTATGCTCACTTTTGCATTGTTCATAATCCCTACACTTCTTCTAGCATCGCTTGGATCTTTATGGAGAATATTGTAGAATTGCATGGGTTGCCAAGATCTATTATAAGTGATCATGATAGGGTTTTCACCAGCAAATTTTGGACAGAATTATTCCAGTTGCAGGGCACTAAGTTGAAGATGAGCACAACATATCACCCACAAACTGACAGCCAAATTGAAGTAGTGAACATGTGCTTGGAGACCTATCTCAGATACTTTACTAGTGACCAACCAAAAGAGTGGGCAAAGTGGCTTCGCTAGGTCAAGTGGTGGTATAATACAACTTATCATTCATCAAAATATACTCATTATGAAGCTATGTATGACCGACCTCCCCTGGTAATTCCAAAATATATATTGGGTACATCTAAAGTACAACAAGTAGACAAGGAGCTCAGGGACAGGGACAAAATGCTGAAGTTACTAATTGATAATCTTGTTGTAGCCCAAGCAAGGATGAAGCAACAGCATGATCAGCACAAAAGTGAGAGAGAATTTTCAATGGGAGATTGGGGCTTTCTTCGGCTCCAGCCATACAAACAAACATCGATCCAGACCAGAGCATCCATGAAGCTTTCACCTTGGTTCTACGGACCCTACCATATTATCGATCGCATTAGAGCAGTGGCATACAAATTGGACTTACTCGCCAGTTCCCAAATCCACCCAGTCTTTCATATGTCATGCTTGAAGCTCAAGTTGGGGCAAAATGAGATAGCCCAAAGCCACCTACCATATATGAATGCCCACAGAGAACTCCAGACTCAGCCGAGTGCCATTATTGATCGATGAATCATGACTCGATGATGGCGACCCACTACTGAGGTGCTAGTATAGTGGGCGAATCTACCAGTGGAGGATGCTACCTGGGAGGACTATGACAACTTGAATATTAAATTTTCAGAGTTTGTAGAGCGTCAGCCTTAAGGGCAAGGCTGATTTGAAGAGGGTGGGTCTGTTGGGACTCTAGCTAATAAGGTCCTAATTTAAATTTATTGAGGGAGCACAAATATAAATCTAATCTAGTCGACCCCTATTAATATATAAAGAGGTCAACTAGTTTAGGATATTTGGATGAGGCATTGGGCACATGTAACCCTAGTTAGTCATCCCTTATTTTAGTTAAAGGGGGTTGGTTAAGATAGGATTGAGTTAGTGTTAGATTGGGAGTCCTAATCGCCGGCCACCACTAGTTTGGCTGGCTAGTAGTTGCTTCTTAGAGTTGGAGTAGGAGTTGTTAGAAGTAGGAGTCTTGGAGTAGGAGTCCTATAAGGAGTTAGAGTCTAGAAGGCCTATAAATAGCTTTGTAATCAGCCACTTTTCTTCATGAATAGATGAATCCTTTTAGCAGCCTTTGAGCAGCAACTTGGAGGATGGAAACCCTATAGAGTTCCAAGGAGGCCGATCCCCTATAGAGATCACCCCAAGCTTAGAATCTGTAAGGGTTCTAACAACGATGATGCGTCGTGATCCCATGATCCTATGCGATCATCAACTGAACTTGGGCCTCCTCAGTAGCTAAGATGTCAGGTGGGTGGATCTTGGTTGAGTCATCCTCTCTAAACTTCCATTTGTGGTGAGATACTTGGAGGATTAGTTGTATTTTTGAATTGGTGTGCAGAGCCAATCCACAAGTCACAGCTCTAATGTGATCTCCAATTTTGTATGGTCTAAAGAAATAGAAAGACCACTGCCTTGAAGCTCGAGTCTCCATAGATTCCTTTTGGTAGGGCTAAGGACGAAGGAAGATTCGATCTTCAATATCAAACTTCCTTCAACTCTGATGTTTGTCGGGCGGTTGTTTCTTTCTTGCGTGGGCTACTATGTGGTTGTTATTTAATGGTAGCCAGACTATCCTTTGATACTCTGGTAGAGTCCATGGTAATATGAGCCCAATCAGAGTTTGGAGTGAGTAGAAGCTATAATTTTTTAGGGCTTCTTTTCGTCTGTCCTTTGTGTCATTGACCTATATCATGCCAAGCCACAAATTCAATAATGGTCAGCATTTCATCATTGTAGATTGATATGCTTCAAGTGATATAGAGAGAGGTTTTTTAATTGATGTAGGCTAGAGTTCGACCATCTTACATGAGGACAACACCAATTTTGGCTCCCGCTGCGTCATATTTGATCACAAACACTTTGTCGGAGTCGGGTAAGACTAGTACTAGTATAGTTTGAATTACAGTTGTGAGGGCATCGAAGGCTACTGTAGCTTTATCCGGCCAGAGGAAGACATCTTTTTTTAGCAATGTCATGAAGGGAGCACTGATCTTGTCATCGTCCTCCATGAACTTGCGGTGGTCATGCAGCCGGGTAAAGGGCAGTTTTGTCGGTACAACAAACACATCCGAAAATTCATCAAGCAATGAGGGGAGGTTTGGATCTTCAATCTTTGTCGGCTTCTACATATATAGCTACTGAAGTTGTATTAAGAAGCCACTGTGCATTTTCTATATGACTTTCTCCATACGCTGCGTCAAAACCGTCGTTACGTCGCTTCCATGTTTCCTACATAGGATCACCTATTTTCCTTTGCTGAAAAATTTTATAATTAATTTTAAAAAATTCTATGAAACATCACCTAGTGTTCTTGGCCATTCAATGTTGAGCATGACTTCATAATCATCGAGTGGGACGAGGAAGGAGTTAGCAATAATTTCTTGTCCCTGTAGCACCAGTCTTACTCGCGGGCACTTTTGGTCGCACTTCAAGACGTAGCCATCGGCCACCTTTACATTGAACCAGTGGAACCCCCAATCTGAAGCATCATCCAGGCAGCAACCTTGTTGTCCATAAAATTATTGGTGCTCCCGGAATCTACAAGGATGGTGATAGGCTGCTACTTGAGGAAACCTCCTATCTTCATCATTTGTGGGTTCGCGTAGTCGGCAAAGCATGAACCATACAATCAGTCAGTTGTAGTTCTTCCTCTGTGTTCTTCTTCTCATGCTCAAGGTCCTCCTCTTGCTGTTCAGATTCATCAATGGATTCAATCAGGAGAAGTTGTCCCATCTTTCATCCGCGGCTCCATGGCTTATCGTAGTGCCAACACAATCACTTTGTAAATCTATCGGGAAGCTCTTCAATCGTAAGTTTCTTTGGCTGAGGGGGACGGCCAGAAGTGGATAGATGTTTGTATGCTACTACTCGTGGTGTAGTTCTTGTCCTCCGAATATCTTGATTAAGCCGCTCCTCTTGAAGTCGTGCAAAGAAGATTGTCGCCATCATTGTGTAGGGTCGATGTGCTTTGACTTCTTCTCAAATTTAGCTTCAACCTTTCGTTGAACGTCCCTAACAATTGCTTCTCAGACCAATCACATGCTTGGTTAGATAATCTCTTAAACTTGATCTCGTATTCTTAGATTGTGGAGGTTTGTCGGATCTTCACGAGTTGACTGTTGATGTTCTCGTATTCGGATGGTCCAAAGCGGATCGACAGCCCGCTTTTCAATTGTCTCCATGTCGGGACTCCTTTGGTGTGCTCAAGCCAATTGTATCATTGTATTGTATCTCCCTCAAGGTGGATGGTAGTGATGTCCACCATGGCATAAGACCCTAGATCTATAGTGTCAAGATCCTTCTCTTGTTTTTGGGTCAATGGTATGATCCCGTTGGGTGGATTGGTGGCCGAAAGAGGTGGTGGATTAAGGGTACATGGCTACAGTCTGGGACTGATAGGTTGCTATTTTTTTGTTATTGTTGAGGCCATGGTTTTGAGCTACTTAGGGGTCGTATAGGGGGTATGATGGCCAAGGGTTAAGGTTTTAGGGATGGCTTAGGGTTGCTATTGATGACAGCAACGAATTCAGTAGGGATCGGATGTGGATGCAGCAAGTAGTACCGAAGGTAGTGCCATAAAATTTTTCATCAAAGAGGGTCTTATTGATTATGTTGTTTGGGGCTGTTGTAGAGGCTGTAATGGTAGTTTCATGATAGAAGTTTAGGGTTAGAGGAGTGACTTAGGGTTGCTATTGATGGTAGCAACCAGTTTGGCAGGAATTGGTGGTCAAAAGGGTAATGGTTCAAAGTTGTTGTTTAGGGTTGACAGCTTGCGGTTTAGGTTGCTATTGGTGCTACGTTTGAGGGTGTTGTGGAGGCTAGAAAGGATTTCGGTGGCAATGGTTTGAGGCTAGGAAAGAAGGTTTAGGGTTGCTGTTGGGGGTAGCAACCGATTTGGTGTAGTTGGGGCAAGAAGTATAGGATATGGCTAGAAACTTGCGTCAACGACGGAAGATTATTGCAGTAGTTTTTTACACTACTATTTAGGCTAACTGTAAAGATTAAAAGTAGGCTACGACGGCTGCATCTTAGGGTTAGAAGGGTGCCTTAAGGATGATGTGGGTGGTAGCAATAGATTTGGTAGGATTTGGTGTTGTATGTGGTAAAGAAAGGCAAAAGGTATAGTAGCAGAATTTTACGTCAAAAATTTCAGCAGTATAGATCTAAAATTTTCAGCAGTTTGTAACAAAAATTCAAGTCAAACTCCATAGAAATCTGCTGGTAAGGAAAAGGTAATGCCATCGAAAAATTGTAAATTTGGCAAGATCAAGGAGTACGAGAAGGTGCTGCGGTAGATTTTTACATCTAAAGTTCAACAATTTGGATGTAAAAGTTCAGCGGTTTGTATCAAGAATTTTTCACAGAACCCAAAAGAAATATGCTAATAAGATGTGCCAAAGCTATCGTAAAAGACTCATATAATATAGGGCAGCAAAATAGTGGCAGCAAGATCAAGATAGGGTAGTAGTATGCGGCTGAAATCTATCGCTTAACTTTCACCGTAAAGATGGCAGCTTTGCAATAATAAATTGTACAGAGTAAAAGAGTAATACATTTTTGTTTTTTTTTTTGTTTAGGATAACTAAATTGCAGTAGTAGTAAGGTATATTACCATAAACTGATGCAATTTGTAGGGGGGATCTACGGCAGTGGTAATGACGACGGAGTTTGGCGACGATCTTAGCAATTATAGAAATGCTTGGGTGGCTGGATGAAGAGGATGGGCAGCTATAGAAAGATAGTGAAG
Source organism: Ensete ventricosum (assembly GCA_029747655.1). NCBI lineage: Eukaryota > Viridiplantae > Streptophyta > Magnoliopsida > Zingiberales > Musaceae > Ensete > Ensete ventricosum. The sequence goes on along the minus strand of JAQQAF010000006.1, from coordinate 35,262,355 downwards.
CACCAAGGAATGTTGCTCTGACACTAAGTGTTAGAACCCTTGCGAATTATAAGCTTGGGGTTTGATCTCCATAGGGGATCGGCCTCCTGGAACTCTATAGGGGTTCCCTCCTCCAAGGTATTCGACACAATGGCTAAAGAAATATTGATCGCATTCATAATAAAAAAAGATTGTAACTACAAGTGTTTATATAGAGTCTCAAAACCCTGGTCCTAATAGGACTTTTACTTCATGAAGACTCCTCCCTAATATAAGACTCCAACTCCTAGTGAAACTCCTACTCCACGTAAACTGAGATTCTAACTCCTAATCAAACTCCTATTCCAAGTGAAACACTCTCATCTCAAACCCTAGCCAACTTCCCCTCATCAAGGTGGGCGGCCATTTGGGTTGATTGCAAGCTTGACTTGGTTGACTCTGACCCGAATCCAACTCCGACTCCTAACCGGACTCTAGTTCAATTGAATCATAATCCTACTAAGATTTGGGCTGATTTATTACAATGGACTCAAATCTCCTCCTAACCGACCTAATGTCAGGTCTAGGTTGGCCAACAAGGTCCAATCTTAGGACTTAACTCAATCGACTAGGACACGACTCAGCTAGGGTCCTAACAACTTGCAGGCCCTAATAATAATAATCATATGTACACATCACACGGTCCATGATCATCCTCCTATATTATATATCACATGTATACATTATCATGTCAGAGTACTAAATAGATAATAATAAGCTTGGGGTTTGATCTCCATAGGGGATCGGCCTCCTGGAACTCTATAGGGGTTCCCTCCTCCAAGGTATTCGACACAATGGCTAAAGAAATATTGATCGCATTCATAATAAAAAAAGATTGTAACTACAAGTGTTTATATAGGGTCTCAAAACCCTGGTCCTAATAGGACTTTTACTTCATGAAGACTCCTCCCTAATATAAGACTCCAACTCCTAGTGAAACTCCTACTCCACGTAAACTGAGATTCTAACTCCTAATCAAACTCCTACTCCAAGTGAAACACTCTCATCTCAAACCCTAGCCAACTTCCCCTCATCAAGGTGGGCGGCCATTTGGGTTGATTGCAAGCTTGACTTGGTTGACTCTGACCCGAATCCAACTCCGACTCCTAACCGGACTCTAGTTCAATTGAATCATAATCCTACTAAGATTTGGGCTGATTTATTACAATGGACTCAAATCTCCTCCTAACCGACCTAATGTCAGGTCTAGGTTGGCCAACAAGGTCCAATCTTAGGACTTAACTCAATCGACTAGGACACGACTCAGCTAGGGTCCTAACAACTTGCAGGCCCTAATAATAATAATCATATGTACACATCACACGGTCCATGATCATCCTCCTATATTATATATCACATGTATACATTATCATGTCAGAGTACTAAATAGATAATAATAAAAGTTAATTAACCTTTTAATAAACTAATATTTTCTGAAATTCATGACAGATAAGCAACTTCTGAATTTGTGAAGGGTATTTTTAAAATTTAGATAAAAGGAATTTCTACAATTCAGAGGGGTAGAATCATTCTTTTAGTCAAAAAAACCATAATTCCTTTTCTATAGTGACTGTAACTCTTTGTGGTCGTCGCCTTCCCGTAGGCGACCATCGCCTTTGCGGTAAGCGATTGCTAGTGCAACATCGCCTTGCATGCAGGCTATCGCATGACTGCCGCCTCACCTGGCTGGTGGAACCTTGCGTAGGTGCCTTGCCCGCAAGTGGTCGCATTAGCAGGTGAGTTCCAACTCTGCCTACAAGCAGTCTGCCCATGAGCGTCATGCCCACAAGCGTAGCCTCTATGGGCAAACAGCCACCAATCGGCATCGCCCTTACCCGCAAGCACCCTTTTGTGGGCAAACGGCTCCTCCACAGCCCTTGCGAACATACAGCCTCTCCGCATGTAGTCGTTGCCTGCACAGCCTCTGCTCGCACTCGGCCAACTTGTCGGCCAACAATAGTTGATGCCCCTTTTGCATCAAGAAATTTGATGTAAAAAACTTGCACTAAAGCACCTTTCAATCAGCCAGATAACACACTTTTTAGATTTGAAAACTACATAAAAAATGCAACAAGAATGCATAAAATAATTCTACACGATTCAACACAACACTCGCAGTTTATAAGTCAATCATCATACAATGAACCTGGCTCTGATACCATGTAGGAGCATCACATGTGCATCGAAACATAAAATAAAACTGATTTCCCAAATTTGTTAAATCATCATGCAACGATTGGTGCATAAAAAACTACAAAAATAAAAATTACAAGTACCATGTGAGATAAGTTACCTTGGAAGAACGTATATCCATAAAATTTTCGGATCTGATAGAGAGGATGAAAAAGAACTCGTGTTCCTCTTTAGTTGTGATCCATATGGTAGATGCAACAACGATGCTCCTCAGATCGCTGTGAGATCTCCCTTTCTATGTGTTGCACACAAAAAACTGTTGGCAAAGCAGAGGAGGCTGAAGAGAATAGGAGGGGCAGCCACTAGAAGCACTAGCCTATGAGCTCTTTAACCCCCTCCTATTTATAGAGATCCCTGTCAACTTAACCCTAATGGATCATACTCTATTGGATACTAGATCTCTATCCAAATACTCAAGCCTCTTAAATTAGTAATCTTTATCCAATTCTCTTATTAGCTTTTATTGGATCTCATCTATAGGTTCCAATAACATATGACCGCAAGATTCTAAGCTTAGATTGATCTCTGAAGTGGATCGGCCTCCTTAGAACTCTATAGGGGTTCCTCCCTCTTTGGTATTTGATGACAAGAGCTGAAGAAAAGATTGATATATTCATGATAAAAAAGGTTACAAGTGTTTATATAGGATCTCAAAACCCTAAACCTAATAGGAATCATACTTCAACTAAATCAAGACTCTAACTCCTGATTTAACTCCTAATTAACCCTAGAGAGAGTCCTAACTAAATGGAACTCTCCCTCTCTAACCCTCGTCGGCCTCCCTAATAGGTGGGGGTGGCAGCTAGGAGAACCTCACTCCATGAGGACTCCTCTCTAACGCTAACCGATCATTTTAACAAAAGGGAGTGGCGGCTGATTTAGGGTTTATCACATTCATTGGGGTTTTTTAATATCATCATGACTTAGTGAGCTTAGGACCTGACCTAGCTAGGGTCCTAACAGACCTGCCCTCTTCAAATTAACCTTGTCCTCAAGGGTGAGGCTCCATGAACTCTGAAAATTTAAACTTTAATTCTTCATAGGGCTCCTACATGGCATCTTTTGCAGGTAAATTTATCCATTGCATCAGCACCTCAATAGTGGGACGTCGACGACCCATCATGGTCTGGTGGTCAATGATTGCCTTCGGTTGGGTCTAGATTTCTCCATGGGTGGTAGTATCTAGTAGATGACGATGGGTCGTCTCATTTTACCCAAGCTTGGGCTTAAGGCATGACACGTGGAAGACTGGATAGATCTTGGAATCTGTAGGTAGGTCCAACCTGTATGCCACTACTCCAATGCGTTCTGTAATCTAGTAGGGCCCACAAAAGCAAGGCGAAAGCTTCATTGATGCTCTGGTGTGGATGGATGTCTGCATGTAAGGTTGGAGTCGAAGGAAGACCCAATCTCCCACCCAGAACTCTCTTTCACTTTTTTGCATATCATACTATTGTTTAATTCTTGCCTAGGCTGCTGAGATATTATCTTTCAATAATTTTATAATTTTGTCCCTATCCATAAGCTCCCTGTCTACCTGATCTACTTTGGAGGAGCCAATTATATATTTTGAGATTACAGGTGGTGGTCTTCCATACACGGCTTCAAAAGGAGTACATTTCATCGAGGAATGGTAAGCCATGTTATACCACCACTCAGCCCAAGGGAGCCACTTCGTCCACTCTTTTGGTTGATCATTGGTGAAGCATCTGAGGTATATCTCTAAGCACCTATTCACCACTTTGGTCTGGCCGTCGGTTTATGGATGGTACGTCGTGCTCATCTTCAGTTTGGTGCCCTGTAACTGGAATAGTTCTGTCCAAAATTTGCTGGTGAAGATCCAGTCACGATCACTTACAATAGATCTAGGCATCCCATATAATTTTATAATATTATCCATGAAGATTCGAGCAATGCTAGCGGTAGTGTAAGGGTTACGGACGGCACAAAAGTGGGCATATTTTGTGAGCCGATCGATCACGATGAAGATTGTATCTTTTTCTTGGGATGGGGGGCAGCCCTTTTGATGAAGTCCATCAAGATATTGGTCCATACTAAGTTCGAGATGGGTAGAGGTTGTAGCTTCCCAAGGCTTGCCATTGTTTCACTTTTATATCATTGACATGTGTCGCATCGCGCTACAAATTCAGCAATGGAGTTCTTCATCCCTTTCCAATAGAAATTTTGTTTAATCCTCTTATAGGTTCGAAGGAATCTGGAGTGCCCAGCCATTGGTAAGGAATGCATCTCTTGTAGGATGGTATCTATACAAGGAGATTTTGGTGCTAGCACTATTCGTCCTTTATATCGTAAGTCCTTCGAGTCCTAATTGTGATGAGCCACGGAGCTTGTTCTTCCTCCAATTTTTTGATGGTCTCCCTAATCTCTAGATCATCTTGCCATTCTTTCCTGATGTCTTCAAGGAAGTCGCTAATCAGAAGAGAGATTGTCATAAATTCAGCTTGCTTTGGTGGTCGGGATAGTGCATCTGCAACCACATTCTCTTTCTCCTTTTTGTAAGTTATTTCATAATCATATCCAAGAAGCTTTGTTACCCATTTTTGCTGCTCAGGGGATGATATCTTCTATTCTAAAAAAATATTTGAGACTCTTGTGGTTGGTCTTTATTTGAAAGCATCGGCCGATTGGATAGGATCTCCACTTTGTCACCACGTGCACGATCGCAAGCATCTCCTTGTCGTAGATGGACATCTTTAGGTGTGAAAGAGATAAGGCTCTGGTGGTGTAGGCCAGGGGTCGACCTTCTTGCATGAGGATGGCGCTGATCCCAACTCTTGATATGTCAGCTTCAATCATGAACGGTTTGTCGAAGTCAGGTAGCACTAGCATAGGTGTAGATGACATGCAGCCTTGAGAGCGTCGAAGGCTGCGGAGGCTTTGTCCGACCATAGGAAGGTGTCCTTCTTCAGCAAGGATATGAGGGGGGTGTTAATCTTTTCATAATTTTTCATAAATTTATTGTAGTAGCTTGTCAGTCCGAGAAATCCTCGTAGTGCCTTTATGTTTTTGGGCGTCGACCAACTTTTCATCACCTCGATCTTTGAAGGTCCGCCACACTTTTCTCTGAGATTATGTGCCCTAGATACTCCACCTTATTTTGTAAAAAACTTCATTTCGACTATTTGGCAAAAAAAAGTATACTCTCGAAGAATTTTCAAAACAACTCGTAAGTGAGAAAGATGACTTTCGAGCGAAGGGCTGTAAACAAGGATGTCGTCGAAGAAAACCAGCACAAATTTATGAAGATAACTCCAGAAAATTTCATTCATGAAGATTTGAAAAGTGGATGGAGTATTGGTGAGGCCGAAGGGCATTACCAAAAATTTGTAGTGGCCGTTGTGCATCCGAAAAGTGATCTTCAGTATGTCTTCCTCGTGTACTCGAATCTGGTGATATCCGGACCATAAATCTAAATTTGTGAAGACTCATGCCCCCTTCAATTCATCAAGTAGCTCATCCACCACTAGAATAGGATATTTATCTTTGACTATAATGTCATTGAGAGCTCGGTAATCAACGCACATTCACCACGTTCCATCCTCGCGTACAAGGAGCATCATGGAAGAGTAGGGGTTGTAGCTTGGCCGAATGGTCCCTGTCTCAAGCATCTCCTGCATAAATTTCTCAATTTCATATTTCTGAAGGTGAGGATAGTGGTATGACTGAATATTGGCTGGTGGTTTGCCCGATAGGATCGATATCCAGTGGTCATGCAATCGGGTAGGTGGTAGGCTGTGGTTCAACAAAAATGTCTAAAAATTTAGCAAGCAATTGGAGGAGGTCTGGATCTTCAATCTTTGTCAGCTTCTTCATATGTAGCTGCTTAAGTTACATTAAGAAGCCGCTGTGCATTTTCTATAGGACTTTCTCCATATGCTGCGTCGAAACTATCGTTACATCGCTCCCATATTTTTCTCACAGGATCACTTATTTTCCTTCGCTAAAAAATTTCATAATTAATTTTAAAATATTTCAAGAAACATCACCTAGTGTTGACAGCCATTCTATGCTAATCACAGCTTTGTAATCATCGAGTGGGAGGAGGAAGAAGTCATCAATAATTTCTTGTCCCTGCAACACTAATCTCACCCGTGGGTACTTCCGATCGCACTTCAAGACATGGCCATCGGCCACCTTTATGTTGAACCAGTTACAACCTTCAATCTGAAGTGTCATCTGAGTAGCAACCTTGCTATTCATGAAGTTATTGGTGCTTCTGGTATCTACGAGGATGGTGATAGGTTGCTGCTTGAGGAAACCCCCAATCTTCATCATTTGCGGGTTTGCGTAGCCGGCAAGAGCATGAACCATACAATCAGTCGGTTGTAGATCTTCCTCCATGTTTTCCTTCTCATGCTCAAGGTCCTCCTCTTCCTGTTCAGATTTATTAGTGGGTTCAATTAGGAGAAGTCATCCCTTCTTGCGTCGTTGGTCGTGGCTCCATAGCTCGTCACAATACTAACACAATCTTTTTGTGGATCTATCGTGAAGCTCTTCTCTCATAAGTTTCTTTGGCTAAGGAGGTCAGCTAGAAGTGGATGGAGGAAAGCTTGGTATTCTTGGCTCGAAGGTTTGTTAGATCTTTGCAAGTTGTTTGTCGATGTTCTCGTACTCAGACGGTCCAAAGCAGATCATCGCTTTTGAATTACCTCCACGTCGGAACTCCCTGAGTGTGTTCAAACCCATTATACCATTGTATGGCGTCTCCTTCAAGGTGGATAGCAGCGAGGTCCACCATGGAAGCCTCCGGGGTCCGGTGATAACGGAAGTAGCGCTCTGCGTGTGAAAGCCATCCCGTCGGTTCTCCATCTTCCCATCGGGGAAAGTCCACCCGCATGTGTGTAGATGCTGGTTTTGTTGTGCATTCTTCTTTCTCTGGAGGGTTCTCCATTCAATCTGAACTCTCACCTTGTTGCAATCTCATCGGGCTTGGTGATCATCCCAATTTGAATTCTATGAAGAGAGTGTGTAGTTTGTCTTCCATATGCGCATCGAAGGCCTCCAACTTGGCATCGATCATATCTTCTGATGTCATAGCTTATGCCTCCAGATCTAAAATATTACAATTTTTTCCTATTGACGGGTTAAGGGCATAGGTTGGTGGAGAGATTGACTGCTGCAGAAGATAAGGATTGGAGGTGAAAGGTTACGATTTGGACTGTAATTTACACTACTGTTTAGGCCGATTGTGAGGATTGGAATTAGGCTACGATGGCTACATCTTAAGGCTAGAAGGGTTTAAGAGTGATGTCGGTGGCAGCAATAGATTCGGTAAGATTTGATGGTGTATGCGGTAGGAAAAACTAAAAGAATGCAATGGCAGAATTTTAAATCGAAGAAAAGCAGTTCGATGGAAGATTTTCAATGGTTCATCAAAGATTAAAAGATGAATTTTGGGAGAATCCACTGGTAAGGAAAGCCAAGCTATTGTAAAGTATAAAGATGAATATAGCAGCAAGTTATTGGTAGAAAGATTAGAGATACGATAATAATTATGCGACTAAAATTTTGCAACGCAACTTTCGTCATAAAGATGATAACTTTGTGACGAAAAGTTTTTACAGCGAGCAATTTTTTTGCAGCATATAAGGAAGATGCAATGTATTATAGCAAGAGATAGATGATGATGAAAGCCAAGCCGATGCAAAATATAGAGAAGAACATGACAACAAGATATTGGCAAGAAGATAGATTGAGTCAACGTCCAAAGATCGTTGCAACAGTTTTTTCGGCCAACAATTTTTTCATCAAGATAAATAAATGGCAAGGATTATAACAATGGTAGATGTAATGATTTTTTTTGGATATTTAGGTAAGTAAATTATAGCAGCAGTAAGGTAGATACTAGAACCTGATGTAATTTTGGTGGTGGCGCAGCAGATGGAGGATCTGCGGCAGGGAGTGATGACAGCAAGTCAGTAACAAGATTAGCAATTATGAGAATTGCTTGAGAAGATGATGGGTGATTGGATGGCAGCGACGAGGGTGGAAGAGCAACGAGGTGCCAAGAACATAGCTCTGATACCAAGTGTTGGAACCCCGCAGGATTCTAAGCTTGGATTGATCTCTAAAGTGGATCAGCCTTCTTAGAACTCTATAGGGGTTCCTCCCTCCTTGGTATTCGACTACAAGAGTCGAAGAAAATATTGATATATTCATGAGAAAAAAGGTTGTGGCTATAAGTGTTTATATACGGTCTCAAAACCCTAATCCTAATAGGATTCCTACTTTAACTAATCCAACACTCCAACTCCTAATCAACCCTAGAGAGAGTCATAACTAAATAGAACTCTCCCTCTCTAACCCTAGCCGGCCTCCCAAATAAATGGCGGCGGCGACTAGGAGACCCCCACTCCATAAGGACCCCTCTTTGTTAAATCTCAAAATTTGATGATGAAATCAATTGATGAGTGTTTAATCTAACATGTGTTGTTAGAGTTGATGGATGCAGGATTAACTATGATAGAGAGAAAATTACAATCAGAGGTTTCGCCAAAGTCAAGTCCAGGCATCAGGCCGGAGTGAGGACGATCTGGTTGGGAACTCGCTTGGAGTGCGTCGGGAGCTCACTGAGGATATCAGGAGTTTGTCAGGATGACATAAGAGAGTTCATCAAAAGAAGATCGAGACTCACCGGAAGATTTTTGGTGGTAGCCGAAAGGCTTGTCGAGAGTTTGGAAGGTTTTCAAGGGATTTGTTGGTCATGATTGTAATTATTTAAGTCATAGTTAGCATCATGCAGGTTTAACCACGACGGTAAAAAGGAGTTACAAACCAGACATGGACCCAGGATCAAGCTTAGGCATCGAGCCAAGGTTTGGATTATGCGGTGGGAGTTCGCTAGGACTTCGCCAAAAGTATCGGGAAAACCTTCCCGAGAGTTGGGAAGGTTTTCAAGTGGATTTGTTGGTCATGATTATAATTATTTAAGTCGTAGTTAGCATCATGCAGGTTTAACCACGACAGTGAAAAGGAGTTATAGACCAGACATGGACCCAGGATCAAGCTTAGGCATCAAGCCAAGGTTTGGATGATGCGGTGGGAGCTCGCCGGGAGTTCGCTAGGACTTCGCCAAAAGTATTGGAAAGATCGCTAGGAACACACCGGGAGATCACCGGAGGAAGACCATGAAACTCAACACAGGCAATGCTGGAGGTTGCCAGATTGCGAGAGTGAAGTCATTAAGCTTGGTGGTCATGTATGATTATAATCCTTAAGTCGTAGGTTAAAGTTAAGTCTGTAATGAGTGTAATTTAGAAAGAATTCAAATCAACTCAATGAGGCAACCGAGTCCACTAAAAGGGTTTGATTGAGCTTAGGTTGAGCTCAATTGATTGACCAGAGAATTAGTCAATATGTGGTTCAAGTCAGGATTGGAAAAGTGAAGGGAATCACTTTTTCGGGATTCCCGACGGCTGAACCACCGGTGAGCGACAGGTGTACCACCGTCGCCCATGTTTTTAGGCGGTTGATGACGGCTGAACCGCCCAGGACTGATGAGTAAACCGTCTGTACCAAATTTTTGAGCGGCTGCACCGTCGACGCCAGGGGTGAACCGCTTGTACCCAAATTTTCCAGGTGAGTTTGAATTTTGGCTCCAAATCCTGAAGCCAATTGGGACCTATAAATATCCCAAGTTTTCTTGCATTCAATATAATAATTTTAAGAATATATTCTGTGAAAAAAAATTGTGTGAATTGTAAGAAAAAGAAAAGGGAAAGGGAGTGAGCTTAGAGTTAGAAAAATTCTTGAGTCTCCCTTTGAAGCTCATGTTGTAAGGGTTTGGTCTTCACCTAAAGAAGATTAGTAGTGGACACCGGTGTGCCTCGAGGAGGAGGACTCGGGAGTAGACGTAGGCCGGTTGGTACCGAACCACTATAATTGTGAGTGTTCTTACTTGTTTCATTTACTACTTACAATTGTCGGGTTCTTAATTGTTTTCAACAAAATACCGATAGACGCTTCCGATTCTATTTACTCTTTGAAAGTAAGGTTTCAAGTCAAGCACTTCACTTACGACGTTGCTTATCTTTTTATTTGGATTTGCTTGTTCCTTCTTGAGTCATTTTTAAGCAAGAAACTTAGTATTTTCTTTAAATCATTCACTTGCTTTACTTGAATGAAATGCTTCATATTTTTCTATCTTACTTCAAGTGAAAAAATTTTCGTTAAAATGAGAATTTACTCTTGCACTAATTCATCCCTCTCCCCCCCTCTTAGTGGCAATTGATACTAACAATTGGTATCAAAGTAAGGTCTTACTCTTTGGACTAAACACCCACTAGAATAAATGTTTGGCATGAATGAGGGTCAATGCATCAAAAGTCCTCCTATGTTCAATAGGATAGACTACACATCTTGGAAAATTTGAATGCTTATTTTTTTAACTTTAATAGATCTTGATTTGTGGTGTATTATTGAAAAAGGTTTTCAGAAGTCATCCAATCTAATAAATAATTGCAATGATTATGAAAAACAAATATTTTTGTTGAATGCAAAAGCTATGAATATCTTATATTGTGCACTTGATTGATCAAATTTCTTGTTTTAATTCTATTTTTGATATATGGCATACATTAGAAATGACATATGAAAACACAACTAAATCAAATGAATCATTAAATGAAAAGACTTACAAAAATGAACTTGAAGAATACCTTCTAAAGAAAAGAAAGGAATTTGAACCGAGTATGACATATGACTCCTCGAGTGAAATCTTGAGTAATGAGAACTTTAAACATTTGACAAATAAACTGAATAAATTAATAAACATAAATCATAAAAATAATCTTAAAATCATGGACAAGAACTCTTGATATGAACGTAAGAAGTCAAGACACTCCGAAAATGAAGAGCACAATAAAAAAGAAGTGGAGAATCTTGCGCTTATGGCCATCAACAATGAGGTAAGTGATTCCTCCAAAGTCTTATTTCCTTTCGATGAATTATGAAATGCTTTTCATGAGCTTTATGGTGAATTTAGAATGATTAACAAAGCTTATAAATTACTTAAGAAAGAGCATAATTTTTTTGTTAGTAAATTTGAACAAATACATGATACATCATCATCACATGATTCATGCACTAAATATGAATCCTTGAATGATGCATCAACATCATGTTTTTCTTGTTCTAATTATGAGTAATTAGAGGTAATTAAACAAGAAAATGACATACTACAATAAACTCATAAAGGGCTTAATATAGACAATGAGTCGCTAAATATGATCCATGTTGATAAGGGTTATGTTCATAGGAAAAGTATTGGCATTATGAGTAAGACTCATTAAAAGCCAAATATCCTCATTAAAAGACCCATATTACACCCTTTGCCCAAAAATAGATGTAATTTTTGTGATAAATATATACACTTTGCTTATAAGTGTCTATTTAAAAATTATAGTCCATATAAATTAATTTGGGTTCCTAAATGAACCATAAACAACGTTAAACCATTAGATAAAATGGGAAAAATATATCATGAAGGACCCAAACTCAAATGAGAACCTAAATCAAAACCTCCCATAATATAAAGTTATCTCCTAACAAGGCTAGGAGCACTAAGTAATGTTTTGAAAGTAGATGCTCAAGACACATGACTTGAGATCTAATACTCTTTCAAAGCTCACTAGCGTAAGTAATAACAAAAAAAATATTGAAATAAAATCATTGGTAATGAATCTTTAGATAACTCATTAATTTTGATTGCTCTAACTTTGGCATGCTAGTACAAAAATGAATTAGAGACTTTATCTAAATTTAAATTTATAAAAAAAGGATTTTGATGATGATTATTGTTGAATGATAGAACTTGAGCATAGAACATTATAAAAAGGGGATCATGCTTTTCTTTCTAGTAATTTTGAAAAAATATATTGATCATAAAAATTGTATGTTTTATGATAAAGGAACAAAATGTTAGACTTAAATCTAATGCTTAAGATAAATCCTATGTATGCTTTTAAGAAATAATAATGTATATCTTGATGATTTTCTTATTAATTTTTTATTTTGATTGAAGATGTTTTATGTTCAATGAAACTATTCTTGATGATTTAATGATGCATAGTGATCATGCTTAATGAGTTTATATTTCAAAATTATGCATGATAATCTTTGTGATTTATAACTTATTGATCTTTGCCATAATGAAAGTTCTTTTTCGATTTTAAATGATGATGCATGTTTTTATTTGACTTAAAAGATAAAGGCATATTTGTATGAAATAAAAAGAGAATATATTTTTCTTATAAATTTTTCAAGAAGAGATTAATAAATCGATTACGTTATTTTTTTTTAATCTCTTGAAAGTGATTTTTGTGATTTTGATAATTTGAAATTGGATAAGTTTTTATCTATATCATGATTTTGATTCCTTAGAATTATAACTTTAAATCTTTTATGAATCAAAATCTCTTATTATGTGTTCTCGTATTATTTAAAAAAAGATTTTTATATAAATCATGATCTTGACAATTTGAGATTTCTCTTGATATTCATAATTTTCTTCATGAATTGTATATCTCATCACCATATTAATTTTTCTTAATATATTTCATGTGATGATTTGAAAAATGATGTAATGGAAAAATTTTACACTATTGTAATCATCCCTTCTTTTTGACAATGACAAAGGGGGAGCAAAACTTGCTAGCTTGCTCATCTCAAAAGAGAAGCAAGAAGTGCTATCTTAAAATCTCAAGAGAAGCAAAAATTTTGCTTAACCTCACATTCTCAAAAACATGCTAGCCTTCATACTTCAAAGATAAGTAACAATTGCCAACTTGGTAGCTTGCATGATGTAAAATTGCTAGCTTGAACATTGCAAAGGAAGCAAAAATTTGCTAGCTTGCACTTCTCAAAATAGAAGAAAGAACTCACTAGCTTGTATGTTCTAAAGTAATAAAAAATTTGTTAAATTACTATGCTTTCATGTCTCAAAAACTTGCTAATTGCACTTCTCCTTTTTATTGATGATAAAATGTCTCAAAAACTTGCTAATTGCACTTCTCCTTTTTATTGATGATAAAAGGGGAGAAGGTATGATGATGTGAAATCATGTATGATGATCATGCATATAATGATGCTTTTAAAAATATACATGATGATTTAGAATAATGCATGCAATACTCATGATTTTATTATGATGATATGATATATTACATATAATGTGATTAAATTAGTTTCAACTTAGATTTTTGAGCTCATCTTAATATTCATTATAAAATTTATTATGAGCTCTTCTTAATGATGTAATGCTCCTCCCTTGTTTCTCTCCTCGTTATTCTCAAAGGGGAAGAAAATTTTATAATATGTATTCTATTTTACTAAGAGGGAGTAAAAATTTTTAGTTATACATTTCACATTTTTGTTGATGATAAAGGAGGAGAAATTGATATTTATGACACATGATATTGATAATATACTTGGATATCTTGGATATGGATGCATAATTCTTTTTGAAATTCATGATTCGATGACTTGATGCAAATTCTTGTTGAAATTTGTTTGGAATATGATTTGTTTCGTGATACTTGAATTCAAGAGGGTGTGGTTCTCTTGAATTTAAATTTTCTTCATTATGGCATGGATTTAGGGGGAGTTAGGATTAACTCATGTCATCAATTGATTGTCATCATCAAAAAGGGGGAGATTGTTGAATCTCAGATTTTGATGATGAAATCAATTGATGAGTGTTTAATCTAACATGTGTTGTTAGAGTCGATTGATACAGGATTAACTATGACAGAGAGAAAATTACAATCAGAGGTTTGGCTAAAGTTAAGTCCAGGCATCGGGCCGGAGTGAGGACGATGTGGTTGGGAACATGTCTGGAGTGCGTCAGGAGCTCACCAAGGGTATCAAGAGTTTGCCAGGATGGCGCAAGGGAGTTCATCGGAAGAAGACTGTGACTCGTCGGAAGATTGTCAGGGGTAACCAAAAGGCTTATCGAGAGTTGGAAAGATTTTCAAGTAGATTTGTTGGTCATAATTATAATTAATTAAGTCACACTTAGCATCATGCAGGTTTAACCACGATGGTGAAAAGGAGTTACAGACCAGACATGGACCCAGGATCAAGCTTAGGCATCGGGCTAAGGTTTGGACGATGCAGTGGGAGCTCGTCGGAGTTCGCTAGGACTTCACTGAAAGTATCGGGAAGATAGCTAGGAACACGTCGGGAGATCACCGGAGAAAGATCATGAGACTCACCGTAGGAAATGTCGGAGGTTGCCGGATTGCGGGAGTGAGGCTATTAAGCTTTGTGGTCATGTATGATTGTAATCCTTAAGTCATAGGTTAAGGTTGAGTCCGAAATGAGTATGATTTGGAAGGAATCCAAATCAACTCAATGAGGCAACCGGGTCCACTAAAAGGGTTTGATTAAGCTTCGATTGAGCTCAATTGGTTGACCAGAGAATTAGTCAACATGTGGTTCAAGTCGGGATTAGAAAAGTGAAGGGAATCACTTTTCTAGGATTCCGACGGCTGAACCACCGGTGAGCGGTAGGTGTACCACCGCTACCCAAGTTTTTGGGCTGCTGATGATGGCTGAACCGCCCAGGACTAATAGGTAAACCGCCTGTACCAAGTTTTTGGAAGCTGCACCACCGACACCGGCGGGTGAACCACCCGTACTTGGATTTTTCGGGTGAGTTTGAATTTTGGCTCCAAATCCTATAGCCAATTGGGGCCTATAATACCCCAAGTTTTCTTGCATTCGATACAATAATTTTGGAAATATATTCTGTGAAAAAAATTGTGTATGAATTGTAAGAAAAAGAAAAGGGGAAGGGAGTGAGTTTAAAGTTAGAAAAATTCTTGAGTCTCCCTTGTAAGCTCATGTTGTAAGGGTTTGGTCTTCACCCAAAGAAGATTGGTAGTGGACACCAATGTGCCTCAAGGAGGACTCGGGAGTGGACGTAAGCCAGTTGGTGTCAAACCACTATAATTGTAAGTATTCTTACTTGTTTCATTTACCACTTATAATTGTCGGGTTCTTAATTGTTTTCAAAAAAATACCAATAGATGCTTTCGATTCTATTTACTCTTTGAAAGCAAGGTTTTGAGTCAAGCACTTCACTTACGATGTTACTTATTTTTTTATTTGGATTTGCATGTTCCTTCTTGAGCCATTTTTAAGCAAGAAACTTAAAATTTTCTTTGAATCATTCACTTGTTTTACTTGAACGAAAAGCTTTGGATTTTTCTATCTTGCTTCAAGCGAAAAGTTTTTCATTAAAACGAGAATTTACTCTTGCAACCCTACCCCCAACCCCCCCACCCCCCCCCCCCCCCCCTCTCTCTCTCTTAGTGCCAATTGATCCTAACACTCTCTAACCCTAGCCGACCACTTTAACAATAGGGGGTGGTGACTAGTTTAGGGTTTATTACATTTGCTAGGGTTTTTTATTGTCATCATAACTAAGTAAGCTTAGCACTCGACCTAGCTAGAGTCCTAACAAAGAGCTTATTGGATATCCAATAAAATAGGAGCTCCGCGAATATCTCATATTCGAACCTCTGCTCGTCATAACATCTTCTTTGTACTTATTTTTCATATGTATTCTTGCTAGACATAAGCAAAAAAGTTTCAAACTACATAAATCTTGTATCAGTTATCTGATTTATTTTATTCATTTATTCTTTGTATGTTGATCTCTGATATATATGTTTTGGTTTTAGGCTCTTTTCTAGTCCTAACACTATTATTATCGGGAGCATGAAAGTCAATATAATTCATAGATCATTCGATCCTCCATTGTAATAGCTTTGTCCATTAGTTCCTACGTATTTTATCTTGTGTAATATTTTAGGACTACCATACACAAAAGACATTGTCCCAAGATTAGGAGAGATGATAGGTTCCAAAATCTAATGCTTATCAAGATTAGGATTCTTTAGACATTATAATCATACCATACTCTATCTACTCTTGATCCAATTACATAAACCACTCAAACCTCTCACTCTCATTTATAATCAAACCCTACTTTAATCTAAATATAAATTTCACCTAACTACTAAAAATATATTTTTTTTCATTAGAAAAGAAGAGATGGACTAAGAAAAGCGTCTCATATCATTAGGGGTTTCAAAAAATCAGCTTAGATATATTATTAGGTTTTGCCCATAACTAAAAATTTAAACTTCTGAATTGAATTGATGTATAATCTAATATATGTTAATCCTAATTAGTATGATAAAAAATTCATCATTTTTCGATGTCTAATATAGTAAGATCTATGTTCGACTGAATAAAGATGAGTCACATTGTGATCGAGGTATGAAGATGAGTGGAATGCCCTTTATTCGATTTTATGTGTATGAGATGGACAAGAGGATAGATAAGCAACCCCACACATCAATAGTTGTTGGATTTTTCATGCTAATACGCGAAATTTAAATTATCAAAATCCAGGTTATACATCAAAATTCAATTCCAAATCTTCAGAATATGGGACAGATGTTTACAAACCATTTCATTACTTTGATGTCCCATTTCTTAGTTTATCAAAATAAATAAATAATAATTTTTTAGCAATTTTTTTGAATAAACAGAATTCTATTGATCAAGATCTAATTACAAAATGTGTGACAAATGGGTGCAGAGAATAGAAAGGGAGCCCTTAGTGAAATGAATTTTGAGATTACACAAAAGAAAAGGTATTGATGTAATATATATATATATATATATATATATATATATATATATTGAGATCATAAAGTGCTTATTATGACTGTGCTGTCATCAAACTTCACAATAAACCCCCAGAATTGGGTCACTTTGGTTGTTCGATGATTCACGCGAGCCAAAATGGTTGGTTAAGGTAGGCATATCCACATTTCTAAGTGATACATATTGATTAAGCATCAAACATGAAAGAGGGTCTAAACATTAAGGATTAAAAAAAAAATACATCTAAATTTTTGTGGCTTATTGGCCTATTAGAGCATTGGTTATAAGCAAACCACATGGAGATCTTAAAATCGATGATCACACTGAGTTAAATGGGCTAAAATTAACATACACGAGATCGAATATTAATTCAATGTTAGTTTACCTGGTAAATGTAATTATTACCTCTCTTAATACTTAGCAATGTGAAATCAGTCTTTAATTAATCACTTGGGACAAATCATTATTTCTAATTTAGGCATTAGGTTTTCATTATAATCTATTTTTAGTTAATTGGACTTGTGAGATAAAAGGATTAAAAGAGAAGAAGTAATTTAACATTTTTGGAGATTGAAGGAATCATACAATACATATTGAGTTTGGATAATTTGGTGTCTAATCTCATATGTATAAGTCCTCAACATTTTAACTCAGTTTCATCATCATCAACTGAAAATCTCAAACTACTAAAGAAAATATTTGTATGTATGAAAAAGATTAAAAGATAACTAAAAGAATAGTATAGTCAAATGGCATTTATTGAGTTTGGCTCATAACAACTTCAGGTGCGGATTATATATTTGTGTCCAACCTCATGTGTTACATACAATCTTGACGAGTTTGACATACGCTCGGTTCGATTTAAGATCGATCACCACATATATATATATATATACTAAGCTCCAAAACCCTTTATGCAAATAAACTATTTATTAATCATTGTAGCAACGTTATCAAGCAAGTCCAGCTAAAGTTAGACAACTACAACCTAACACCACATTTGACAAATTAATACCATACACGGGTTTCTTGACACCTAACGTCCTGAAATGGTCCTCCTTGACCTTTCACAGAGCACATACCTAAGTTAAGTTGATGAAGGGGACGAGGTCGGACCAATTGAAGATGCAGGTGACTTGCTTCTTCTGCTTACCAGTAGACTGTGCTGGTCGTATAGGACAAGTTGTATGTTCTGTTGAGCAGTTCTACTTGTCATCATGGACTAGATGATTGCTGGGAGTTCCAAGTCGAGAGACTTGGTGGGCAGTTGTGGTTGCTGGCTCTCTCTCTCTCTTTCTATAAAGCTTTGTCATGGAGATTGAGATTGGAGTGGAGAAAGAAGGAACGCAAGCAAGACGATAGAGAGAGAGAGAGAGAGAGAGAGTTGTGGGAATGGGCCAAGTTATGTTGTTCTTCTTTGGGGTTTCTTTGTGGCTTCTCGGCTGCCCTTGGATAACTCACTCAGGTATGTTTTACCTTCTTTTTTTTGGTTCGATAAGCGCTCTTTTCTTTTGTTCTCGTTGATAGTTATAAATAGGAGGTGAAGTTAAAAGTTGAGAAACCAGCTGTGTTATCTCAGGAAATTTTTCTGGCCTTTCTTTTCAATTTGCTTTGTTCTTATATAGCCACTGAGTTTAGCAATTTCAACACGAAACTGTTCAGGAATAGAATGTGCAAGCTTTTAATGAATTCAAAAAGGCTAAGAGGAGACGTGCATGATAATTTTAGTTTCTTGATTATTATATTATTAGGATCCGTAAGTACTCAGAGAATTTTTGGAGTCAGAATAAGGCATTCAAACATGAAAAATGAAAATTAAAGGTGAGGAGGAGGGTGTTGGGACACACTAAATACGATTCTTAGGATTTTTCTCTATTAGAGTTAGAGATTACGACAGAAAAGATGAAGTTTATGTAAAGATGCGTAAGAAAATTTGTATTTGTAGTTTATTTGAAAATTTTAGTGATTCTATATGAAAACGTAAGCAAAACAATGTTAGTCCTCGTTAGTCTTGTGTATTCTATTTTGTATTTGTATAGTATTATTGATTTTGTTATGGCAACAATCTTCCCTTTTATTTTCTATTATTTTGTAGGAACATAATTTTAAAAAATATATATTTTTATATAAACATAATAACAAGGAGTATCGAACCAAATAAGTCTATCTCGGAGTTATATTTTATCATTAATTCTCTAAATTATTTATTTGATACGGAGGAACTTTTCCTCACAACAGCAATCACCCCTTCCATTGTCTGCAAAAAGGCATTTGTGCCAAAGCCATTAAAATTAAGATTGTGTACTTACTGCAGCGGAAGCACAAGTCATCGGCGTAAACTATGGCTTGTTTGGGGACGACCTCCCTTCGCCGGACAAAGTGATCGCCCTCTACACCTCCAGAAGCATCACAAGGCTGAGGCTGTTCAACCCGAACTCCACTGTCCTCGAAGCTCTCAAGGGTTCCGCCATCGAGGTCGTCCTCGGAACCTACAACGAGGAACTCCAACGGCTCAGCACCGACGCCTCCTACGCCGCCGACTGGGTTCAGACCAACGTCGCCCCCTACGCGAGCTCGGTCCGCTTCCGCTACATCAACGCCGGCAACGAGGTCATACCCGGAAAGCTAGCGAGCTACGTCCTCCCCGCCATGCGAAACCTCGACGGCGCACTCAGGGCAGCCAACCTCCACGTCCCGGTCACGACCGCCGTGGCCACGCAGGTGCTTGCCGTATCATACCCTCCGTCCCAGGGCGCGTTCTCCGAGTCTACGGCGGGCGTCATGGCTCCCATAGCGGCGTTCCTGCAAGCGAAGAAGATTCCCCTTCTCGTCAACGTGTACCCCTACTTCGCCTACGCCGGCAGTCCCGGTGACGTCCGGCTGGACTATGCTCTCTTCACGGCGCAGGACGTCGTCGTGAGAGATGGCGCGCTGGGCTACACGAACCTGTTCGACGCCATGATCGACTCGATGTACGCCGCGTTGGAGAAGAGCGGAGGAACGGACGTGGACATTGTGGTGTCGGAAACGGGTTGGCCGTCGGGTGGCGGCGGCGTGGGTGCGACGGTGGAGAACGCGAGGGTGTACAACAACAATGTGGTGGCGCACGTCGCGGGCAGCGGTGGGACGCCGAAGAGGCCGGGGAAGGCGACGGAGACGTACCTGTTTGCCATGTTCAACGAGAACCTCAAGCCTGAAGGCACCGAACGCAACTTTGGGCTGTTTCGGCCGGATATGAGTGAGGTGTATCATGTGAACTTGTCTCCTTGAGGCAAATGTATAAAGAATAATTTATTACCATTGTTGTACGAGGGGGGGTCTCTGCTAATAATAAATCTACAATTGAATCTCTTCTTTACTACAGATTTTTTTTTTACTTTTTAATTTAATATCTAATTATGATTTTAAAAATATTTTTGATGCCTATAATAATTATCGAACTTTATACACTGATTTTATTTTATTTTTTTAATCTGAAAAGGATTTACCAAATAAACTTGAACTTCATCCGATAAATGTGTTATCTAATATAGCATACTTGTCATAAGAACCAAAGGATAAAAATATTGTTCATCCTTGAGATTTCTTCCATGAATTCATACGAAGGTTGATGGTTGAAAAATCTCATGGGGCAAATATGTTTGGTCATGTCATAATGTACTTGACGTACTTGAAGTTGAAAATTCAAAATGATAAATCTTAAAAATATTAGATAGCTTACCTGATAAAAAGATAGCAATTTTTTGGGATCAAATTTTATCTTCACCACTAAGCTTTGCAAAATAAAATACATAGGAAGAAGAAATTTGGAAACTGATTACGATCTTAAAGTTTAGATTCTGCTTTCTTTGACAGGTTACAACAAACATTAATCAAACAATAAAGAATAATTAATCTGATTCCTCTTCCACCAACCAGATATCTAGATGTTGCTGATACTACGAGTTCGCAGCTTGATGATGAGCTTAGTTTACAATGGGAACGTATTAAGATAAGCTTGATTGCCATTCTATTTGCAAGTAACTGCAATCAAACAATCCTCCAACGCAGTTTAAAGCAGCTCGACGATGCTCCAATAATGGATTTGCAGCACAGTCTTGCTTTGTTTTCCTTGGCATTCTCCGTGAGACACTCTTCCATTTTGATTCAAACTCACAAGCTGCCAGGGAAGCAAGCAAACAGTGATTCGAGCAAGTCCAGCAAAACACAATGAATAAAGAAAGTAACAAAGCTTTGGTCCCTTGACTTGCAATGATGTAGCCAACTATGAAAAGTACTGAGAAAATATCACTGTCCACCGATAAAAATTAGTTTCAGTTTCCATCCAAAGTAAGATGGTATTAGTTTCTTACTGATGTTCTACAATCATTGCAAACACTAAGGACAGACAAACTTCTAATAATAACAAAAATGTAGTTTTTGCCAAGATTAGCAAGACATGTAATTACCAAAATCTAAATTTTAGATTACTGAAGCAGCAATACTTGTAGTTCAATATTCTGATGTTTGATTGCCCTTTTTTACTTGGAATTTTTACTCCTTATCTGATGAACTTATGATAAAACACTAATAAACCTTGAATACTGCACCACAGTGAACCTACAATTACACAAAGGACTACCACCGATAGTAACAAGTAACCAGCAAGGCTACTGACATTTTTGTTGTCGAGTTGAAGTAGGTGGCCCAACTTACTGCGATAGTTGATTCTGATTCAGACAATTTCAGCTTTTGAAAAGAGCATAATACTTAATTGTCTCGAGGATAGCACTATGGAAACTGCTAATGATTTTTCTGATGGCACATAAGCCCAGTGGAATTTAGTTATAAGCCTTTCTTAACTCTCCTGATGGGAATAATCAATAAATTGCAAATAGTGATAGACCAAGATAAAATTCTTAACAAAATCACATGCTTTAGTGAAAAGTCACGAGTTCCAGCCAAAAGAAGGGTCAACTTTAAAATATTTTAGGACTCTTTCTTTCAAAGTAATTTTTTAAGTTCCAACCATGGTGATCCCAGTGATCTCAGCTAGACATAATCATTTTTGTCCAAAGACAAATGATGATCACCTCAAACTACTTTATTCTTCTGATATTGAGCCTGTTCTTAACTGAGAAACCCCATGAAGGTGGGAGGAGCTGGAACTTAATAAATAGAATGCATATCCAACATTCTTCAAGTTATCAGAAAGGACATGGAGTCAAATATATATGAATGCTCGGAGGTGACTGATTTTGTGTCTAATCATCTTTGTAGAGAACACATGAAGAAGATGAAATGAAAAAAAATGTGCTCAGTGATAAGAAGACAAAAAGGAAGAAACAAAGAAAAACAAAGCTCTTTACCTTCACTTCTGTCCTTAAATCCTCGAATAATACATGCAAGGGTCCAAGGCCTTCCAGCAGAGCATGCTTTTGCTCCACCTTTTAATATGCCATTATGTTGCTTCAATCTGCAGAATTGTTGACAGCTTTAAATAAATTAGAAAACGATGGTGACACTTAAAGGAACCAAATCACAGTATTGATTGGCATATATATTTTTGTCATATAGGATTGTTACAGGTTAAAGGACATGCAAACTATTACATCAGGATTATAATAAATTTAAATCTATATGAAATTGCAAAATATTATGAAATTGATGACTTAAAAAGGTTATCCATTCTTTACATTATGATGCAGTCTAACTGATATTGCAAAAAAATTAAATTCTTTGCTATTCGAATGAAGATTAGAGTCCTTGCACTAAAAAATTTACTTCTTATAATGTGGTTACAGAACTTACTATCAAGTGCAACTAGTCCAAGGTGGTTCGACACAACATGAACAAATTTATGCAAACATAAATATAGTCAATTTTCCTAACATGGGACTAATATGACCAAAAAGGAGCTACGATCGAGTCAAATTCCATAGTTTCTGTCATCAGAATAATAACTATTTAATTAAAGATGAGTTTCCTAATGTTCACCTAGACCATTTATGACATCCAACTCATCAGAAGCTAAGTCAATACCTTAATTTCTAAGGTAGCCTAGTACTTTCTATGCCATAAATAAATAGTTACTTTCATAAGGTCCATAAATGTAAGCTGACAAAGTATAAACAACAAGCTTTTAAGAACTTTCATGGGGTTGATTAATGACCAAAGTCTCTAAGAAGTAAAAATGTGTACTGATTTTAAAATTGTTTTCAAGCCACATCATCCAACCTCCCAAAAGGGGTGAACCCATTGATGAGGCTCCTGCACCAATATTGGATCTAGAAAGGATCAACATATGCAATCTTACCGGTTATTTTCATGGCTCAAACTTTGGTCACTTAGGTCGCAAAGTAATCTTATCATTGTAGCAAGAACTATCCTCATAATCTAACATCTAACCGTACATATCTACTGAATGAGAAGAAGTGAACAAACATGTTTAATCGTAGTAGTTGCTAAAGAGTTGATCATTAATGATTTTTTTTTTATTTCTGAGAATGGTCAATAAAATAGCATGACAGCTCACAAGCTCATTCTACATTCATAATCTATAGAGTGAAATTATCTATCACAACTGTTGTACATTTTATATACCGAGGCTGAGGTGTTGCCTCGGCTTGGTACTGCCCGCATACACATGGACGCCTGGGGGATTCTTCATTGGAGCCCGAGGGATGTACTAGCTCCTCGGGACGTCGGCTTATAGATCGAAAACTCGAGCGGTCGTCTTGTGCTAAAGTCGACTTCCGTTCCTCGGTTGAGTTGCAGCCGCTCGGAGTCCGTTACAAGGTTCCGAGGGGAGTTGCTTATCTTTGGTCAGGGAACCTTGTTTGGTTGGCCTTTGTGGGCAAAGTTTTTCTCTTTGCGAGTGCATCCTTCCGCTCCTTAGCTGGCTCTCCGATCATCGACACCTGCGTCAAGGTCGCGGTCGCGGGTGAGGTGCCACCCTGACTCGGTCCCTCCGACGGTCAAGTCAACTAGGTGAATTGTTCTGTGTAGTATGCCTAGTGTTGAAGAAAGTCCCCTTGCTTATTTGTCTGAACATCTTTTATACTACATGGGGAGGCAGAAGTCGTACGAAGTGGGTTAATGCACGTGGGTGATAGCAACCCAATGCCTGACCTCCCACCAAGCAGAAATGCTCTACCATCCAAGGTAAGGACGATATCAGGAGCACTGAATTTTTATTTTTAATAAATTGTGCTGAAATAGTAAGTTTTGCTTATTCAATCATTCATGTGCGCATATATGGTTGTTTCTTCAAGCATAGCTTTTA
This sequence comes from Ensete ventricosum, assembly GCA_029747655.1. Lineage (NCBI taxonomy): Eukaryota > Viridiplantae > Streptophyta > Magnoliopsida > Zingiberales > Musaceae > Ensete > Ensete ventricosum. The sequence goes on along the minus strand of JAQQAF010000006.1, from coordinate 35,238,180 downwards.
AAAGTTTAATGCATTCTCTGAGCTACAATTCTTTTCGTTGTAGCCAAATAGCCTTTTCATAAGATTTTGGCCTTGCTAATTCTAAATGGCTATATTGCTGCCCCAACAAGAAGATTTAGATTTGATAAAATATAAGCACCTAATATGATACAAACAAAAAAGAACCATGATGTGATTTGGCTTACGAGAGCCAAATTACATCACTGTAAATTGTCTGTGGCTTTAAATTTCACTGTTACTTAATATGATTTTTTTTGCTGCAGGCAGCAGTTTTCTGCAATTTGGAGCTATCCAAGTCCAGATTTGATCAGTTTGATTGTGTACATGATACACCCTTAATTACGGATCCTCAATTTAATTAACATAAGACAATCGATCCAAGTCAATATCAAGACCAAATCAATCAAAAATAACAAGTTGCAGATCTCCTCCTTACAAAATAGGAAGATCGCCGGAGCTCCTATGAACAAAAGACAGATCACTGACACAAAAGTACATAGTTTTCAAGTCCATCATTTGACATTGAAGAGCACATCAATTCCCTTGTCAATCAACCGCAACAGAATAGTTTCAGATGATGCTACAACAGGTCCATCATTTCAAAAAAAAAAAAAATGTTTCTCATGGAGATCTCATAATCGATAATCAAGTCATGAAGTTTCCATAACAGTGTAAACGCATATCATACATCAGGATCCTCTGGCATGACCAATCTAGTATGATTGAGGTAACACGAACTGAAGTTGTGGACAAAATTGGATCATGACTATAATTATAAATTCCAGTTAAAATTATCAAGATTTTCATTCAAATATCTGACAAGCTTTCTTTTAAGGAGAAAGCTCTATTAAGATCTCAAATGAATAAATACATCCATCTACTCTATTATCAGAGGAGATCAAAACCTCCAAACCAGAAAGGAGTTGTCCTTCCCATAACATGTCAGATTTGGTAGCACGAGCACAATTAGTTAGCCGATGGGCCCTGTAAATGTTAGCAATTCTACTTTCCTCAAAACCATTAATGTCTGGAATTACATTGCTAATATCGGGCAAGCATTTGATCCGCAACGTTAGCAACCAAATGGGTGCGGGCGTTAAGGTGCGAGATATTTCAGCTAAATCAATCGAAACCCCCCACCCCAACGAATGAGAAAGTAAAAAAAAGAACAATACCGGCGTAAGAAGTTGGTGGTGACACCCACATAAGTCCGCGGCAGGCGGGATGAGACGATCAGATAGACCGACCACCCAACGTTCTTGGGACGCCGCTGTTTTCCTCCTCTCTTCTTGTTGTGGTGGTTGCGGAGGAGGGAGGATGAGGGCGACGATAACGAAGAGGGCGACAACGCCGCGGAAGAGGCTGGCGTGCTTTTGGTGTGAATTGAGCGAGAACCTTTTACGGATCGAAGCGTGGTCGAAAGCCTCATCGTCGTTGATGGCCGTGAGACGGAAGGACTTGGCTTTGTTTTGGGGAGAATTCCCGTGGCTTTCTTGGATGCCAAACCACATAAAGAAGATGATGCGGGGAAGCTAACGTCAGGAATAGCGCTATCGGAACTGCGTTATTGATCGAACCATCGTTTTAATAATATATTAATATATATATAATTTAATTTTCTAATTATGATAATTTATTTGGAAAAAAAACTCTCCCTGGTTGTAATTATGAAAATTACCCATGGGCGTTTTTTCCTAAATAAATAAATATAGCTTTGACCTTTCAGATGATTTTGTATTAAATTCGATCAAATTGAATCGAGACAATCTAATTCGATCTTCTCCCCTTTTAGAAGGGAGGAAGAAGAGGGGCGGGCTGCCCATGCGTCAACTTGAACTCATCCATTGATCAAAACCGTTTCAAGGAAATTTGAAGACAAAAAAAAGATTGGGTCGATAGAGTAAAAATGTTTTTTTTATAAAAATACACTTAGGTAAATTTTCAATAAACGGACATCATCCCGAATTAGTGAATTTTTTTACTTTAATTTCCCTTATAATAATTTGTTATGATACATGAGAATATTATTCTTTGATTTTTTTTTTCTTTATTATTTACTCTTTCGTCTTTTTTTTTTTTTTTTTTTTTTGCTCCCTCCTCCCTCCTCTTCCTCCTTCCCATAGTTATCTTTTTGTTCTTTTTATAAAAAACAAAGAAAATTATTTTACTTCAAAATTCTAATACATCATCTATCTAAAATTGGACCTAGAAGTTCGTCCTAGCAAAATTTGAATCGGAAAAGGATTCCAACATGATCAAATCCAATAATGATTAATATTTTCCATGGGGGTCAAGTTTATAACTCATCAATCAATCAACCCTTTGGTCCTTGCTTGATGGCTATCAGTTCACTATGGTAACACCCCCCTCTTGTTCTCATTAAATCTATCTTCTGCCAAACCACAAGTGACATGAGAGGATCTAATAATAAAGTCCAATCCATCAATCTGTTGTCTTACATGAAATAAGCCATCAGTATTATATTTGAATCAAGTAGTTCAACTGTATTAATATATGGTTAATGTCACTCATATTCTCATATCCATGTAATTATGTTTGTGGAAGAAAAATGAGACATTGCATTATTAAAATTAACATCCAAACAAGATTTAACCCAACAAATTACCCCCTTCAACTTCTTTTTCTACCATTTTTCCTCTCTTCCTCATGTCCCTCTTCTCCTCTTTCTCTGCTTTTTGTTTTGCCAGTGCATCATTCTCATCCATCTTATTGTATTCTCCTCTACCTTTCTTGCTCTCTTTCAACCTTTTTCTTTTTTTTCTTCTGTCAGCAGATCTTTCCCATAACTGACCATTTTTACAAGCACTAGCGGCTACCATAGGATTACATCATTAGCTATCAGCATTTAGTAAGATGGCCAACAGGTAGTAGTAATTAATACATTATAAAGTTAATGGCTGACTCCTCTTTATGTAGAGAGATAAAGACTGTGTTGATCCTCCCTTGACCCCGTAATGACAGGAAGCCGGGCGCTCTTTATTACAATGACTGGCTGCAGACAGTTCGCAATCCTCTTGTCAAGCAAAATTTGATGCATGCTGCTGCAGGGAAGTTGCCATCGTATCACAAGTATTTCTCCGTTGAATCTTTGTGTATAATGATGGAGCGTCTTCCCAATGCATGTAGGTTAGCGACTTTATAGATGTACATGATCTGTGCAATGAACTGGAGAAATATTAGAAGTCTATACCACTGTTAAACTGAACAGAGAAGGAAGGCCTGCCAATAGAGATGAGGGGAGTTTCCACTCTAATAGCTATTTCCGGACTTCCCATTCCACTTGGATCTTCCAAACTGCGAGTTGCAAGGATAAAAGGCATTCATTAGACCAAAACTAATCTTGTCCTTCTAAACATGTTGGTTAATACTTTGAGGGAAATTAATACAGTGCGTGCATTGAATGTTCCCAAATTCTAAGACAATAAATGTTAAGCTCATTCCTACCAAATTTCAAGAACATGATTTTTGTTTCATCTTTAGTAAGTTGCAACTCATTAATTAGGTAGTTGAGGGATTCAATGTACAAGGGATCTATAAGATAAGAAGGAAGAAAGATTGGTGGGTCATTCTTGTTTCTTGAGACCTTATCAAACTTTTATATTTTGAGCTACTAGCTCTTAGTTATCTCTTGAAAAAGAGAAAGTTATTTTTTTTAATCTCTCATATCTCACTTTTTTTTTCTCGCCCTCTTCTTCTCCCCATCATATTGTTTCACATCCAAAATGCATGACATACAGTAACTTCATAAAAGACGGCTAACACTTCTATCGGTGGAAATTTCAAAACAGCTATAGATGCAAAGGCAAATGGATAAGACGTAACATAACAACCACAGCTAAGACGACTAAATCTCTCTTCCATGGAACGTATGAGCTCTGCTTACAAACCAGGATTTCTTCCTCCGAATGTGGGGGCTTAAGCTGGTAACAAGAAAAGAGTAAAAATAAGTGAAAGAAATTTTCTATGAAACTTCAATCATATTACAATTTCACCAACGACAATTAGCACACTGAGAACAAAAAGATACAAAAGCGATAGAATCTCAAAAGAAGCTATATAGATTTTGGAATACTGTAGGGGTTTCTTCCTCCTAGATTCGGTATAAGATTGAATTAAAATTGTAGATTGTTTCCTTCAATAGAGAGGCAGCTACATTATTATATAGGGATCAAAACCCTAACCTAAGGGGGGTGCTTGCCTAAGTAAAATTATCCTTTTGCGTCTCCTATAGCCAACTTGCCTTAATAGGAACAGGGGACGATTAGGTTGGCTCTATAGGCGACCTAAGTAGGGGAAAACCCTGGCCAACTAACCAAGTAAGGGGGCGATGGTCATTAAGCCCTAAGGGCTAATCTAAACCCTAGTCATACTCCTTTATAAGATAGGAGTGACTTTATTACAATCTAGTAGAGTTTTATTGACTACTTCTAGGGAGATTAGGACTCAATCCAGTTGGAGTCCTATCAAATCCGTCCTCTTAAAATCAGCCTTGTCCTCAAGGTTGAAGTTCCATGAACTCAGGGAACCGGGTCTTCAGCTCCTCATCAGCTTGGGTGTCAGTTGGAAGAACTTGAGCTGAGTCGTCGTCTTTAAATTTTCATTTAAACTGGGATACTTGGAGGATCAACTGTAATTTTGATCTAGTGCACGGATCTGATCTCCATGTTAGGGTCCCAATATGATCCTCAATTTTGCAAGGCCCAAAGAAATAGGGAGACCACTTTCTTAAGGCTTGAATTTCATGCTGATGGAGCTGGAGACGAAGGGGGACTTGATCTTTCTCAGGAAACTTTCTTTTGCTCTGGCGTTTATCAGGGTGAAGTTTCTTCCTTACATGGGCTGCCACATGGTTAGTCTTTAGTGATAGCCAATCTTTCTTCTGGAATGGTGACTGCCCTCTGGTATGGTTTAGGATGATGAGAGCCCAATCTGGCATGAGCATGGATTGCAATTCTTCTAGTTTAACTCCTCTTTCGTGCCATGGACCTGTATCCAACCATATTTTAAATTTGATAGTAATTAGTATCTCTTGTAAAAACCTCGTATGAAGTGTGGAGAAAGCCATAGTGTAAATTAGGAGTCGATCATCTTGCATAAGAATAGCCCAAATTCTAACTCCTGACGCATCGGCCTCAATGACCAAAGTGCAACCGAAATCGGGCAGCGCTAGGATCGATGTCATCGTCATGGCTGCCTTGAGTCATTCGAAGGCTGCGGAGGCTTTATCCGACCATAAGAAGGAGTCTTTCTTCAGTAAGGACGTGAGCGAGGCACTGATCTTGCCATAATCTTTCACAAAATTTTGGTAGTAGCCCGTGAGTCCAAGGAAACCGCATAATGATTGTATGTTTGTAGGTCTCGACCATCCTTGCATTGCCTCGATCTTTGTCGGGTCTACCGCCACTCTATCCTCTAATATAATGTGCCCAAGATACTCCAATTTATGCTGTAAGAAGCTGCACTTTGACTGTTTAACATAGGGAGTATTATCCCGAAGAATCGTTAGAACAGTTCGTAAGTGCTGAAAATATATATCAAGCGTAGGTCTATAAATGAGAATATCATCAAAGAATACTAATACGAACTTGCGTAAAAAACTCTGGAAGATGTCATTCATCAGGCTTTGGAAATTAGAAGGAGCATTCGTAAGTTCGAAAGGCATTAGCAGAAACTCGTAGTGGTCGTTATGCGTGCGGAATACAGTTTTCAGAATATCTTCAGTGTATACCCGAATCTGATGGTATCCGGATAGGAGATCCAATTTAGTAAGGACTCGAGCTCCTTTTAATTCGTCCAGGAGTTCATCTACAAATGGGATAGGATATTTATCATTGACAGTGATGGTGTTTAGAGCCCGATAGTCAACGCACATCCGCCACGTACCATCTTTCTTATGCACTAGAACACTGGTGAGGAGTAAGGGCAGCAGCTCGATCGAATCACCCTGGTATCAAGCATCTCTTTAACAATATTCTCGATCTCGTCCTTCTGTAAGTGAGGATAGTGGTATGATCATAAATTTGCCAGAGGTTTGCCTGGCAAAATAGGAATGCAGTGGTCATGCGGCCAGTTAGGGGGTAGCCCGCGCGGCTCCAAGAAAACATCCACGAATTCATTCAAGTAAAGGGCAAGCTTAGGATCTGAGTTTTGTACGTTCTCCCCCATAGATGGCTACTTAATATACATCAAGAATCCACCAAGTGCTTAGTGCAAAACTTTCTCCATTTGTTGCGACGAAATAGTGGAAATTTGGCTCCTGCGTTTACCTCGTAACGTAACCTGTCTCCCTTTGCAATAAAATTTCATGATTAATTTAGAAAAAATTTAGGAGATATCACCTAGTATTGTGAGTCATTTGATCCCGAGTACGGCTTCATAATCATCGATGGATAGGAGGAAGAAATCAGCTACCACTTTTTGGTCTTGGAGGAGTAGTTTCACCCGCGGGCACCGTTGGTCGCAATTAAGGATTCGATCGTTGGCGACCTTTACGTCAAATTTGTTGCAACCTTTAATTTGAAGCACCAAACATGCAGCAACCTTACTGTTGAGGAAGTTATTGGTGCTACCTGTGTCGTTGAGAACGGTGATGAGGTGCTGTTTTAGAAGTCCTCCAACTTTCATCATCTGTAGGTTGGAATAGCCGGCCAATGTGTGCACTGCGTAGTTGGCTGGTTGGGACTCTTCCTCCATGGCTTCTTCTTTAGGTTCAAGGGCTTCTTCAGATATTTCATTGTCCTCATCTTCCATTGGTTCAATCACGAGGAGTCGGCCCTTTTTGCAGTGATATTCGTGGCTCCACGGTTCTTCGCAATACCAACACAACTCCTTGGTCGATTGTTCACGAAGCTCATCTATTGTCAACTTTTTTGGTGCTGGGGATTGGATGGCAGTAGAGGGGGCTTGTTTGGTATTATTGTATTGTAGAGGTTTGACGAAGCTTTGCCAATTGTCCATCGATGTTGTTGAAATCGGTTGGTCTGAAGCGGTCTAGTAGTCCTTCCTTGAATCGCTGTCAAGAGAGTCCTCTATGGGTGTGCTTAAACCAATTAAACCATTGAATAGCATCTCCCTCAAGGTGGATGCCAGCAATCTCCACCCGTGTGGCGTCGGCGGTTCGGTAGAACCGAAAATAGTGCTCCGCATGTGAGATCCACCCGATCGGGTCTCCTTCTTCCCATCTATGGAAGTCAACCTTCATGCATGGATTATTGAGATTAGAGATGATGTGGCTATGTTCTTGAGGATCATCTCGCTGATCTAAAGTTTTTTTGTGTTGTGATTTCCTTGGGTTCGACAGTCGGCTAATGCTAAATTTGGTGAAAAGGGATCGCATCTTCTCTTCCATGCGGTTTCCAAAGGCTTCAAGCTTTGCATCGATAGTCTCCTCTGATGCCATAGTATATGCTTCTAGATCTGTAATATTAAGATTTTTTTTTGTTGTCGGGTTAGTAGCATAGGAATTTTGGAGAAGGGGGTGGCTGGTTGGAAGGTGAATCGGTTTGGATGGAAGTAGGTTACAGTTTAGGACAGATTTGGGGCTACGATTTTGTAGAGTTTAGGCTACGAATTGATGTGGTTTTAGGGCTATGATAGTAGTAGATGAAGGTTAGGAAAATAGATTTTAGATCAGGGATAGATGGCATCAAAGATAGGTGTCTCGGTAAGGAAAGTTGGCTAAAAAGGTAAGTGGATCGATAAGAAAGTAGGCTGATTTGGATGGCTGATTTGGGGGCTGTTTGGATTCGGTTTAGGGTAATATTTGGAAGAGATTTTGGTGAAGATAGTAGGGTTTGGAGATGAGGAAAAGAGAGTCCAAAATCCCACAAAAAATGGCACTCAAATCTGATAGAATTCGGTGAAAAGAAGTGATGTGATGTGTTGTCCTGCTAAACCGGTTTTACATCGGAGAAACAATGACTTCTTGACATAAATTCCAGAGGAAAGTTCAAGGAAATTATACAGAAACCCTTGGTTCAGATGTTGTTAATACCAGTAAAAAGTTTGACAAAATTTTGGCAGCATAATAGTAGGGAAATAGGGCAAAAGACGAAAGGCAGATTCCTTCATTGTAAAATTTCAGAACTGCATGATGGTCAAAGATTACACAAAAAAACCAATTTCAGAAGGAGTTTTTTCATGAAATCAAATCCAGATGAAAGCCAACTTGATCTTGAGAATTGTGTAAAAATTTCAGCCAAAAAGGATGAACAAAAGTTTGGTTTCAAGAGGCCAATAGACAGAAGGTAGATTCTGCGTTGTAAAATTTCAGTACTATGCAATAAAGAATCATAGTGCTATAAGTCCAGATCCAGAAATAGTTTTTTTATGAGATCAGTCTTAGATGAAAGCTAAGATGATCTATGAAATTATATAAAAGTTTCAGTCAAAAAGGAAAATTAAAAGTTGTTTCAAGAAGCAACAATCGGCTAAAAATTTATGCAGTGTTTCACCTTTACAATGATGATAAAGTTTGCAACGAACAAAATTTGTAGCAGATAAAATTTGGAAAAAATCTTCAACATGTAAAGTAAGAAATCTTACAGTATTGAAGAGGCATGGATGATAAAAATATACCAGATTTCCAGATCAAATGCAGGGGTAGTGGCAGATTGATTTGATCTACGGTTGGGGTGGAAGGTGGAGGCGCGTGTCATAGCAATTGTGGGAATTGCTTGGGAAGATGGAGGCGTGAATGACGGCTACAGGGGTAGCAAGATCGTTGCTCTGATACCAGATGATAAAACCCTAGAAGGAGCTCTATAGCTTTTGATCCTTGAGGGGGATCAACCCTTGGAACGCTGTAGGGGTTCCTCCCTCCTAGACTCGGTATAAGGCTGAATTAAAATTGTAGATTGCTTCCTTCAAGAGAGGGGCGGCTACATCATTATATAGGGATCAAAACCCTAGCCTAAGGGGTGCTTGCCTGAGTAAAATTATCTCTTTGCCCCTCCTATAGCCAACCTACCTTAATAGGAACAGGGGGCGACTAGGTTGGCTCTATAGCCGACCTAAGTAGGGAGAAACCCTGACCAACCAACCAAGTAAGGGGGCAATGGCCACTAAGCCCTAAGGGCTAATCTAAACCCTATCAATACTCCTTTATAAGATATGAGTGACTTTATTATAATCTAGCATGATTTTATTGACTACTTCTAGGGAGATTAGGACTCAACCCTACTAGAGTCCTATCAAAAAGGCTGGTTCATATGGCACAAAAGGATTTACTGCTGGAATATGGCAATTCAGGCATGATCCATATTTTGACTAATGTCATTTTGGTTGTATCAAGAACAGTAAGTGCAACCAAAAGACCCGCCAAATCTTAGTAGGGAATAATTTTCTCGAGCACCATAGCAATAAAGTTAATATTGTGATATATCTATCATTCCAAAATAGGGTGTGCCCAATGTATTAACCGATCAAATCCTTATGATCTCTCTCAAATGTGTATAAACAACTGGGAAAATATGTAGTCAAATGTACCTTCAAATTCATCAATCTTTATCATTCTATATGGTATCAGAGCTATTGCCTTAGAGCAATCTTCCTCCTATTCCGCTGCAACAGACAGTAGCCGTCTTCCTCTACTATTCTCCCCTTCTACTACAGTGCCTTGGGCGACGCAACCGCCAGTTCCCTACTGTCATAGTGATAGGACTCCAACTGGGTTGAGTCATAATCTCCCTAGAAGTAGTCAATAAAACCCTGTGGGATTGTAATAAAACCTCACCTAGCCACTTCTATCCTATAAAAAAGTATGGTTAGGGTTTAGATTGGGGCCTTAGGGCTTAGTGGTCATCGCCCTCTTTACTGGGCTAGTCAATCATAATTGCTTTTGACGTCGCCTTCATCCACCATTACTCACCAAGCCGCAGATCCATCAATCTGCTATCGTCCTCTGCATCAACATCATAGATTTGGTAAAAACTCCAAAACTTATGCCTCTTACTACTTCTATACCTTTATCTTATATGTGGGAGAAGTTTTTCCAAAGTTTATCTGCTCAAAATTCTACCGTCGCAAACGTTATCATCGTTGCGAAGGGGAAAAGCTGCAGAAAAATTCTAGCCAATTGTTGCCTCTTGAACCTGAACTTTTGATCGTCCTTTCTGGCTAAAACTTTTACACAAATTCATAGATCGTCTTAGCTTTCATCTAAGCTTAATCGCAGGAAAAAACTCTTTTTGGATATGGACTTATAGCACTTGAATTCTTTGTTACGCAGTCCTAAAATTTTACAACGAGAATTCTGCGATCTTATTTGCAACAATTTTTCTACCATTACACTGCCAAAATTTTCTTGATCCAAATGACTACTACTGTCACCATCTGAACCGAGATTCTGATATTAAAATTTTCCATAAATTTCTCAGAGTTTTGCTGGAATTAACGTCGAGAAATTGTTGCTTCTTCGATTAGAATTCTGTCCGGTAGTATAGCCTATACCACAGTGATCTTTCATCGAAATTTTATCTGATCTCACTGCTATCTTTTCCAAATTTGAGACTCTCCTTCTCATCTTCAATCTCTACTTTTACCTCTCAAAAAACCCTAACAAAACCGCAGCCAAACAGCCATCCCAATCAGCCCTAAACTACAGCCTACCCACATCTCCACCGATCCATCGAACCAACCGGACACCACCTCTCCAAAAATTCTCATGCCACTATCCCATCAATAGAAAAAAGATCTCAATATTACAGATCTAGAGATATACACCATGACATTAGAGGAGGCCATCAACGCCAAGTTCGAAGTCTTTGAAAGCCGCATGGAGGAGAAGATGTGATCCCTATTCGCCGAATTCAGCATAGGCCAACCATCAAGTCCGAGGAAGTCACAGCATGGAGAGACTTCAGATCGTTGAGATGATCCTTAATAGCATGGACACATCATCCCTGATCAAAATAATCCATGCATGAAGGTGGATTTTCCAAGATGGGAAGAGGGAGACCCGATTGGATGGATCTCGCGCGCGGAGCGCTATTTTCAGTTCTACCGAACCACCAACGCTACACGAGTGAAGATTGCTGCCATCCACCTCGAGGGAGATGTTATTCAGTAGTTCAATTGGTTTGAGCACACCCACATAGGTCTCTTTTGGCAGCAATTCAAGGAATGACTATTAAACTTCTTCGGACCAACCGATTTTGATAACATTGATGGACAATTGGCAAAGATTCGTCAAACCACTACAATACAAGAATACCAAATAAGGTTTGAACATTTATCTAACTATGGATAGGTTTGAGAAATAACTTTTAGGGACTTTTATTGAGGGCCTAAAACCAGAGATTTGAGAAGAAGTAAAGGCGCGGTAACCGTACACTCTTAAGGCCCAATTATAGGCCTAAGGAGATGATTGGATAGAGATCCAATAATATAAGGTTAATGGGTTATTGGATGGAGATCCAATACCTACTAAGGAAGGAGCCCTAAGGTTTTGGTGGCTTTCTATAAATAGGAGGGGAGACTTATGGTTGATACGCTGCAGCTTTAGCCACCACCTCCTATTCTCCTCTCTCCCTCTGAGCAAGAGTTGTAAGATCAGATTGGAGGAGTCTCGCTGTAGAGATCCATCGTGTGGATACCACTAGAGAGGAGGACGCTTGACCTCCTTCATCTTCTCCATCCGGGTCTAGAATACAGGGATATATGATCTCCCTAGGTAAAATCAATCTCTCACAAATCGTGACTTTTCAATTTTTATGGTTTTTCTCGTGACCCCAATCTTTTGCATGATGATTTGATCTGCGTCGAAAATCAATTTTTGTTTTGATTTCCGCTGTGCATATGATGCACCCTTTAAGGTTTCTTAATACTGAAGACCCGGTTCCCAGAGTTTATGAACCATCGGCCTTGAGGACAAGGCTGATTCTAAGAGGACAGGAGGCTTGATAGGACTCCAGTAGGGTTGAGTCTTAATCTCCCTATAAATAGTCAATAAATCCCTGTGAGATTGTAATAAAACTCTACCTAGTCACTTCTATCATATAAAGAAGTGTGGTTAGGGTTTAGATTAGGGCCTTCGGGCTTAGTGGCCACCGCCTCTTTTACTGGGCTGGTCGGCCAGGGTTTCCCCCTGCTTAGATCGGCTATAGAGCCAACCTAGCGACCACCTGTTCCTACTTAGGCAAGTCGGCTATAGCAGAGGCAAAGGGGTAATTTTACTTAGGTAAGCACCCCATGGGCTAGGGTTTAGAACCTTATATAATGATGTAGCCATCCTCTCTTTTTTATTAAGCAATTACCAACTTTTATTCAGCCTTGTGCCGAGTCTAGGAGGGAGGAACCCCTACAACGTTGCAAGGGTTGATCCCCCTCAAGGGTCAAAATCTATAGAGCTCCTTCTGGGGTTCTATCATGCAGTCATCGCTGTTGATCGCCTCAGCCTCCTCCCTAGCGCCAGACCTCTCTGTTTTTCCACCGCCTCCCCTAGTCGCTTCTCCTCTTCCTTTGGCTGTTGATCCCCATCCCCTCTTCGTTGTCTGTGGCTGCTTCTTCATAGCGCGGCATCGCTCTCAATCTCGTCGCCGCCACCGCCAATGACCAATGCAGTTCCTTCCCCTCACCTATGCCTTCGGCACTATACTCTTCGACCTCCTTGACCATAGCATCTTCAACACCGACGACCTCTGTTGATCCCACCTCAATCGAACGACCACTTTCTCGATCGGGTGGCTGATCCCCTCTCCCTCTCCTCCTACGGTCGCTTCTCCTCTTCCTTCGACGGTCGATCCAACTTCCCTAGCTACGCCGCTACTTGCTACTCTTCTCCCAACCCTTGATCGTTGGTGCTTCTCTGCCCGAGGGAAGCACTTCTTCGGTCTCAAGAAGGTCCCACACGACAATTGCCCTTGACCGTCGCGAGTTGTCGTCTCTCTCCTCTATCTAATTACGTACCTCAATATCTTCGATGTCTTCCTCGTCAACCTCTAATTCTCCAGCTCTTTTCCCTGCAAGGAACGCTAGTGCATTTTCCCATGAGGACCTTATCTCCATCAATGCTGTCTCTCTCATTCCCTTCAAATTATCCAAAGGCGACAACTACGCACCAAAGCGTGTGTAATTTTCTAATATTTTATTTAGCTATGGTTTATTAGGTTATGTTGATGGCTCCTTCAGTTGCCCACCAGCAATGATTCACATTCTAGGTGACCCGAGTCCTATGCAAAATTTGGCTCTCGTACTTTGGTTACGTCAAGATCGTCTTATTCTTCAAGTTATTTAAGCCTCTGTTACTAAATCTGTGGCCCTGCTTATCTCCTCCTATGCTACTGCTGTAGAAGCTTGGAACAAACTACAGACTACCTTAGCAAATCACTCGTGCACTCGCATGCTCGGGCTCCTCTCCAGGCTTATGAAATTAAAACAAGAGGGAAGTATTGTTGTTGATTATCTATGACATATAAAAATTATTATCGATGACCTGACTTTGATAAGTCATTTTTTCACTGATGAGAAAGTCCTCATCCATACACTTAATGGACTGAGCGACGATTTTAAGGAATTGGCAATAGCTCTTCAAGCTCGTGACTCCCCAACCTCATTTGAAGAACTCTACGATAGGTTGACCGACTATGAGGCATACCCAAAGCGCGATAATAGATTGATAGGACCTCCCATCACAGCTTAGTTCTACCATAAATCCAAATATAGCAAGAATGCTCAAAAAGGTATGGCCACATTTCTTCCTAATCTTGTGAGCAATAGTCAATCCTTGCCTCCTCACCGTACTTCAACAAACATCAAAGTGGCCCCTTCCAGCCCCTCCGTCCTGCTAATGTGCCTTAACAAGTCGTCTGTCAGTTGTGTGACAAAATCGGTCACACTGCAAAAGTCTGCCGCTCTCGACCTCGATTGTGTGCTCCATCAAGGTGGCCTCAAGCAAATGTTATAACTACTCCAATTGATAGTCAAGCAAATGTTATAACTGCTCCAACTGATAGTCAATCAAATTAGATCATGGACTCTGATGCCTTTCATCATATCACTTCTGACTTTCAGAATCTATCAATCCACAACAACTATGAAGGATATGAAGATATTGTTATCGGTGATGGTAAAGGCATTTCGATCACTCACATTAGTTTTGCTATGCTTAAAACGTGCACCACTACTTTTACACTTGATGATGTTCTGTGTGCACCCCACATCAAACACAACCTTATTTATGTCTCTTAATTATGCAAACAAAATCATACTTCCATTGAATTTTTTTTTATTATTTTCTTGTTAAGGACCTGAGCACGAGGGCATCCTTGGTCCAAGGCTCGAATAAAGATAATATTTACAAATGGCTGTCGGCCTTGCATCTCTCTATGCCTACTACCAACTCTATAATTGTTGCTTCAACTGATGTGTGACATTGACGTCTTGGTCATCCTTCGCCTTCTATCAAACAAAAGTTACTTTCTCGTCATTCTCTTTTTACTCCTAAATCATGTGATGTTATTTCTCACTGTGATGCATGTCTTAGCAACAAGAGTCATCAACTACCTTTTGAACAATCTACTATGTCATGTTCGAAACTATTTGAAGTTATTTATATCGATATTTGGGGCCCTACCTCAACAGTTTCTTTTGATAAGTTTCGATTTTATGTTATCTTTGTAGATTATTTTTACCAAGTACACATGGTTATATCCTCTCCGTTATAAGTATGAATTTTTTGCGATCTTCACTAACTTTCAAAAATTAGTTGAGTACTACTTTCAAAAATTAGTTGAGTACTACTTTCAAACTATAATCAAAACCGTCTACTCTAATGGTAGAGGTCAATATCAAGCCCTCGCACCCTATCTATCTGCTTGCGGTATTTAACATCTCAAGTCACCTCCATATACTTCTCAGCTGATTGTTACTACCGAACGTAAACATAGACATATTGTTGAAACTGGTTTAACACTCCTCCATCAAGCCTCCAGTAGCTTTTCAAACTGCAACCTACCTTATTAATCGTATGTCAACTCCTATCTTACAATATCAATCACAATTTGAAAAGCTATTTCATAAATGTCCTAACCTGCAAACACTTAGAGTATTTGGTTGTTTGTGTTATCCGTGGTTACGTCCCTATGCCTCAAATAAAATGCAACCTAGATCTCGGTCTTGTGTTTTCATTAGGTACTCATTTGAACATAATAATTTTTTGTTGCTATGATCCTCGTACTAGTAAATTCTTTGTTTCCTGATATGTCAACTTTCTGGAGTCTATCTTTCCCTTTCATAATTACAAGCCTCCTGTCATAATCATCGATTCCTGTAATATAGCTTCGTCTCCATCAATCGAACCCTCTGATATATCCCCTCCGGATTCACAATCTCTTGTTACTCTTATCGTGCAACTTCTTCACAGATTCCCTTCATTCCTGAACCATAGCCCCAAATACCACAGTCTTCACCTCCATACGGAACTTTTGCAATCACTCAACCCATGATGATCCACTGTCCTTACCGCCTAATCCTATTATTGCCCGTAAGTATCTCACGCACACCCATTTCAAGAGTGGTATTTCTAAACCACGATATGTCCTTAACTTACATGTTAGCACTAAACCTTTGCCTGAGTCTACGGAACCAACCTCATTCAGTCAAGTCTAAAAATCTCCACATTTGCATAAAGCTATATGTGAGGAATATGATGCTCTCTTTCAAAACTCTACCTGGACACTTACTCCTCCCCATTCCATACAAAACACCATTGGATGTAAGTGGGTGTTTCGAATTAAGTGGAATCATGATGGTTCAATTGCTCGGTATAAAGCACGTCTGGTGGCTAAAAGATTTCATCAAAGACCCAGTGTTGCTTCAGCGAGAAGTTTAGTCTTGTGGTTAAGCCTACCACAATCCGAATTATCCTGAGTCTGGCAATCTCTAAAGGATGGTGTTTACGCCGGTTAAATATTAACAATGTCTTTTTATATGGGACTCTCAGTGAAGATATCTTTATGGAGCAACCACCTAGCTTTATACATCCTCAGTATCCACGACATGTCTGCAAACTTCACAAAACCATTTATAGCCTTCGTTAAGCTCCATGAGCCTGGTATACTGAACTTGGCCTATTTTTGTCCTCCATTGGTTTTATTAACTCTAAATCTGATGTCTTGCTTTTTCAATGTCAACAATATGGAGGCACAATCTACCTTTTAGTCTATGTAGATGGCATTATTGTCACAGGTGATAATCCCATGACGGTCCAAATGTTTATCAACCAATTGGCAGATCGATTCTCTCTCAAAGATCTTGGCAACTTGAGCTACTTTCTTAGTGTCGAAGCTACATTTACATCTTCTGGACGTTTTCTCTCACAGAAAAAATATATTCAAGATTTGTTATCCAAAACAAACATGCAGGACGTTAAAGCAGTTACTACTCCTTTATCTACAAGCGACTCACTAAAATTATGTGATGGTAGTCCTGCTACATATTCTACACAGTACCTGTAGGTAGTTGGCTCCTTGTAGTATCTATCTCTTACCCGTTCAGATGTCTCTTTTGCAGTCAATAAGTTATCACAGTTCATGCATTAGTCGTCTACCTCGTATTGGACTGTAGCCAAGTGTATTTTACAATATCTCAAAGGGACCATTGATCATGGAATCTTCCTTCGAAAAATTCTCTCATTCATCTTCATGCTTTTGCTTATGCTGATCGGGCAGAAAATGTTAATGATCGAACTTCAATGTCAGGGAATCTTGTTTTCCTTGGTGCTAATCCTATTAGTTGAAGTTCCAAGAAACTGAAGCTGAATATCATGCCAATGCCACTACTGCTGCCGAACTCAATTGGATTATGAATCTTCTCAAAGAGCTTCATATAACCTCTGCTCTTACGCCAACCATTTATTGTGATAATATTGGTTGCTACCTACCTCTGTGTCAACTCAGTCTTTCACTCCCGCATGAAGAATGTTGCTATCGACTTTCATTTTGTGCGAGATCAAGTTTTCTGCCAGCAAGCTCCGGGTTTCCTATATGCATATGGTTGATCAACTAGCAGACTCACTTATGAAGTCTCTTGCTCATTAAAAACTTTTATTTGTATTATTCTAAGATCGACGTCCTTGACAGGAGGTTAATTTTGCGAGGGCATATTAATAAATCAAATCCCTAAGATCTTGCCTATATCAAATACTCAAAAATCATGTTCGGATTCGATCCGAAAGATATCTCTGAAATCATATCCCTAAGAATCATGTTCGAACGTTTCCGGATCTCTCTCAAATGTACCTTCAAATTCATCAATCTTTTATCATTCTACACAGTGCACGAGGTCTAGGGAAGATCAATGATTCATCTGTTATTCTATTATACATTTATTTCCGGGTGGTGACAGCATATGAATGGAAAGTGTGTTGGTAGCATGAATTTCCATCATTATAGCCTAAATTGAAAAACTACATAAACCTAAATGAGTATCCTGCAAAAGTAGGAAAGGAATATGAAAGGAAGTCTTCCATCTGACCAAACTAAGCACAACAGTAAAAAGATAATTTCCTAAATGGGAGAAGCACGTAGTTATGGTAATGCAAACTCTATCATTTAAAAGTTTCCAGATGTTGCTAGTAAAACTTCATTGTAATGGTTCAGAGATCCAAACAGATATGAGAGGAAGAAAAGCATACCAAAGAAGAAGATAAGCCTACCGGAAAGCCACCCATGACCCTTGCCAAGCAATAAATTCCCTTTAGATTGGTTTCCCATATTAGATGGGCAAAAGACTAAGCGTTGTTTGGCCATACACATAAACAAAGTCCGAAGATAACTAACTATTTAGTGGTTCCTAAGCACCAAGATGAGCTTTCATAAAAAATGAGTTGGATAGTTGGTTGTAACATGAGACCAGATCTCTTCCAAGCTAAATCTTGTACAACCCCAAGTGAAAATGATTTATCAGGAAGGCCACTGAACCATTGGAATAATATGAGTGCCACTTTTTATTCTGCAAGGAATCAGAGAAAACTGTTTGAAGCCTAAGGGTAAGCAACATCATCGGGCTTGAAAAGAATTTTCTTAATAAACTGAAGCAGGAAGTAGTAAACACAGTGACAATTTAAAAACACAACAGAAGCAAAAAAATAATAATATATGGAAAATTCAGTTAAAAAGGATACTATCTAGAAAACAGTAAGTGAGAAATGTGAAAACAATATAGCATAATACTGCATAACTATTTCTGTTTATCGTAAGGTAGTCACAAACATGAGACTCTTGATCAATGTCGGTAAATTAAGATCATAACAATCTCATTTTGCTTTCTTCAGAATTCAAGTATGAAATTTGATGAGCCAACTGGGTGATTTTGCCAAGACTAAGACTTTTGACAACAGTTTAAAGATAGATAGATGTCTGATGGTAAATGCCAGAAATTAAAGCAAGAAGAAATCAGAGGTCAAAGTGCTTGCTATCTGGAAAGTGGACAGATAAGAATGAACACTAATCATTATTTGTTTTTTCATCTATTAAGCATCCTTCTGTAAATGAAAATACCTGATGGTGTTCACCTATATATAGAATCCATAACTTGAGTTTTAAGGCAATGGTATGTATGATATTTCATGAATGAAAAATATTTAGGACAGATATACCTGATTTTATATGTTCCTCTTTAACTTCTTTTCCCTTAATTCTATTCCCCCTTTCAAATTCTTGTCTTCTACTCCCCGTCATTCTAGACCCTGCCATGTTCCAATTCAAACCGGAACCATACCAGGTAAATAAATGGCTTGGCGGTTCCAAACCGAACCAGAAATGGACGGTCTGATTCCTGGAATCTAAAACTGGCAGAAACAGTTCCGAACCAGCTGGAAAAATAAAAAGAACCCTTTCCAATAGTTCAATAAATGGCTAATTGGCGGGGAATTTTGAAGAAAAAAAAAAACAACATTCGAGATAGGCAGTTTCAGTTCAGAATCAGAGCCAGAACCGCCATTTCTTGAACCGGAACAGCTTGGAAGTGGCCCGGTTTTGGTGCCAAATTCGATCGAACCGGAACCGCCGGTTTAGGAATTAGGACTACTTCATTCTCCATTTGCTTGTTGTTCCATTTACGACAAAAGATAACCACCATCGTGAGTGATAGATCTGTACTACAACGAGGCACAAGGTTCCATGATTGTATCCTTAACTCAAATGCTAACAAGACAATCGTAAGATCTGATGGGAATATCATAGGAATATATTTTATATACGAATAAATACTAATCGATCGTCACATACAGTGAAATCAAATAGAAATTATAATCAAATGAACACTAAAATTTACTATAATCAAATGAACACTAAAATTTACGTGGAAAACCCCTTCAACTCGAAGGGTAAAAATCACGAGACAAGCCAGAGAAAATCCACTATCAAAATAATGAATATACAGATCTCAAGGTTTCTTGCCCAAACCAAAGCAACAGCCACAAGAGAATCACATGGATACAAGGACTATATTACTAAGCATAATATCCAAAACCTTCCCAAGAGATCACAGTAAGAATCCACTGCAAACTGATCTAACCTAAGATATGAATGATTAAGAATAGTCTTTTCATGTCCTTATCTTCTTCTCTTTCCTGGATCTCTTATTTTCTGGCATCTACTATCAATCTGCAGTCTTCTTTCTCTCACCCACGTTTTCGACCATCGCTGCCCTCTTAATCTCAACCCTTAGCCACTTAATCTAGGATTTAGGTTAATATAAGTGAAGTTATGAACTCTCGACTTTCACTAAAGCCCATTATGAACTGAATCTGGACCATCTACCCATCAGCCCAACAAGATCACCAATCAAGTCATGAAGTTTTTCTAATTTAAAGATTAAAGTGGTGTTTCCACTTATTCCTTGAGATGAATCGACTTGGCACAATTATGCAACCACACTATTAATTCAGGCTCTTCTCTAACTCAATTGATTTTGTAACTTAGTTTATCAATAAAGATAAAGTTAGATAAAGTGTGGATGCTCATGTCAATGGCATCAACATCAGAATCTAACTTTTGGATGAATACAAATGTTCTTTCAAGTTTTCTAGGTTTATATGCATTATTTCAATTTTTTGCAAAAGAATATGTTGAAGCTTCATGGAAGCATATTTTATTTTATAGAAAATAACCAATTGATGCACTTGAACTATGTGTAACAGTTAGTATTGGTATTAGATGAATGATGATAATAAATAGGTTCACCTAGTTTTTCATGCAGAGCAGGATTGAGTGATTGCAACACCAACAAATATCATATTTGAGCTTCATAATATATCTAACCCATCTATACGTGTGCAAAGATGCACAAGGAGACCATTCAAAGATGGAAAGATGATTTACCAAATAAGCAGAAAAGGAAACAATGAGTCAAGTATTAATCGAAGCAACAGAATAGGCTAAAACCTTATAATAAATACGGACACCGCAGTAGAACTTACGCAAACCAATGGGTTAAGACAGTTAGATCATTGACATCAACAAGCATCGCCTATGCTTTGACCATAGAGCTGAATGCACTCCATTCTGTAAAACAAATTGCAATATAAGTATATTTATGAGGATGCTAAGAGTAAAATATTAGTTTTCATAGATAAAAGGTACTGTTATATCTGCTTCATCAGTTGAGGGAAAAGGTAACAGATTTATATAACTGAACGAGATGATCTCGTTCGTCAGTTAAGGAAAATTTATCTTTCATCATTGTATAAATAGATGCTAAACCTCAATAACAAGTGTGTTTTTATTTTTTCAAGTTCATTCTTAACATGGTATCATAGCATCTCTCTCTATAAGAGAGATTACTCTCTTCTTTTTTTTCCCTCCACTGTCCAGCGCGATAGTTTTATCACCTCTCGTCAATGATAGCAACTCCTTCCCCATCTCTCTAGCCTGATTAAAAGAGGCCTAGTGTTTCAATCGGACCTGAGCTCCTTGATCCGACGATGAAGCCGCTGTCGGACCTCCTCCTATGCTTCACTTTCGAGGGCCGACAGATCTCCAATCGCACCTTTCATTTGCCCTAGTCGTGCTTCTACCGCAACCGCAGATCGTCCCAGTCGCGCTTCTCCTACGGTCGCTCCTCCACCTCTTTTACTGCTGAGATCCACTACTGCTCCTCCTCCGGCAACTGCTATTTACTAGTCATCAGTCGCTCTCTGTTCTTCCTCACCACCGTTGATCTCCACTACTTTACTGCTCTCCCAGGGGTGACCATCTGATCGCAGCCCCTATTCACTAGGCTTGCCTAGAGCAAGCTACTGTATCGCTGTCCAACGGCAGCAAGTAGCCACCACGTCCGATTGCATATCTTCTCCTCTTCTCTATGGAGCCACAACTAGATCTCTGTTTTATCGACGAAATAGAGCATTCTTTCCTCTGTTTTATCGACAAGAAAGCGTAGCCCTGCCACACCGTTGATTCTCCTGCTGCAGCTGCAGCCCGGCCCATCAGCCGCAATAGGGGTTCTGGTTCGTGGCAGACCCATCTCTCCTCCTACTGTCACATGACATTGGAAGTCTTTGTTGGCTGCATCCGACCACTCTCTGTTGATGCGTCTACTGGACTCATCGTTGCTTAGTTCATGGGGATGAATTGCTCCCAGACTGCACCATCACACCATGTTAGTGTGGCATTTCGGTAGTGATATCTACCAGGTGATATCGTCGACAAGAGCCTGCAGTTTTCTTCTTCCCATCTTTGGCTACTACCTGATACTCTTCTACCCACTTCTTCTGCTCTTACTGTAGCAATGCTCTACTCCTCTTGTAGCAAGTGCTGCCCTGCTCGACAACTGCTATCTTTGCGCCCACAGCCTATTCTAGACGTTGCCCCTGTCCCTGAGGGTCCAGAGCCGCGAACTCGTTGGACCTAGTGAGGGTCCGAAACTGACCACCGTCGCATCTGTCAAGATTCCAAAACCGAGCAACGGCTAACCTATTGGAATCTCTTCACTCCTTCAGCAGCTCCAAAGAGCAATCCAAACACATCTGCCAGGTCACACAAGGCAAGCCATAGCGGACACCACAGCCGTGTCTCCGAGGCTAGTGCTGCCCGCCCCCCCCCCCCCCCCCCCCCCCCCCCCCCCCCCCCCCCTCCTCCACTCTGCTTGCAGGCGTGCAGTGCTACCTTTGTCTGGTGACAACCTCGAATTGTCAGACGTTGTACTAAAGCTGCCCGTATTCATTCCCCTTTCCAAGAGTGCTAGCATCGTCCGCTGCGTCGAGCCTTCACCTAGCATCTCAGAATCTCTTGACTTGATCCTGGACGGGGCGCAGAACATTGCGGCCCTCATCGGCTCTGTTGGCCAGAAGATGCTCGCTGTCGCTGATTTCTACTGGCTGGCACAGGGGAACTTCATCTGCAGCTTCCCCGAATTATGACCTCCTTGTAGTCCAGTTCTTGGAGGGCAGACCATCGCAGCCTGTGTTCTTCTCAGCTACCAATGGCCAACTACCTACAAGTTTCTTCACTTCAACTGTGGCAAACACCTTCCCTTGGATTCTGTCTTCAACTGAGCAATAGAATACTCTTGCATACACATACACCGACAAATCTGCAGCTGTACTCTGTTGGTTTTGAGACAAGCGTTGGGTGTTCTCTTTTAACAGTGGCAGCCTCTTCCTTCTTTCACTATCGGATTACTCTTCGGAAGGGCTGGTTCTAGCAGGATTGCTGCACCCGATCGTTAGCTCCAACAATCATCTGCTATCGAACACTGCTATTTGTCGTATCAAGACACGGTAGAGTTTTCTTTCCTTTCATTTCTCATTTCTTTTACCGTCAATTTCTTGGACGCTTCAGTCGTATTACTCATAAATCAGCTTCCTACTCCCTCTCTTATTATTTTTTAAACTATTTTCTCAACGAGATCACTTAACTTTTGCTTTCCCTTGATTTACTATTGGTTTCTCGATGTCTTCCTCCTCTACCTCTGATGCTTCAACACTTTTTCCTATTGGCAATCTTACTCCGCATTCAGGACTCACCTCCATCAATGCTGCCTCCCTGATTCCTTTTATATTATCCAAGGGTGGTAATTATGCATCCTAGCGGGCTCAATTCTCGAACCTTTTATTTGGTTATGATTTATTGAGTTACATTGATGGTTCTCTTAGTTGTCCACCAGCGATGATACATGTTCTAGGAGAACCCAGCCTAGTACCAAATTATGCCCATAAGCTATGGTTACGTCAAGATCGACTAATACTCCAAGTAATTCAAGCCTCTGTCGCGGGGTCCATTGCTCCGCTTGTGTCCTCCTGTGTCACTGCTGAGGAAGCTTGGACCAAGTTACAAACTACCTTTACGAATCACTCCCGGACTCGCATGCTTGGACTACTCTCCAGCCTTATGAACCTTAAGTAGGAGGGAAGTACTATTGTCGATTACTTACAACATATCAAAATGATTATTGGTGACCTAGCTTTGATAGGTCATTCCCTCACTGATGAAGAACTTCTTGTCCACACGGTTAATGGATTGAGTGTCAAGTTCAAAGAACTAGCTGTCGCACTTCGAGCACGTGACTCTTCGATTTGCTTTGAAGAACTCTACGACAAGCTAACTGACTATTAAGCTTACCTGAAGCATGCTGATAGGCTGTCAGAACCCTTGCTAGGACCTCCTATCACAGCTCAGTTCAACCAGAAGTCCAAACGGCAAAATCATAAATACCACAAGAATGCTTCATAAGGTGTGTCCAACTTTCCTTCCACTTCTACGGGTCCCTCTCCATCACTAGCACCTCCACAGTCTTCGCACTTCAACACTCATCAGAACACTGCCTTTCAGCCGTGTTGTCCTCCTTCCGTGCTTCAGCAACCGGTTGTCTGCCAATTATGTGATAAACTCGGTCACTCGACAAAGGTTTGTCGGTCTCGACCTCGCCTTCCACCACCATCAGCCTGGCCTCGGGCAAATGTCATGACGACTCTCTCTGACAGTCAATCTAATTGGATTGTGGACTCTAGGACTTCCCACCATATTACTTCTGATCTCCATAACCTATCACTCTACAACAACAATGGCAAAAATAAAGATATTATCATCGGTGATAGTAACAGAATTCCTATTACTCATTTTGGTTCAACGAAGCTTACTTTACATGCCACTTCTTTTACACTCGATAATGTTTTGTGTGCACCCCACATTAAAAAAAATCTCAATTATGTCTCTCAGTTCTGCCAACAAAACCATGCTTCTATTGAATTCTTTCCTTATTATTTTCTTGTCAAGGACTTGAGCACGGGGGCATCCTTGGTTCGCGGTCTGAATAAAGACAACATCTATGAATGGTCGTCCATCTTGTATCTCACTCAGCCAACTACTAATGCTTCTACAACTACTCCAATCAACATGTGGCATCAACGTCTTGGTCATCCCTCAACCCCTGTTCAACAAAAGTTACTTTCTCGCTACTCTATTCCTATCTCTAAATCTAGTACTGCTATTGTTGGGAAACCTCAGCGGGTGCATCATATGCGCAGTGAAAATTAAAACAAAAACCAGTTTCGCACACAGATCAAATCGTCGTGTAAAAAATTGAAGTCACGAGAAAAACGCAAAAACCAATAAAACCGCGATACGTGAGAGATTGATTATACCTAAGGAGATCGTATATCCGTGTATTTAATATCCGGATGGAGAAGATGAAGAAGGTTAAGCGTCCTCCTCTCTAGCGGTATCAACATGATGGATCTCTGCAGCGAAACTCCTCCTTTCTGATCTTGCAACTCTTGCTCAAAGGGAGGAGATGGCTAAAGCTGTAGCCTATCAACCATGAGTCTCCCCTCCTATTTATAGAGAGCCACTAAAACCCTATGGCTCCTTAGTGGGTATTGGATCTCCATCCAATAACCCGCTAACTTTGTATTATTATATCTCTATCCAATAATCTCCTTAGGCCTATAATTGGGTCTTAATCAAGGAACCAATCAACATAGGGTCTCATCTAATGAGAATAGGGGCTAATTGGATCTTCATCCAATCTACTATTCGCTGAAGCATCCACCATATGTGTGTGACTCTCTAGGCCCGATACGAGCTGGCCGTGAGTCACTCTCATCAGAACTCCTTCTGATATAATGAATTATTATCCCCATAATAATTCACTCGACTCATCGACTATGGACGTACTATGCCACTACGTCATAGTCCCTAGACGGTACAGGGGGGATCAAATCCATCAGACTTGTCTGTCCATAATTACCATGTATCTATAATCCCTCATCCAAATAATATCTCAGAGACCATATATTGTATATGGTACTGTCAGGTCACATACGGAATCCGTCATAGTCTCGCTCTAATTGGATTCTCCTGGAGAACTCTTTCTCTCTCAATCCGAATGACCCTAGCTAGAGATTTGTCTGAGCAAGCACATATGGGATATTCCTCTCATAATACCGAGAGTGGATGATCCTCTATTGACACTCAATTGCTTTCGTAAGGTTGGCTTCCAATCCCGATAACCAATTGTACCAAATTTGGAACTTTCCAAACTTGTAAGTCTGGTGTCAAAGAAAGAAGTACTCATACAAGACATCTTTGGTGTCTCAAGTCTAAGGACCAGATACACAACTGAGACTATGGAATCACTGTCTTACATTAGGTATCATTAACCATATAGCATTCCATAAGAGGATCAATCAGTGAACTCATTCTCCAATGAGCACTTGTACTATATCCTTAGTGTCTCCACACAAGTGGCTGTGAGATCAGCCACCTCCATCATATGGACGGGTATATAGTATACTGATCTATTCGGTTATCTCAATGTCCCTCTTGAGTAACATATGACCGGGATTATTTGGAATTTGTGTTTAAAGGTGAATCGATCTCATTATCGTGATCTCATCACGATCCGACTCCCATTGCACAGAACCAAGGACATCACAATATATATGTAATAGATAATGTGAGAATATGTCAATATTAATCATAAGCAAAAAGATCACACAGCATATCACACGTGCCATCACTCACATGATTGGCTTGCAGGGCACTTGTAACTAGCAATCTCTCACTTGACCAAAAGCCAACCACCTATGTGTTTGATCCCCATCAGACCCCTGTGATGCTCAAATATAATCTGAGCCAACGGCTTCGTTAGTGGATCTACAATGTTATCTTCGGATGGAACTATTTCCATTGTTATATCTTTTTGGGTCATGATCGCTCTAATCAGATGGAACCTCCTCAAACAATTTTGATGAGACCTGGGTTCCCTTGCTAGAGTTATCGCTTTGTCACTGTCACAATATATGGGAGTCAACTCCATGCTGCTTGGTATGACTCCAAAATCCTTGGAAGTTCTTCATCCACACCCGTTCGTCTTGCTGCTTCTACTACATTAATGTATCCTGCCTCTGTGGTCGAGTCAGCAATAGTATCTTGCTTGGAACTCTTTCAGCTTACTGCTCCTCCATTCATGGTGAAAACATTTTCTGAATTTGACTTGCTATCATTAATATCAAACTTAAAACTCGAGTCCATGTAGCCCTCAACCTGGAGGCTACCTCCTTCATATACCAGTAAAAGATCCTTAGTCCTTCTCAAGTACTTAAGGATACACTTTAATGCCTTCCAGTGTTCTAAACCTAGATCTGCCTAATACCTGCTCGTGACACTCAGAGCATGTGCTATATCAGGCCTGGTACATAGCATCACATACATGATAGACCCTATCGCTGAGGCATAAGGTATCTTATCTATGTCTTCCCTTTCTTCAGGAGTCTTTGGGGACATATTCCTAGAAAGTGATATTTCATGTCTCATCGGTATAAGACATCTCTTGGAATTCTCTATGCCAAACCTTTTGACAATGGAGTCTATGTACCTAGATTGGGACAAGCCAAGCATTCTTCTGGATCTATCTCTATAGATCTCGATCCCCAAAATATAGAATGCTTCCCCTAAGTCTTTCATGGAGAAATTTTTGGATAGCCAAGCCTTTACTGTGGAGAGCATTCCTACATTATTCCTAATGATTAGGATGTTATCCACATATAGCACCAAGAAAGTGATAGCGCTCCTACTTACCTTCTTGTACTCACAAGGCTCATCTTCGTTCTTAACGAAGTCATAAGATCTGATCACCTCATCAAATCTTATGTTCCAACTTCGACAAGCTTGCTTCAATCCATAAATGGATCTAAGTAACCTGCACACTTTATCTGGACTCTCTTTGGATACGAATCCCTCTGGCTGTATCATATACACCTCCTCAAGGTTGCCATTGGGGAATGTCGTTTTGACATCCATCTGCCAGATCTCATAGTCATAGTGTGTTGCAATGACCAAAATAATTCTAATGGACTTAAGCATGGCTACAGGTGAAAATGTTTCGTCATTGTCAACTCCTTGTCTTTGATGATATCCTTTAGCTATTAGCCTTGCTTTATAGGTCTCTACCTTTTCATCCACTCCTATCTTCTTCTTGAAGATCCATTTGCAATCGATGGGTACAATACCCTTAGGTGCATCCACAAGGTTCCAAACCTTATTAGAGTACATGGAATCCATCTTAGAATTCATGGCTTCTTGCTACTTCCCTGCCCACGGGGCTACCCCTTGCGGCCTTGTAGCGAGCAGTCGCCACCTGCGGCCTGGCTGCGGGCGGCTGCCCCTTGAGGCCTGGCCGTGAGCGCTGCCTACGCCCGCAGGCGACCGCGCCTGCTGGCGGCTGCCCCTACAAGGGGCTTTGGCCGTGGCCGATCGCCCCCTTGTAGGGGGCCTTGGCCGCAGCCGGTTGCCCCTTGCAGCCGGCCCTGCATGGGGGTTGGCCGTGGCTGGCCGCCCCTCCTCTTTGCCTTCACTGAGAAAATACAGTAAGAACGTGTAGAACGTGTAGAACGATTCTACGCAATTCAATCTCATCACACGCAGTTTAAAACCAATCCTTCGCATGAAAACCTTGGCTCTGATACCACTGTTGGGAAACCTCAGCGGGTGCATCACATGCGCAGCAGAAATCAAAATATAAACCGATTTCCCACGCAGATCAAATCATCGTACCAAAAATTAGGGTCACGAGAAAAATACAAAAACCGATAAAATCGTGATACGTGAGAGATTGATTTTACCTAGAGAGATCGTATATCCCTGTATTCCAGATCCGAATGGAGAAGATGAAGGAGGTCAAGCGTCCTCCACTCTAGCGATATCCACACGATGGATCTCTGCAGCGAAACTTCTCCTTTCTGATCTTGCAACTCTTGCTCAAAGTAAGGGAGGAGAATAGGAGGTGGTGGCTAAAGCTATAGTCTATCAACCATGAGTCTCCCCTCCTATTTATAGAGAGCCACTAAAACCCTATGGCTCCTTCCTTAGTGGGTATTGGATCTTCATCCAATAACCCGCTAACCTTGCATTATTGTATCTCTATCCAATAATCTCCTTAGGCCTATAATTGGGTCTTAATCAAGGAGCCCATCAACATAGGGTCTCATCTAATGAGAATATGGGCTAATTGGATCTTCATTCAATCCTTTATTTGTTGAAGCATCCACCATATGTGTGTGACCCTCTAGGCCCGATACCGAGCTGACCATGAGTCACTCCCATCAGAACTCCTTCTGATATAGTGAATTATTATCCTCATAATAATTCACTCGACTCATCGACTATGGACGTACTAGGCCACTACGCCATAGTCCCCAAACGGTATATGGGGGATCAAATCCATCGGACCTGTCTGTCCATAATTACCATGTATCTATAATCCCTCATCCAAAAAATATCTCAGAGACCGTATATTAGACATGGTACTGTCAGGTCACATACGGAATCTGTCATAGTCTCGCTCTAATCGGATTCTCCCGGAGAACTCTTTCTCTCTCAATCCGAATGACCCTGGCTAGGGATTTGTCTGAGCAAGCACATATAAGATATTCCTCTCATGATACCGAGAGTGGATGATCCTCTATTGACACTCAATTACCTTCGTAAGGTTGGCTTCCAATCCCGATAACCAGTTGTACCAGATCTGGAACTTTTCAAACCTGTAAGTCTAGCGTCAAAGAAAGGAGTACTCATGCAAGACATCCTTGATGTCTCAAGTCTAAGGACCAGATACACAACTGAGACTATGGAATCACTGTCTGACATTAGGTATCAGTGTTTAAAGGTGAATCGATCTCATTATCGTGATCTAATCACGATCCGACTCCCATTGCACAGAACTAAGGACATCATAATATATATATGTAATAGATAATGTGAGAATATGCCAATATTAATCATAAGAAAAAGATCACACAGCGTGTCACACGTGTCATCACTCACGTGATTGGCTTGCAGGGCACCTATAACTAGCAACTATTACTTACTGTGATGCTTGTCTTAGTAATAAGAGTCATCAATTACCATTTGGTACATCTTCTGTTTCCTGCTCTAAACCGTTTGAGGTTATTTATATTGATGTCTGGGGTCCTGCGTCTGTTGTCTCTTTTGACAAGTTTAGATTTTATATTATTTTTGTAGACTATTTTACAAAGTGCACATGGCTATATCCTCTCTGTCAAAAATCTGAGGTTACTGTTGTCTTCTCTAACTTTAAGAACTTAGTCGAAAATTATTTTCAAACTACTATTAAAACTGTCTATTCTGATGGTGGCAGTGAATATTAAGCCCTTGCGTCTTATCTAACTACCTCTGGTATTCAACATCTTAAGTTCCCTCCATATACCTCTCAACTGGTTGGCTCTGCTGAGTGTAAGCATCGTCATATTGTTGAGACTGGTTTCATATTGCTCCATCAAGCTTCCATGTCTTCTACCTTTTGGTTCGTCGCTTTTCAAATTGCTGTTTATCTTATTAATCGCTTGCCTACTCTCCTATAAATATCATTCACCATTTGAAATGCTATTTCAAAAACACTCCAACCTACAAACCTTAAAGGTTTTTGGTTGTTTATGTTATTCATGGTACGTCCCTATAATTCTAATAAAATGCAACCTTGATCTCGACCTTATGTTTTCATAAGGTACTCTCTTTGTCATAAAGACTACATTCTAGGCGGTTCAACCGCTTGACATTCTGGGAGACTGTGTTCTGGGCGGTTCAGCCGCCTGACAGTCTGGGAGACTATGTCTAAGCGGTTCAACTGCCTGACGCGCTTTCAAAGACTGTATCATCTTGGAGATCGTGTCTTTGAAGATCATGTCTTATCTGACCTTGGATTACTGAAATGACTTTTATAATGAGTCCAAATCAGCCCCAATTAAGACCTAATGGTCTCTTAATTGAGTTAGTAAAACTAACTCTCATTATAATGCTAACTATGACACTCAATGTACAATCTTCATTGTCAGATCATCTCTTCGGCAAACACCTATCGATGTTATGACCCTCACTCTGCTAAAGTCTTTATTTCGAGACATATTACTTTTATGGAGTCTGTCTTTCCCTTTCGAGATCATCGACAATCTGTCGTTCCATTAGATATCTACGAACAATCTTCCTCCTCCATTTTGTCTTCTTTAGATCCACACTCTCTTGTTACTTCTGTTCCATAGTTTCCCTCTTCCTCCTCTCCTCCGGCTCCTCCCCCCTAGTGTCTTTGTCCTCACCTCACCAGGATACTTCTGTCATCCCTTCGTCTGCCTCAACCAGTACTGACCCACAACCCTTACCCCCCAGTTCTACTGCACCTCCCGGCATCCTATGTAAACTCATTCCAGGTGTGGTATCTTTAAACCACGTCGAGTTCTAGATTTGCATACTAGCACCAAACACTCTCTCGAGTCTGTTGAACAATCTTCTCTCAGGCCCAAAAAATCCCCATTGGCGTAAAGCCATGTGTGAGGAGTATGATGCTCTTCTTCACAATGCTACTTGGACTCTCATCCCTTCTAACTCCACACAAAATATTATCGGGTGCAAGTGGGTTTTTCGAATTAAGCGAAATCCCGATGGTTCAATTACTCGCTATAAGGCACGACTTGTGGCCAAAGGATTTCATCAACGGCCGGGCGTTAACTATATTGAGACATTTAGTCTTGTTGTCAAACCTACTACCATTCAGCTTCTTCTAAGTCTGGCGATATCAAAAGGCCGGTGCTTATGTCAGTTAGATGTTAACAATGCCTTTTTACAAGGGACCTTCACTGAAGATGTCTTTATGGAACAACCTCCCGGCTTTATACATTCTCAATATCCACAGCATGTTTATAAACTTAAAAAGGTCATTTATGGACTTCGTCAAGCTCCACAAGCGTGGTATACTGAACTTGGTCTATACTTGTCGTCAATCGGCTTCATTGACTCTAAGTCTGATGTCTCCTTATTTCTACGCCAACATCATGGATGCACAATCTATCTCCTAGTCTATGTGGATGATATTATTATCATAGACGATAACTCAATGGAGGTTCAGGCGTTTATTATACAATTGACAGACCGATTCTCCCTTAAAGATCTTGGTACCTTGCATTACTTTCTCGATGTTGAGGCTACATTTACATCTTCTGGTCTCTTTCTTTTACAACGAAAGTATATTCATGATTTACTATTGAAGGCAAACATGCAAGACGCTAAAGCAGTCTCCACTCCTTTATCTCCAAGTGCATCACTGAAACTTTGTGATGGTAGTCTTGCTACAGATCCTACTCAGTATCGACAGGTAGTTGGCTCCTTACAATATCTAGCACTCACTCGTCCCAATATCTCCTTTCTGGTTAATAAATTGTCCCAATTTATGCATCAACGGTCTACTTTACACTGGACTGCTGTCAAACGTATTTTGCGTTATCTCAAGAGGACCATTGATAATGTCATTTTTCTTCGTAAATATTCTCCCTCTCAGCTTCGTGCCTTTGCTGATGCGAATTGGACCGGTAATGTTGATGATAGAACCTCTGCATCAGGGTATATCATTTTTCTTGGTGCTAATCCGATAAGCTGGAGCTCTAAGAAGCAAAAGACACTTGCCAGATCTACTACCAAAGTTGAATATCGGGCTATTACCATTGCTGCTGCTGAACTTAATTAGATTAGCAACCTACTTCAGGAACTTCAAATCCACTCTGTTTCTATGTTTGTTATTTATTGTGATAACATCGGGGCCACTTACTTTTGTGCAAATCCAGTTTTTCACTCCCGCATGAAGCATGTTGCTATTGACTTTCATTTTGTCCGAGATCAAGTAGCCCGCAAGCAGCTCTGTGTTTCTTATATCCACATAGCTGATCAACTGGTCGACTCCCTCACGAAGTCTCTGGCTCGTAAACTGTTTTCCTTCCATCGATCCAAAATCGACGTTCTTGACAGGAGCTCGATCTTGCGGGGGCATGTTAGCTATAACAGATTTTTCTAACTGAACAAGATTCTCGTTCATCAGTTGAGAGAAATCTACCTTTCATCACTGTACAAATGGATGCTAAACCTCAATAACAATTATGCTTTTATTTTTTTTAATTCATTCTTAACAGGTAAGTATCTTAGTTTTTATTGATAAAGAACACCAAGTATATTGATTTTGATGGGTAAGTGCAACAACCACAGGTAGCTATTATCTTCTATGAGAACAACCCACCAAAGCTACAGTTTACTACTATTAAAAGGAAAATTTAGGACAATGAGGGCAAAAGAAATCATGGCAGACCTGATTACATGGAGATCAGGACATGTAAAAAATTTTGTACACGGTAAGTTTCAACAGATAATAAAATAATAAATTAAAAACTTCAGCTTGCATAGCATTGATTGCGATGGAACAAATTTTACAAAATATTTAAGTCAGAAGCTTTGTAAACTACGAAACTGACCAGCTAGTGGATGATAGCAAACAATCAAAAGAAGGGGAAAAAAAAAAAAATCTATTTACAATTTAAGAACAATGGACAAAATGCAATGGTTGCCTCCCAAAACAATTGAATAGGCAGAGGACGCTTCCCAATGAGACTAAACAAGAAATTTTTTTTATGAGAGGTAAAGCAAGAAAATGAATCACTCGTAGAAGTGAACAATTAGAGGAGCCACCGAGAATCTTACAAGTGGTGATCCGTAGTCTTTTATTAATTTGTTTGTTACGAGGGATACGAATACATGTTTGAAGGCTCAAAGCGAAACTGTATAATTAAAATATCAAAATTATAAGAAAATTTTAACACAAGCTTAAAAAAAAGAAAAAAATCCATCATCCCTACATAAAAGTGGAGTTCAACATAGTTCTTATAGAGCTCAACATGATCTTGAGCCTAGAGATCACAACATACTTGTGAGAAGTAACAAAAGAATACTCGTCTTCTCCAACATGCTAAAGATCGTGTTATCAATATATATTTGATATTATTTAGTTATAGTCACACATTTTTTTTACTTTCATTTGGATAACTTCCTCACAAATATATTATTCTATGGGCCCATTCAATTGGAGAAAAATATTAGGAGGGGATCTTTTACAAAATAATTGTTGTAGAAAAAGTATATATATATATCTATGTATAAAGATGATTTTTTTTGAAAGAAAAATGTAATTATATTTATTTAAGAGCTAAATACAAACGACTAGTGCATCGAAGCCTCATCTGTGAAGAACAAAACGAGCGAGGAGTGGGATCTACTGGTCAATTAGAAGAAAAATATTATAAAATAAATTTCTAAAAAAAATAGAGAAATTGAAGAAACTCCCTTTGCAAAATTAATGAATCAGATTTGGTCTATATATAAAGATGAATTACTTACTACATGTAGTATACACATTATTTTCTAAACACACTAAAAACTATCGCTTTGTTTAAATTATTATGGGAGCTCATGATGCACGGGTTCTCTTTGAGGACTTCCTAACTTTAGCATAGGAGAAGATTGATTGGAAAACTCTCAATACCTTCCATTTTGTAGCTTTGAACAACATTTGTACTCTCTACAGTAGAAGGGTGATCCTCTATAGCTTCTAACTGAGTTGAGAGTTAAATATGAGTTCGCGGAAAAGAAATCAGGTCGGCTTCATTGGTATTCCGTCGACCGACAACCAAAATCTAATCTCATCGAAGAACACTAACTTTAATCTAAAAATAAATTTAGTCTTCTTAGTGACCAAATTGACAGAAATTTATTTGAAATTCTAAATAATTTAATCTTTTGGCACATGTTTGCATTAAATATGAGTTTTCATTTTCTCTTATGATATATAAACTACAATGTCTCATCTCAGTAAGTTTTATGTTCAGATATTTCAGTTTTTTGGGCAAAATAGTGAATGAGTCCTTGGACATTTAAAAGGTATATATTATGACTCCAAAAACGTTTATATAATACATTGAACTGTGAGGAGAGGAGCACTTGAACAGTTAAGTTATCTCATTCATAAACCCTTCCATTGTCTGTGACATTATATTGCAGCTTTGACTTGATGAACCTCTATTTGATCCGAAATAACTTTTTATTTATTTTCAACTGTGATCATCATCATGTCAAAATTGATAAACAATGACCTAATGCTTCATAATTGGTTTCCTAGTTTAATCATTCTATCTAACATCATATTTAACATCGGTTCCTCTAACCTTAACTATGATGATTAATTTTGTATCCTAAGAGATACTTAGTTGCATCGACTGCAACTGTGTCCATTGAAGTTTATTTATCATACTTAGTTACATCTACAACGCATCAGTTCAACCTGCATAAAAAAAAAAAAAAAAAAAAAAAAAAAAAAATCATTGAAGTTTATTTATCATACAATTAGACCAAATTGGCATCGGATTAGTCCTTACCTCCAGGGTGAAAAATCAAAGAGCATCTCCCAATATCTTTTCAGTGCTAACTTTTCGTTTATTCTTTTTCTCCTTGTGACAATGATGAGAACATCAACCACAATACAATTACTGTTTTACACAGCTGGAAGCATGTTTATACTGTGGTGGACACCTTCTTCGATGATGATGCTACTGCTGCTGCTTGTAATCTAATTATTGTTGTGCTTCATAGAATACTGAATGGCCTGATGGGAGAGGTCACAATTAGAGCGATGCAATAATTAATATTGATGGTTACTGCGATGACAATAGGGGGATTAGATCACTCCAATGGACTTTTGTTTGCTATCTGCAGATTTGTTTTCTTGAAAATAGAATGATCGAACAATAAAAACTATCCCTTGTAGTTACTACATTTCTAACCAACCATAATCACATAAACTCAAGATTGTGAAGAGAGAACAAGTTGAGAGAAGAAGATGAGACACCTCTGTCAACTAGGCTAACCCTCTCTCTCTCTCTTTAGATGGTTGGTCCTATTCATAACCCTAAACCATTAGTATCCTACTCCAGATCAAATTGTAAACCCTAATCAAATTTAGATTACATCTCTAAAACTAGTCAAGTGTTCAGTGTTTACTCTTCTTGAACCACAACTTCCTCACTATAAAACTAAAGGACTTTTAAGATTACTAGTAACATTAGGAGTTGAATGCTAACCCCACTGGCATTCGATTACAACATTACTGCAAACCGAGAGCTTGTGCAGTTGCCTGCATTGATCACCAGCGCTATATATACGTGGGGAGGCATATGTACCTGATAATGAATGCGCACTACAAAGCCTCGAGACGATGGAAGCACTGCGGAGGTGCATCGCTGGGCAAATCTCCTTTGGCAGCGAGTCTCTCTCTCTCTATCACACATACACACCGTAGCAGCCGCACGGTGAGTGGTGCGAATAATGGCCGACTGCCAAGGGAGTAATTGCCCAGTAATGTACAGCTCCACCTTTGGACTCCATCGGTGTGTTCGAGAGATGGATAACTGCTGTGGGTAATTTATAGGTGGCAGGCGAGACAAGCATGGCAACACCATGATGACATAGACGTCTTCTCAAAGTTGCATGGATGCCATGGATGGATATGTGAGAGAAGCATATATAATAGTGCTTTATTCCAAAGCACTTCACTGGCCCCTGCTGGCTGGATTAAAGAGACACTCATCACCTATCTCTTACCTTCATCTTGTAGGAATTCGGGGAATATAAACCAAATGCTGTAGGGCCATTAGGATCGACATGCTTAAGTTAAGTTTTTTCTACGGTTGCTTCTTAAAAGTTGCAAGCTTTTGGGATTAGTGGTAACCTAAATCGATTATACAAATATTGAACTCTTTCTTCATGGCTTAACATTTTGTGATTAGTGGTATCGTAATCAAAATATTAACCACACTATGGATAGATCAATTACCTTTATTTGGTGTTAAGCCAGTGCTCAGAATGGCAGGCAGGCAGGCAGGCAGGCACCGAGCAACCTGAAAACAAAGAGAAGCTGACTGCCTATTCCTCTTAGATGATGGTTGCTCGTTGTCCGGTGCCACCGAGGAGTAAGGAGGGGATAGCTCAAAAGAATCCGATCTTGAGGTCTTTTCTATTCTCCTTTTGATTTTTAAGCGTCGTCGAGAGGGGAGTTACCGGGTGACCGCCGGCGTCTCTTTCCACGAGAAGGATCCATTAGACTCCTAAGCACTACAAAGTCTTAATTCGAGTTGCTTGGCTAGCAGTTACCACGATAGAGAGAGATATAATTAAATTGCCTATTTATTTTTTGTTAGGGAGGGAGAGAATTGGAAATTTAAAAAGTAATTACCAACCCTTACCCTAACACTATATGATGAGCTAACCCTTTTCCCACTGTATCTAATTAAGAACAATTACTCCACTTACTTGAACCTTCTAAAGTAATTAAGAACAATTGTTCTTATTCAATTAATTAAGAACAATTACTCCACTTATTTGAACCTTCTAAAGTAATTACCAACCCTTACCCTAACACTATATGATGAGCTAACCCTTTTCCCACTGCATCTAATTAAGCTAAACCTTTTACTAAGTGAAATGATATTATGCGTGTATGTGGTCACTTGACAGTCAAATCGTATGCTTTTGCTACAAAAATATGTAACAGAAGAGTCAAGAATAAATAAAAAGGTTAGATTACTAGCAAAAAACCATCACATCTTTTTAGCTTTATTATTTTGGAATTCTTAAAAATATATGCACCTTTGTAAATGTTTGAAATCATGAAATTGCCCTTGTCATCTATGTAATTAATACTTTCGGTTCGGTGACGAATAATGAAAGGACCTAATATTTACAAGATATTAGAGCACATCATGAGTTTAAATACTGTGTCGATGATCCCTCTTTCTTTCACCTGACGTCCTTGATTATAAGTATGTGGAACTATACTTTATCAATCATCTAAATCAAAATCTTTATTATCGTATTAGAGCAGGTCATGTGATCTAAATCAATATCTGTCCCTCTTCTCTGCACTCCCTATTTAATTAAACTATTTATGAAATACCCATTTGA
Organism: Ensete ventricosum; assembly: GCA_029747655.1. Lineage (NCBI taxonomy): Eukaryota > Viridiplantae > Streptophyta > Magnoliopsida > Zingiberales > Musaceae > Ensete > Ensete ventricosum. The sequence goes on along the minus strand of JAQQAF010000006.1, from coordinate 35,200,879 downwards.
CTTGGTTTAATATATACTTAGTTCAATTCAACATACTATATATATATATATATATATATATATATATATATATATATATATATATATATAGTCATTTCTTAAAACTTTACATCTGGTTCGATTCCATATTGGGTCAGTTCTCAAATCAATTTAAGTTTTTGTAATTGTTCTTCACCCAATCAAAATTTTTATCTTATGTAATTAATATGTATGTTCTCCACACTAGACTATCTTTTAGTGCATTTGTAAATCTTGATAGTGCTGATAATGGGTCGACTCAATCACCCGTTATGCATCAGAGGCAAAGCACCATGCCGACAGTCAACCTGGCACACCAGAAGTCGACCTGGACGAAGATGACCATGGAGTATGGTGCATGGCAGCGCATGATGCAGACTCGACGCTCAAAGACTTTAGAACCATATAAGATTATACACCAACTCAGCAAAAGACGTTGACGACATCAAAGGTTGAGGTACGGTTAACCCCCGGTCGACATATATAAAAGTCATCCTTGGGCACAAGTCAAAGAGAGAAAAAATAAATAAATATACTCTACATATAGTATTCAGATTCGACCTCGATCGGGACATTGAATTGATCGTCGGAGGGGCCACATCGGGCACCCCACCCGACAAGGCCTTCATGCAGAGCCCCGGGCAGGAGCATCTCGAGACGCGTATTAAAGAGACCCGATCGACTCTCCCGAGCCCTCTCACCTCTCCTCGACTGACATGGATGATCTTGCGCACGTGGGCAAGACTAAATCATGCTGACTCCCCGACCAAATCTATGGAGATTTGATCTTTGAAGGGGATCAACCCTTAGAATGCTATAGGGGTTCCTTCCTCCTATAAGTCGACCACAAGGCTGAAATAAAGATGATTTTTGCTTGATAAAAAAGAGGTGGAGGTTATAAGCTTATATAGGTCTCAAAACCCTAGCCCTAGGAGGGTGCTTCCTAAGTGAATTATCTATTTTGCCCCTCCTATAGTCGCCCTGCCTAAATAAGAGGGGCGGCGGCCTAAGTGGCTGCACAAGCCATAGCCCTCTATTAGAAACCCTAGTTGATCAGCCCAGTAAAGGGGGTGGCGGCCAGAAAGCCATAAGGCCCCAAATTAAACCCTAGCCACACTTCTTTATAGGATAGAGGTGACTAGGTGAGGTTTTATTACAATCTCATGAGGTTTTATTAATTGCTACTTGGTTGAGCAGAACCTAACCCTACTGGGTTCTATCAAACCATCCCTCTTCAAATCAGTTTTGTCCTCAAGGTTGGGTCTTCAGCTCTTCATATGATTCCATGTGGCATCTTCAGGTGGTACATTGCTCCAATGTATTAGTACTTCAGTAGAGGAACGTCGACGACGTATCACAATTCTTCGATCAAGGATGGCTTATGGTTGAGCTTAAATTTCTCCATCCTCAGTGGTATTTGGTAGTTGAGTCTGGACTGATTTATGTTCTTCCAGCTTAGGCTTCAAGCAAGACAAGTGGAAGACAGGGTGAATTTTGGCATCCTCGGGCAATTTAAGTCTGTACGCCATAGCTTTAATACGTTCTGTGATTTGATAAGGTTCATAAAAGCAAGGAGATAGCTTCATAGAGGCTCGTGTGTTGATAGATAGTTGCTTGTATGATTGCAGGCAAAGGTAAACCTAATCTCTTACTGAAAACTTCATTTCACTTCGATATGTGTTGGCTTGTTGCTTTATCCTAGCTTGAGTGGCAGAGAGATTATCTTTCAATAGCTATATGAGCTTGTCCCTGTCAATTAAATTTTGGTCGACCTGATCTACTTTGGCCGCACCAATTATATACTTTGGAATCACAGGGGCTGGTTGGCCATACAATGCCTCATATGAGGTACATTTTATAGATGAGTGATATGTAGTATTGTACCACCATTCGACCCAAGGGAGCCACTTCGTCCATTCCTTTGGTTGGTCACTAGTGAAGCACTAAAGATAGATCTCTAGATACCTGTTCACCACCTCTGTTTGGTCATCCGTTTGTAGGTGATAAGTTGTGCTCATCTTGAGTTGAGTGTCCTGTAGTTGGAATAACTTGGACTAAAATTTACTTGTAAAAATAATGTCATGGTCACTCACAATGGACCTTGGCATCCCATGCAGTTTAATAATATTTTCAATAAAAATCTGAGCAATATTGACAACGGTATAGGGATGTCTCATAGCACAAAAAATGGGCATATTTCGTTAATCGATCAACCACCACAAGGATTGTTCTTTTACCATGAGATGATGGCAGCCCTTCATTGAAGTCCATGGAGATGTCAGTCCACACCGAATCTGGTATAGATAGTGGTTGCAGCTTTCCTGGACTTGTCACTGTTTCACCCTTTTGATATTGACATACATCATATTTTGCAACATATTCATAAATAAATTTTTTCATATCTCTCCAATAAAAATTTTACTTCACTCTCTTGCAGTTTAACAATATTTTCAATAAAAATCTGAGCAATATTGACAGCGGTATAGGGATGTCTCATAGCACAAAAAATGGGCATATTTCGTTAATCGATCAACCACCACAAGGATTGTTCTTTTACCATGAGATGATGGCAGCCCTTCATTGAAGTCCATGGAGATGCCAGTCCACACCGAATCCGGTATAGATAGTGGTTGCAGCTTTCCTGGACTTGCCACTGTTTCACCCTTTTGCTATTGACATACATCATATTTTGCAACATATTAATAAATAATTTTTTTCATATCTCTCCAATAAAAAATTTACTTCACTCTCTTGTATGTTCTCAGAAATCCGGAGTGCCCTACTGAAGGTGAAGAGTGCATTTCGTGCATGATGATTTTGATGCAAGGGAATCGGGTGCAAGCACAATACGATCTTTGTAGCATAGATCCCCCAAATCCCAAGTGTAGTGGGCTATTGCGCTTGGATCCTTCTCTAATTTTTCTATGATGTTGTTGGTCTCTAGATCATTCTTCCATTCCTCCTTAATATCCTCGAGAAAGCTAGTGGAAGGAAGGGAGATGGCTGAAATCTCGACCTGCTCTAGTAGTCGTGATAGCGCATCTGTAATAATGTTTTCTTTCCCCTTTTTGTAAATAATTTCATAATCAAAATCAAGGAGTTTGGTTACCTATTTTTGTAGCTCAAGGGATGATATTTTCGGCTCCAAAAAGTACTTGAGGCTTCGGTGGTCGATTTTGATCTGAAAGCATCGACCGATCAGGTAGAGCCTCCATTTTGTAACGGCGTGCACAATTGCAAGCATCTCCTTATCGATTATGGACATTTTATGATGAGAGGGAGATAAGGCCTTACTGTTATATACAAGTGGTTGGCCATCTTGCATTAGAACGATTTCGATTCCAACTCCAGATGTGTCGGCCTCAATGATGAAGGGTCGGTTGAAATCGGGCAGCGCTAGAACTGGCGTCATCATCATGGCTGCCTTGAGTCTATCAAAGGTCACAGAGGCTTTGTCTAACCACTGAAAGGAGTCCTTTTTTAGTAGGAAGGTGAGTGGTGCACTGATCTTCCCTGAATCCTTTACAAACTTTCGGTAGTAGCCCGTGAGTCCAAGGAAACTGCGTAGTGATTTTATGTCTGCATGTTTCAGGCTACCTTGCATTGCCTATATCTTTGTCGGGTCTACCACTACTCCTTCTTATGATATTATGTGCCTAAGGTACTCTCATTTACGTTGGAGGAAGCTGCACTTTGATTGTTTAACATAGAGAGTATTTTCCTAAAGGATCGTTAGAATAATTCGTAAGTGCTGAAAATAAATCTCAAGAGTAGGGCTAAATGAGAATATCGTCAAAAAAATATCAGCACAAATTTACGTAGAAAGCTCTGAAAAATATTGTTCATTAGACTTTGGAAGGTGGAAGGAGCATTAGTGAGTCCAAAAGGCATTCCAAGAATTCATAATGTTTGTTGTGCATTTGGAATGCAATTTTTGGAATGTCCTCAGCATATACCCGAATTTGGTGGTACCCGGAACGGAGGTCCAACTTCGTGAAGACTCAGGCTCCTTTTAATTCATCCAAGAGTTCATCCACTACTGGTATTGGATACTTATCCTTGATGGCGTTGACATTTAAAGCTCGATAGTCAATGCACATCCGTCAAGTTTCATCCTTCTTGCGCACTAGTAAGACCGGTGAGGAATAGGGGCTGCAGCTTGGCTGAATCACCCATGTGCTAAGAATATCTTTTACAATATTTTCAATCTCATCCTTCTGTAGGTGAGGATAGTGATATGACCTAGAGTTTGCTGGTGGTTTGCCCAGAAGAATAGGGATTTGATGATCATGTTGCCCGGTAGGGGGGAGACTGCGTGGTTTAGTAAAAATATCGACGAATTCAACAAGCAATTGGGTGAGTTTTGGATCTACAATTTACATGTTTTTCTCTTTTGATTGCTGTTGGAGATGCATCCAAAAACTACCATGTGCCTTATGTGATACTTTCCCCGTTCGTTGCGTCGAAATGGTGGAGATATGGCTTCTGCGCTTGCCGCGTAAGGTGACATGTCTACCTTTGTAATAAAATTTCATAATCAATTTAAAGAAGTTCCAAGAGATGTCACCTAGCATCATTAGTCATTCAATACTAAGCATGACTTCATAATCATCAATAGGTAGGAGAAAGAAGACAGCTATAATATCTTGGTCTTGTAGTAGTAGTTTCACCCGCGAGCACCATTGGTCCCACTTTAGGATTCAACCATCGGTGACCTTTACGTCAAACTTGTTGTAACCTTCAATGTGGAGCGTCATATGAGCATCAACCTTACTATTGAGGAAATTACTGGTGTTGCCCGTGTCGATAAGAATGGTGATCAATTGTTGCCTGAGAAGGCCTCCAACTTTCATTGTTTACGGATTAGAGTAGCCGGCTAGTTCGTGCACCATAAAGTTGTTCGGTTGTAGCTCTTCTTCCGCAACTTCTTCTTTATGTTTGAGGCTATCTTCTGATGGTTCAAGGACTTTTTCATCTACTGGTTCAATCACGAGAACCCTTTTTGTAGTGGTGCGTGACTCCACGGCTCGTTGCAATGCCAACACAAACCCTTCGTAGATCACTCCCGAAGTTTTTCTCTCGTTAACATTTTGGGTGCGGGGGTTCAGATAACAGTAGAGGGGGTTGAAGGCTTCAGTATTGCTAGTCGGGGAGCGACTCTAGTCCTCCAGGCTTCATGGTTCAATCGCTCCTCTTGAAGTTATGCGAAAGAGATGGCCACCATAAGCGTGTACGGTTGTCGCACTTTAACTTATTCTTGGATCTTCGGCTTCAAGCCCTCAATAAAGGTTCCCAGTAGCTATTTCGAAAACCAATCATGAGTTTCATTAGATAATCTTTCAAACCTTGTTTGATATTCTTAGATGCTTGAGGTTTGTCGGATCTTTGCTAATTGGTCATTGACGTTCTCGTAGTCGGTCGGTCCGAAACGGATCAACAGCCCTTCTTTGAATTGTCTCCATGAGAGGCCACCATGAGTGTGTTTAAACCAATCAAACCACTGTATGACATTCCCTTCAAGATGAATAGCCACAATTTCCACCATGGAAGCATCCGTGGTTCAATGAAAAAATAACGCTCCACGCGCGAGATCCATCCAATCAGTCTCCTTCTTCCCATCTAAGGAAGTCCACCCTCATGCGTGGATTGTAGGAGTTGGTTATAGAGCCTCCCCTCTCCTGGAAGTCATCTCTTCGATCAAAGCTCTCTCCTTAATGTGATCTCTTCGGGCATGGTGGTCAACCCAAACTGAGTTCGACGAAGATAATTCATATTTTCTCCTCCATTCGGGTCTCGAAGATTTTAAATTTTACATTGATGGCCTCCTCTAATGCCATAGTGTAAGCCTCCAGATCTGTAATGTTAATATCTCTCTTTTATTGTCTAGTTAAGGGCATAGATTGGTTAGGAAAAGTTATGACTGAAAGGGGGTGGATCGGTGGATGTGTAGGCTACAATTTGGGGCTGTTTTGTGGCTGATTTGGTACGATTTTGGCAAGGTTTTGGGGTTGTGATTATGGGGGATGAAGGTTAGGGAAAGAGAGCTTCAAATCTGAAAAAGATGGCACCGAGATATGATAGAATTCGATAAAAGATCGCTGCAGTATATGCTTCATTGTTGAACAGAATTGCTATCAAAGAAGTAGTAAATTCTTGATATAAATTCTAGCAAAAACCCAAGAAAATTATGAAGAATTTCAATCGCGAAATATCAGTTCAGATGGTAGTAGTAATAACAATTTGGTAGCAGTAATAACAATTTGGAACAAGAAAATTATAGCAGCGTAATGATAAGAAAACTATTGTAAGATAAGATGGCAGAATTCTCATCGTAAAATTTTAACAGTTTACGACGATAATTTGCAGCAGTATAAGAATTATTTCAAAGAGGAGTTTCATAGTAGATCAATCTTAGATGGAAGTCAAGACGATCTATGAAATGTATGCAAAATTTTGTCTACAAAAGATACTAAATAGATCGGTTCAAAAAACCTATATACGACTGAAATTTTCTGTAATAATTCTTCGTTCACAAAGATGATCACTTTTGCGATGGAAGGAATTCAGAACAAGAAAAAGATAGAAAATTCTTTTTGGTGTTTTGTAGATGGAAAATTGTAGTAGCAAAAGGTATAGGTGGTAGGGAAATACCATATCTCTAGTGCAATTGATGGCGGCAGGAGCAGATTGATTTGATATGCAGTAGGGGGATGATAGTGGAGGCGACGTCAAAAGCAATTATGGGAATTGCTTGGCTTGATAGAAGCGGCAGAGATAGCAACAAGGGCAGCAAGATCACTACTCTAATACCAGATGATAGAATCTTAGAGGAGCTCTATGGAGATTTGATCTTTGAGGGGGATCAACCCTTGTACACTATAGGGGTTCCTCCCTCCTAGAAGTCAGCCACCAAGCTGAAATAAATATGATTATTGCTTGATGAAAAAGAGGTGGAGGCTACAAGCTTATATAGGGCACCCTAGCCTTAGGGGGTGCTTCCTAAGTGAATTACCCCCTTTGCCCCTCCTATAGTCGCCCTGCCTAAATAAGGGGGGTGACGGCCTAAGTGTCATGCCCCTTTGCTAGGAACCATGGCCGACCAACTCAGTAAAGGGGACGACGACCAGGAAGCCCTAAGACCCCAAATTAAATCCTAGCCACACTTCTTTATACGATAGCGGTGACTAAGTGGGGGTTTATTATAATTTCACTTGGTTTTATTGTTGCTACTTGGTTGAGCAGGACCCAACCCTGCTGGGGTCCTATCATACGGTCAACCCCCGGTCGGCAGGTATAAAAGCAACCCTTGGGCATAAGTCAAAGAGAGGAAAAAAAAAACCAATACACTCTACATACAGTATTCAGATTCAACCTTGGTCGGGACATTGAGTTGATCGTCGGAGGAGTCACATCGGGCACCCTACCCGGACAAAGTTTTCGTGCAGAACCCTAGGCAGGAACATCCCGAGATGCGCATTAAAGAGACCCGATCTACCTCTCCCGAGCCCTCTCACCTCTCCTTGATCAACGTAGACGACCTTACACATATGGACAAGACCAAATCGTGTCGACGACAAATCTTAATCTTACTTGAATCCACTGAATCAAAAGTTAACTTAAGCATTAAAGATATTTTGTTGTGAACAGATGTAATAAATACTACAATAGGATGTTGCCAAGTTTAATCTAGAAATCTCTTTGGCCCATATCACCTCGTTCTAAGACGAACGTAGAGTAAGACTTGAATTGGCTCCAAATCAGCATTCTAATCAAACAACCCATAATATGCTTTAATCAGAATATGTATAAATAATTATTATAATGTGTTGGCATATTGTGGTTTGAAAGAGATAAGTCATTGGCTAGTTGTAGAGAATGAGTGAATGATTCATCTAACAATGAAAAATAATTAATATGTTAAGTCTTTCACCTTGACATATCAAGGATCCAAAATTAGAGATCTTTGAGGATTAGAGTGTATGAAATAATTCCAATGACATTAACCGAGTGTTAGTCCACGAACGAACGACTCTACATCATAGGATCAAAGAGTCCTAATAGAACAATATTTTTTAAGGAGTGAGATCAAAAGAGCAGTATAAATCAACTCAAATAATTTGGGCATGTTGAGAATATAACATTGGGGGGAAGAGAAAGATTTCGAAACTAAAAATAATTTAAAAAATTAGTAATTAAAAATATATTAGAAAATTGATATAAAGTTAACATAGTTTTGATAATTCTTAAATGACACTAGTAAAGAGAACTCTATTATTTACTATATGAGATGGATTACATGACTCTTGGGTTTACATCAACTCAAGTATAAATCCCTTATCTTTTCATATAAAACCCAAAGTATTTCTCACATAATACTCCCTCACTAGAGTTAAAGAATTTATAACAATAAATACTAATTCACCAAAGACTCGTGTTCTTACTTGTATCTCTAATATGAATGAATCGGTATCTTAATCTTTAAAAGAAAAAGCCTGAACTAAATTAGGAGTCATCTAAATAGTTTAAATAATTTTAAAATATTTACCAACCCTGACAGATAAAGACATAGATCATGTGTCATCTACAAACTTAAAATTTCAAATATAATGATAAATCGTTAAACTGGAAGACTTTCGTATAAGTCACTACGTCTTTCTTACAAGTCACATAAAACATGTCTTTTAGATCAAGCAGGGGCCACTATGAAAAGCTTGAGAATAAAGTGTTGCTACGACTATGCCTTCTTTTTCTCCATGGCATCCATGAAACTTAAGAGAGGCATCGTGCTTTGGGATATGCCATCCCGTTTGGGAATAGTTCTTGGCCGTTTATTTTGATTAAAAAATGTCAGATTAAGTTTTTTTCTTAATACATACATATTCCTTTCAAATTTAACATAATTTGTATGTATAGTCAGTAATGGAGATTATGTTTTGGCAGGTCACACAAGTTATTATAATTAAAAAAAATCAAGTAAAGGAATACAAAAGCTAGGTTACATCACTGTTCCATAATGTCTTATAAATTGTATTATATATATATTTTTAAATCTGATTTTATAAGATTTTCTACGTCTGTAACGAGAGAAAGAAAAACTCACTGTCTATACAAAAATTTTGATGTTGATCGAGAAAAATATTTGTCCTCAACATCATAACACGTTGCAAAGTTGAACCTGATTTCATAAGATATAGGCAGGAAGCGATGACGAGCATTAATAAACTATTTTTTTTATTTTGTAAACAAAATAAATAATTTTTTTATTATATTTTATTAAAAAAAATGAAAATTTCATGTTTGCTTGATGAGTTTGAAAGTATTTTATTATAATTTCATTTTATTAAAAAAAATGAAAATTTTATTATATTTTATTATTAGAACCTAAGAGTGTGTTTGGGAATCAAAAGCATTTGGATGTTATGAAAGGATATCAATATCGTTGGAAAAGAAGATCATGATGAGATTGATCATCTGATTCAAGTTCACTGTTCTTAAATCAAAATCCCTAATCCCATATATAGGGCTAACTAACAAAGACTAAAGTTTGAAGCTTCGCTTAAGTTCAGTGGTTAGACGTGACATAGGTCAATAAATCAGTTAAAGGTATTTATTTGAAACTCTATTTTTGTATATGAGAGTTTTAGCTTACAGTATTCGGATAGAGGTGTCAAAAGCTTTTTAAATAGATATAATATTTTGATGAGTATCTCAAAAATACGAAAAGCCTATTCAAAAATATTATACATGGAGATTTGGATCCATCATATTATATTAATAACCAACTCATCTTATGTATTAGTCCATAGAATAAATATTATGTATCTGATCCAGTCCTTTAATATTTTAGAGTTTATGACAAATAGAGAATATTTTTAAAAATAAATAATAAAACATCTAACAAGAAAAACTCTCAAAAATAATATATATTTCCCTAATTCACCCAATATTAGTTGACGTGTTTAAATAAAAATTAAATTATTTATTTATTATTTTTTCAGGAGGAGAGGGAGGCGGGGGCGCCCGAATTGGTCATTTGGTCCTCCATCCCGTGCTCGAGCGGAACCCTATGAAAGATTTGGGTTCGGCACATTAGCCACGGCTTCCTTGCCCCCTCCCATTTCCGATCCTCCCCATGGTAGATCTCTTTCTGCCCCCCCCCGGCGTTCCCCTCATTCTTGTCTGTTTCCTAATGCCCTAGTTGTTTCCTCTCTTCTTCGCAGGCTTCGGAGGAGAAGCTGTCGAACCCGATGAGGGAGATCAAGGTCCAGAAGCTCGTCCTCAACATCTCGGTCGGTGAGAGCGGTGACCGCCTCACCAGTGCCGCTAAAGTATACTGGATCCACGTTACGTCTTTTTCTGTCTGCTTTTACAATCTTGCTTGTGCTCGCGATCTCTGTTTTCTTCCTTTTTCTTTGCAGGTCTTGGAGCAGTTGAGCGGGTAGACACCAGTGTTCTCAAAGGGTGTTGTATTCTTCTTTACTTTCAGATTCTAACTCGGTGTGTAACCTCAATATTTGATCTTGTTCATGACTCCTGATGTGGTCGTTCCTGCTGCAGCAAGATATACTGTTAGGTCGTTCGGGATCAGGCGTAACGAAAAGATTGCGTGCTAAGTCACTGTCAGAGGTGACACGGCAATGCAACTCTTGGAGAGTGGATTGAAAGTGAAGGAGTACGAGTTACTGAGGAGAAACTTCAGTGATATTGGCTGTTTTGGTTTTGGCATACAAGAACACATTGATCTCGGGATTAAGTAAGCCGGAATCCACCCTTTACCTCTTCTCATTTAATATCGAAAACCATAGCCTTTTTGCTGGACCAGGATCCATCTCTTTATCAGTTCATGCCTGTTGAGATGTTTTATCCCAAGAATTATCTTGCAACAGTCTCTCTCTCACAGTTGAACCTTGTCCCTTCTGTATCACAAGTACTTTTTAGATTAGAGAAAAAAATGCATCCTTTCTTTTAGTATGGGAGTATAGGGTTGACAGCTCTATATCTAATTGTGGGCAATGAGATGATGAATCTGGGACCAGCGACATTTTTATTTGTGGTTATTGGCTTATCTGGCAAATTAAATTGGGGATTATATATTTCTTTTAGGTATATTCTTTTTTATCTTTTGTATTATTTGTGGGCTAATTTTGATGGTTTATTCAACATAAAAATAGGCTATAAGATTGAGTGGTAGCTTGTCAAAAGCTTAAAAAAGTGACTATAAGATTTAGAACCTCCAAAGGTACAACTCCCAATGTATCATCAAAAGTAGGTTATGATGATATTTAGGCCTACATGTTTAACTCATACCTTCTGATATGTAACAATATCTGGATTTGTATTGTTTGTGTAATGGTGTATAAAATTCTAATCATCTTTTAAAGGTGAGTAATTATCAATATTTAGGATGAGGAGACAAATGTTTTCATCATCATCCATCTTTAATCTATATCTCCATCACTCCCGACAAGTACAAGATAAACACTGCTCTGAATTGGGCATGATGGATATTCCATCAGTCTACCTAAAACACATGCATAAAATTTCCAATTGGTGAGATTTCACTTGTCTACCTAAAGGGATGATAATTCAGTGGATCATAGTAGAATTATGATATCTTTATTGTTTGTTATTAGAATTGGTGTAATTCAACCAGACAAAAGATGGACTGATATCCTTAATTGTAGTTCTTACAAGTGGTATTGTCTTAACCTGAAAGCTTAAGTCTGCCAGTCAAACTGGGTCTTGGAGTTATATTTCTAAGTTGAATTGATATGAATTGAGTCCCATTTTCTGTGGAAGTAGCGAGAGAGGAACATAGATTAATGGTAAGGTTAGAGATTTGTGAATAGGGATTTTGGGAAAGAGATGATCAGGGTTTGGTGAGGTATAGTATGCAAGTCCAATGTATGTAGTGTTTTATATAGAGACTTTCATTATGTATCAACCTAACATGTGGATCATTCATATGATATATACAATCGGATGGTTTGCCTAAACACTCGAGTCGAGCTTAATCTTGGTGTCTGATCTTGACCCGGGCTTATGCAACATAAATGTTATTATGTTTTTGTTGCTCCCTCATATTTCAACAAACTTAAGCTGTTCCAAAATTGTAACATTGTATTCAACTTGCCATAAGCAGTTGATGCTTAATCACTCTTGCCAAGTGTGCTTGGAATTCTACCTCCATGTAGAATTTTCAGTTAGCTCCTTGTTGCTCATCTGTTCTCTCATCTTTCCTTATAACGTGCAAAGATATTTGATTTGTTTTGCTTTCGATAGTTGTTTGTTTCTTTAAATTTCCAACTGTTGAAGTATTAGAAATGATACATATGGGATGAGAAGAGATTGGGTTAGATTGATTCTATAGTTTGAGGACTAATGGAAATATGGGGAGAAAAGAGGAATATGGCAGCTAGCTACTGTAGTTACTTTTCCTTTTCCACTTGAAGGATGTTAAATATTGAGCCTAATGCAATTTTTTTTTGGGCCAATTGTATCAAACTAGAAGTTACTACTATTAGTAATCCCAGAGCTTTTTTTTTCATCTTGATTTTAGAATGTCTTTGGTAAATCATGTTATATGGCAAAACCAGATATATATCTTGCTTGGCATCAGAAATATGGCAATCAAGATTAGCAAAGCATAAGAAAAGGTAACTATGCTAAAATGGAAGAAATCAAGGTGAAAAGACTCCAGAAATGGGAAAAATGAGCATGGATTTTCTCCCAGAATAGTATAAGGGTGATTAATTGGCCATAACTGGAACATTTAGATATATTTTTCTTCTTCTTTTCTTATTTTGGGAGGCTATTTAAAGAAGGAAGGAATGATATTCAAACACATGGCTGGATGAATGAAAATGTATTTTACCTCGTGTGTTGTGAGACTGTAATCTTTTTCTTGATGATGTAGTTCCATCATTCACAGATTAAATGTGTGAAATTGCAAGACCTTCATCCTTTAGAGATTGTCCTTGATTCAAATTACTCCTTGAGCTACTTGTCCAACAATAGGTAGGATATCAGATATCCCAATCATGATTCATTGTAAACATTCCAAGAAGAGTCATGCAGGATTCTCTAAATTGCACATTGTGTTTTGTTATATTCTAAACTAGGATCTGCATTGGATGGGAAGTCATGTGTCTTTGGTTGCTTGCCTTATTACAGTGTTGACTGTAGTTGCCTTGCTATATGTCTGTTATGTAGGTATGACCCATCGACGGGTATCCATGGAATGGATTTCTATGTTGTGTTGGAACGTGCTGGTTATCGTGTGGCCCGTCATCGGCGATGATGCAAATCACGTATTGGAATCCATCATAGGGTTACCAAGGAAGGAGGACGCCATGAAGTGGTTCCAGGTCAAATATGAGGGTATTATCTTCAACAAGGCTCAAGCAAGCACTGTTTAAGATCTCCTAATCTCCCAGAGCCTGTTCTTCAAACGATAGTATCACTAGTCTTGTTTTGACAGTTGAGTTTATAGTATGCCATGAACTTATTTGCTTTCCAAGTTTGTGATCTGTAACCTGAACATTTTGATCACAAAGTATGAATAATTAATTTTTATACTGCATTTTATTGGGTTAGGCTTGTAAGTTCATAGTCTTGCTAGCTTAGATATGACAAATTTACTTGTTTTGGTTTTCCTGGGGCTGATATGGCTGCGATTTATTTTCTTTTGAAATAAAGCTTCTATCATTCAACCGGCAACCAAAAAGAGAACAGCATTCTTAACAAAAAAAAAAAAAAAAAGGAACTGATGGGATTAGCGGAGTAGATGATAACGGATAGTTTTTGTTTGTATTTGTTCTCTTCAGAATTTAATCCTCAAATAGAATAAGAGATTGTACACTATACTATGCATAGAAACATTGTCTATGGTACAAGATGCCATCCGATCTGAGTACCAGTGAATCTAATCCAGTCGTGAGTGTATGAATTATTCGTAAGAAAGTAAAGTTGAATTTAACCTTATCGAGCAAGGCACTGGGAAGAGAACAAATTGAATCAATTATCCAACAATGTTCCATTGCCAACTAAATTCTGTGGATTGAACGAATACATATAGGTAGGATATATCATAAGGAATAGAACATCAACATCGAATTTTTCTTTTAAGTGATAACTTAGAAATATTCAACATTTTTAATATAAAATTATAAATAATAAAAACAATTATAAATAGTAATTTCCAAACTCAATTAGGAGTTAAAAGCTCACTGATAGGGTTTTTTGTTTGAAAGGTAAAATACTCTTTTTCTTAAAGGTAAAATGTCTTTTTAATTTTAGTCTTCGAATAGTTGGGTGCACATGTTTCAGAACCCTATCGTATCAACAGCGCCTCTGTATCGGACGCCCGGCCGCGTCCGCTCGAGTCTGTCGCCGCCGTCTCCCAAGCGGAGACCCTAACCTTGGAGGGAAGAAATGGTACGTATGCTGAATCCTATATCCTTCTACCATCTCCGCCAAAGAATTCAATCCATCTACCATCTAAATAATTAAAACTTCTCATAGCTTTACGAAATTTGCTGCAAACATCCTCATCTTACAGAAATCTGTTGTTCTCAATCTTCATTCTTTTTGTCTTCTAGGCTCCAAAAAGAGGTGTTAAGGCGCCCGTTCCTGCAAAGAAGAAACCGGTAATCGATCCTATTCGTAGTAAAGATTGGATTATCTGTTTTGCGATTTACATCCTATTTCTTTTTCCTGTTACTTATTATTGGTGTTTGGATCTCAGGAGAAGGTCGTCAATCCGTTGTTTGAGAAGCGCCCGAAGCAGTTCGGAATCGGAGGGGCACTGCCGCCGAAGAGGGATCTGCATCGGTTCGTGAAATGGCCCAAGGTGGTCCGGATTCAGAGGCAGAAGAGGATATTGACGCAGCGTTGAAGGTTCCTCCGGCTCTTAACCAGTTCACTCGGACTTTGGACAAGAATCTTGGTGATTAAAATTTTCTATTCCTTTTTCAGTTATGCTGTTTCTGATTCTAATAGCAGATTCAAGCCAGCAAACTTAATTCTCACATTGCAGTAGAGAAGATAAGGAAATACGTTTATACTTTGTTGGTTGTATACGCGTTTCTTCATGCATTATATTACTGCACATTGATTATAATATGATTATAACTAATCAGGTAATTTAGTTATAAGATAATGGAACTTTCTCTACTTTTTCTGTTTGGTTGCCTGTGCTATGGACATACTTTGTCAACGATGAATTAGTATAATTGCTTAAACATCTAGGGACATAATGATATTTATGTTATTTCATCTTCCTCAGTTTTCTCTCTTCTCTGTGTTCCTAGTGGTAAATACCATGATCTAGATTTGTTTGTAGTCCAGATAGTCACTGGAGTGTGTTAATTGTTCGCAAAATGTTGTCCCAATTAGTAAGTGTCCTTGTAAGGGTTGCTTGATGCCAACACACGTGTGCCATCCTGCATCATTTCTTTGACTATTTAATATGATCTATCTTCAGTATCTTATATGCTGCCTCATTTCCTTGACATGTTAGCGTAATGACATGATTTAGTAGTTAGTACTTAGATTTTATGGCTGTAAGTGATTTACTCGAATATATTCTCACATTTGTAAGGTTGAGAAGCTAGTATGTGAAAATAACAATTCTTATCTTTGGCAAGTGATCTACAGAACTATAGAAGAAGAGCTGTTTTTAGTGTCATTAAATGGCGAAGCCTATCTTAATTCAATGAATTGAGTAATCATGGAACTTACGAGAATCGTGGCATGTTTCTGAACATGACAACTTAGGATCTGATATCTGTGAACCTCCAAATTTAGTCAGCTTCACAGAAACAGTGGAAGAAAATTGGTGATAGATCTCAGCTTTATTGATGCAGCAGGGTAAGTTTATAGTTCCTTTGTTAATGTCAGTTGTCAAGGTAGTTTCACTCTGGTGATACAATAGGTTTGATTTTTGTTGTATTTATGACTGAAATATTGGTGGTAGATGGCAAATTGTTTTATTAAGTTAGGAAATGTGAACATCAAAGTTCTATGGCCAATTGATACTCGAAAGTTCCATTCGTCTGTTTTTTTTGTGTATAGTTCTTAAGGGGCCAGGGTTTGCCGTACTAAGGCGTATTGCTCGGTATGGGCAGCATGTACCAATCTAACAGGGGATCGGTACACAGGCCACCCTATACTGCGATACACGTTTCATGACCTCGTATTGCTTGATACTAGGTTTGTACCGATCGGTAATGGTCGAATTACCGATCGATAACAATTGGATTTTGGTCGTTACTGATCAAGAGCTGAGATTGTCCTATTTTAAATGGTTAATATGATCTTTTGAACCATAGGTAAGGTTTTTAAACCCTTTTCTTTCCCCTCTTTCAACTCATTTCACTCTCTTAAACTCAACTCTTTCAAACTCTTTCTCACTCACATCTCTCTCTCATTCTCACATTTTCACTCTCTTAAACTCAACAAAGTTGTGATTCGTGGATTGGATCAAATTTGGGAGGCTAATTTGGGAGGATTAAAAGGAAGAACACTTTAATCAAGAGGAACTAGAGACACTTAACTATCACAGTCGTTCACAGTCGGGCATTGAGACATCTTCTCAATCACATTCAACAACCCGTTCGATCCAGAGACATAGCAGTGACATGGACAGTAATGCCTCAATCGATGATGGCGGCATCGTCGATGAGTTGATGATCTCGTCTATACAATTTAAGGGTGGTGCATGGATCGAGAGTAGTATTGTACACATGCCACCCAAGATTCAGATCATGGAGCTCAACAAGTTACTGGTCAAGTTTATACATAGAAGGAGAAGATAGTAGATGATTTTAAGCAAATTCAATATAGCCTTCACGACGTAGACATAGAGTGAAGCTTATCGTATTTATAGTCGTCGTATTATGGAGAATCTTACAACCAACAATAATATGGTGATAGTTAATCATATTTCTCTGAACAGTAGTACGGTGATCGATCTTATGATATGAAGCAGTAAATCAATGGCTAAAGTAGAAGTTTTGACATTCTCCATGCCCTGCACCAATATATGTTACAATCGTCCTTGCCTCAAGAGTCGTCTCGGACATGTGGTTCACGACAATTAGAATACCACCATCGTCATACTGTTGCACAAATGACATACGGTGTATTAGTTACTATGTTGTGGGATCAATTTCATGATTAGGGTCCGACAAACATATCAAATTAATACATAGATATATAGGATCGATGATCCCAATCCATCGCTCGTGGAGTCCTATCGTTCATTTTGGTAGTAGAACAAGATGAATCTTAAAGTTTAAGTTGTTTAAAAAATAATCTAACAATTTAAATTATTTCTTTGTTGATAATTTAATATTAACGAAAGGACGGTCTCGAACGTACCACAAAGCTACTCCTCAAGATCAAAAAAGATATGTATCACTATTCTTTCCTAATATAGATTATTTTTTCTAAAATTATACTAAATTTATATTTATTTCAAACTTTAAAAATCCTAACCTAATTTTTTTCTATTTTAGGATTTTTGGAGCTATTTCGGTAATATTATCGTACCATCGGTATGCCCTAACGTACCTACATACAGTACATTAGTATGCTTCGGTATGTATTATACCGACAACTGGTTGGTACATCGGTACGGATCGGTAAGATGAACCTTGTAAGGGGTTTGGATTTTACTTGGAAAATAGAGAAATTGAGATGACTAAGGAAATACGTTATGCTACCAATTTCTATTCCGCAAGTCCTGGGTGTCCTAATTGAAGTATATGATGTCGATTCAGTACCCACATCATATTCATTGTTCTAAAATGGTAGATTTGATAGAATCAGTAAGTCTGTTAGACTCAATTGGAATTCAGTATTAGAATGGTCAGTCATGTCCAACTGGTTTGGCCAACATCTGCTAGTCATGGTTGGTCAGCTTGATTTAACAACTTTGATGCACGTCAATCAGATGCCAGTTGAATCATGACCAGCTGTTTCTCTGCTTGCGTGGTCCCAATCACTCTGGTTTTTCTGAGCAATTCCAATTCGTCCTTACCAGTTTATAAACAAACTTGGCCCCTTCTTTTGGGGAATAGGCTACTTGATGATTTTTAAGCAAATAAATTGTTCCTCCAGGCTGATTTGCTTGGTAAGATTGATTCCCATGCTAAATATTATGTCCGGTCTCAGAAATGATCTTATAGGAAATGACCAAATTGTTTATAGGGGGAATCGTTCTTGTGTCATATTTTTCAAATGCATCATTCAATTTTAATTGCAACAATTTTGGTTTTGCAGTCCAGTGCTTTAAAAACCATGCTATATGGACCAACATGTGAAGTCCCCAGTGGGTTCAGTAATGAACAAAAGTTGCGGATCAGCTGGTATTGTCTGAGATACAGAATATATTAAAATACTACTTAAAATGATGTTTTGGGTTTTTTTTGTCAGTTCGGCCAATTTGGCCTTAAACCATATTAGAACTTTTTGCATAAATGGGGCCAAGGTTCTGCTAATTTTTCCTTTATTGCTGAGTGTGCCAGGAAACCAGAAAGAATATGAACCAGAGATGAGGTTCTGGCACAGCTAGCTAGAAGCAGCTACAGTCTGTCGACAAAAGAAAAGATGAATAGGGAACAAAAACACTAGTATATCTTGTTTGATTGTCTTTTTTTTCCTTTATCATCTCCGATGAGCTGATGTATAACAGTTGGTATACTGAATCATCCTGATCGACATGGGATCAGTATAGGTACCAAATATCGAGATTTAAAAATTTGCTGGGTCAATTTAAATATGTAAAGACCAAAGAATTTGATTTTTGCCTGAATAATTTGGAACAGATGCCATGGGTTAATTTTGTTTAATTTGAGAACTGCTGCATCAACTAATGGATTCCGATGTGAGCTGTATTCCACTGGGATTTAGGATTAGGGTCAATGTTTTTTCTTGTCACAATCTGGAGTAGACAAGATGCGTGACATTGCTTTAATCGATAGGATTGAGATGAGCTGAATTATGTGAAAGTGGATCTTACGTAAAAAGGACTGATAAGTTTTGTCAAATCAGTCTCATGTAATGTTGACTATAGTTTTTTTTGTATAGTTCCATATCACAATTGTAACACTTATATTTATGGTCACTTTTTTTAGAGATCTTATATTGAACAGTTTTAGAATGTTTGGATATTGAATTTATCTAATACTTGTATTTAAATGCCAAAGCATATTGCAGACCGTCAATGGGACATCCATAGAATTCTATGTTCATTCTTTTATCTGTTGTAGACATTATTCTTGTCAGTCACTTTAGTTGGTCAAATATTATCCTGGTGTATTCTGTATAGGACTTCTACTAGTCTAGTTGATGCATTTTGTACTTCTATAGTTCAATTTGGTTGAAACTTATCCTGAATGTTCTGTTTTGTGATGATTCCATATCCATTAGATTTGTAACCTACATGGCATACTTCCATGTATTAAGTCTGACAATGCCGTCTTAAATAACAGCTATTTTTGTTGGATGCCATTGTTAGTTCCATAAACAAAAATCTCATAGTTGATGCTTGAAGTTACTATTTATTTTTGTGGTTAAATTCTCTGTTTGTTATATTAAAGAAGACTTCTTAGGTGCCTTTTTGGCAGAATAATGACTTAACATTCATGTGTTATTTTTCATGTATGTCAGAATTTTTTTTGATGGAGGTCTTATGTCTATTTGAAAACTGTGTTGACATTTTGTGTACATACAATATAATAAGAAGATGAAATCTACAGTGTTATTGTTCAATACCAAAATTCTCTCCAAAAGATAAATTCAATCACTGGCCTTTATGTATTTGTTGTCCTACTTATCTGTCTATATAATGTTTTTCCAGCTACATATCTTTTCAAGATGCTTCTCAAGTACAGGCCTGAAGACCGAGCTGCAAAGAAAGAAAGGCTTCTGAAGAGGGCTCAAGCTGAGGCTGAAGGGAAGACTGTTGAAGTTAAGAAGCCCATTGTTGTGAAGTATGGGCTCAATCATGTCACTTACCTTATTGAACAGGTTTGTATTCTTCCCCATCAGTGTGTATGCCTGCAGATTGCATGAAGATGCAACATGTGTTCACTGAGAACTTGTTGATGCAATCTCCTGTAGAACAAGGCACAATTAGTGGTTAGCGCTCATGATGTGGACCCAATTGAGCTTGTGGTTTGGCTGCCTGCATTGTGCAGGAAGATGGAGATTCCTTACTGTATTGTCAAAGGAAAAGCTCGATTGGGAGCGGTTGGTGCCCCTCTCTTTTGTCATTGACATTCTGCTAAAGCTTGAAATTGAAGCACCATATTTTCATTGCTGACATATTCATTTGTTGTGTAAATTAAATTGATAGATCTTACATAAGAAAACAGCATCGGTTCTTTGTCTGACCACTGTGAAGAATGAGGATAAACTGGAATTTAGCAAAATCCTGGAAGCCATCAAGGTGAATATTAGAACTAACTTTTAGTCGTATGATTCTTCCTATAGTGATTTGATTCTCCTTTCAGGCCAACTTCAATGATAAGTTTGATGAGGTCCGGAGAAAGTGGGGTGGTGGAATTATGGGCTCCAAGTCCCAGGCAAAATCCAAGTCTAGAGAGAAGCTGCTAGCTAAGGAAACTGCCCAGAGGCTGAGCTAGGTCTGCTTGTCTTGTCATTGATGCTACAAGATTCCATTTTGTAGGTCTTTTGCTTGAATTCTGTAGCAGGATTGGTTGTTTCTCGTTTGAAGCTTTATTCAGCTTTGTTAACTTAGAATGTAACTTGATTTAAATTCTCCCTTAGTAAAAAAAAAAAAAGGACTATATTATTTTGTTAATTGGTAGTTTGTTACAATCTAAAGTTGAGTTAATAGTGTACATGATGATTGGTAAGAGATTGGTGGCAATATCTATTCAAGACTTACACTTCGTGCATCACAAAATTATCTTGGAGTTTCATCCTTGGATTATGCATATAATCTGTAACACAGAATGTAAAGGGATATATCAGGAAACATCCGTTGACAAATGTCTTCCTCTTATCCATTGTTAACCAATGAATGCGGAACTTATGAGTTCAATTATAATATGACCGAATATTGGCATGGTGTAGACTTGAATCATGTAAATTAGCCTTACTGATGATGATAACGTGACTGATGATGATGTGTTGCATGTTAGATTGATTTGGTATCTGAATTAGCAAAAGCAATATCTTCTGCATATTTGGATCAAAAAAAAAAAATGATGATGTTTTTATGGTATTAGTCGACTATTTCTGTGCTTTGTATATCACTTATATATATATATATATTTAAAGATAAATAATAAAAACATAATTGAAACTCAAAAACTTAGTATCGAACATATTTTATAAAATAAAAATTATCGAAACCTTTTAATTCTTATCTTTTTCAAACGAGTCTCTTGCATCACCCTCAAATCAATATTTTAGGTATTAATTACAAAATATTAATTGTTTTAAAAAGAAAATTCTATTTTAAATTGTATACATCCTCTTTATTTTTCAGAATGATCAAATTAGGATGTTATACTAAGACAATTTAAAACCTGAATGTCATTTTAAATTGGTTGTTTATGCTCAACCTTTATTTTTTATTTTTTATTTTAATTTTTGTTAGTTTATGCTCATCCTAACATGAGTCAATTCTAAACTCCTTCCCTATTACCCGTGGGAAATAAGCCATTTATACTGGCCTAATCTAAATCAATTAAAATGAATTTATCAAGAAAATTAATCCTACTTTAACATCATTGGTGAGCGTCTAGATCCCATTCACTAGGAAATCTTGAATCACCAGCGTCTAGATCCATTCCAGATTTCTAATCTCGACATACGAGCCGTTGGATCTAGGTTGTTATTTGGGCGGCCGATCAATTTAGCCATGTACCCGACCATCGCCGCTCGGCTCCTTCGGGTTCTGCTGCGCCTTCGGCTTCGGAGAAGAGGCGGTAGAGCGCGACCGTGAGGCGAGATGGTGCAACGCTTGACCTACCGGAAGCGGCATGGCTACGCCACCAAGTCGAATCAGACTAGGGTTGTCAAAACCCCAGGTAAAGATCCAATCTTGCCCCTTCCTTCCTCCGTTCTGGGGTTTGGCAGATCCTTTTTTTTTTTTTTTTTTCTCCTGCTTGGAGAATATGGGATTTTTTGCTTACTGTGCTTGGTTCGGAAACGTAGGTGGGAAGCTTGTATACCAGTACACCAACAAGAGAGCAAGCGGGCCGATTTGCCCTGTGACTGGCAAGAGAATCCAAGGGGTATGCCATTCTTTGCTTCTGACACTCTATTCGAAACTTTGATGACTAATCATCTTGGAAGAGTAGGCTTCTAAGCATTTATCTCATTCTCGTTGTAGATTTGCTTAATTGTTGGGTCAAATGTGTCCCGTGAATTACTAGTGAATGTCCTATACAAGTGTTTCTTCATATCTTTGGTTATTGATTCTGTTTCTATCTCGGGAAATATGAACATAAAAGAAGCCTATTAAGTTGATGGCTTTGACCTGCCGTTGTAATTCTATGTTGTAGTGATACTGTCTTTTACATCGCCTTTGGTTTATGTCATCTTTTGCTTCTTTCAGTTGTGCTATGTTTGATAACCCCACAGATTGCAAATGATCAAGTGCAAAAATAGGATTAGACTTCTCTGAAGTATATTTGCTTTCTAAAAAATTTAGATTTTTTTTGTTGGATGCATAATTAACACTATTTTATTTTTGTTTGAAAATGTTTAATCTTCCTATCTCTAGATATAATGTTCTCGATTATATGTAGTATCCCAGCAGACTAACAGGTTGTGTCAAGCCATTTTTGTTAATATTGGTTCATTAAGCAAAATGTTGTTACAAAAATTGTATAATTCTGTTTCTATATGAAGATTCTTTTAATATATATTATCTGCTTGAAGATGATATTATTAAGTAATCAATTGTGATAATATGTGATCGAGGATTTTCCAGGTATGGACTATGGAGGACTTCGACATTGTGTGAATTGTCAAGTTCCCGAGTAGGAAAAGTGATATTACATATTTTAGAATAAAGAAATATTCTGTGGAGATGATCTGTTTAATATTAGGCAGTTCAGATGTACCCGTAAATGCTGGACCAACTATCCAGACTTGGGGTGTGATTCTGGTCCGGGACTAATTTGCATCATAATTAATATATGTAATGGGTTCAGGAGGCTCCACCAACAGTTATTGTCTCTCATGTCATGATGAGTCAGGAGTGGAGGGGATATATATATTTGTACTGAACTTTTTGGCTTTCAGGCTCGACCATGTGGTGATAGCAGTATTAACTCGGAGCTTTTATATATCTACTGGGATCATATTCTTGGTGTAGGATTTTAGTAGCTTGGGTCTCTCAACAATATGTTAAAAAGCATTCTTTGGGATGTTAATGTTTTGATGTTATGTAGATACACTTGTTTTGGAGCTTATACTTGTATATTAAGCTTTATGGTGATGCTGTTATTTTAATTTTTCGAATTTATAAATATAAATTTTGGACATCTTATGATAAAGCGTGTTACTATATCAACCTTGAACTTGGAAGATTCTGGATTACAGCTTCCCTATGGTAGTTTGCTTCTGATTCATGAGGTTTACCCTCTAAAAAGAAATAATTCTGATGGATGTCCATATAGGTTTTCTTATTCATCTTTTTACACTTTTTTTGTTCTACATTTTAACAACTTGTTGCAATCCTATTTGAAGGCAGTTTATGGCATTTTTCATAATATAATATTGCTTCCAGCTTTATAGTGCTCATTTTCTATTATGTTTTGTGTATGTGTTGTTAGTTCAATACGAAATGGTTTATACAGTACATATTAGGATCATTTTCATTAGTTTCTGGAACTGTTACTTCTCTAGTGTCGATCAAAATTCTGTCTTGATGAGATTCAAGTTTCATAAGTTTCTTTCAAATGGATGATGCTGTTTGTTTCATACTTCCAGATACCTCACTTGAGACCTGCTGAGTACAAGAGGTCTAGATTGGCCAGAAGCCAGAGGACTGTGAATCGTGCTTATGGTGGCGTGCTAGCCGGAAGTGCTGTGAGGGAAAGGTTGGGGAAAGCCGCTTAAACTAGGCATGATTTGCGTCTTACTTGCTTCTTGTTCTTGGCTCTATGTTTCTAATCTCCTTATTGGGCTTGTAGGATTATTCGAGCCTTTTTAGTTGAAGAGCAGAAGATTGTGAAGAAGGTTTTGAAGATTCAGAAGGCCAAAGAGAAGCAAGCCTCGAAGAGTTAAGGCATGATACCGGTGGTGACTGCTCTAAGTTTGGTAAGGGTGATGTTCCATATTACTATTGGCCTGTTCACTAGAATTGTTGGAACGGTTTGTTCCTTTTGTCTGCTTAGATATAGATGTACTCTGTTTTTTTAATCATATTTCGTGATGGTGGATCATTTTTTTAATCTCTTATTTTGGGTAAATTTGATTAGTTTGAGAGATATTGTGCACATTGACAACATGTTTCCAGTTTAGTATAGTGTTTTAGATTATTCAAGGTAAATAAAAAATGAAGCAGGTATGGAAAAGGAAAAAAAATAATTTTATTTTAATTCTAGTTTCCCAATCTTGATCTAAATGAAATTTTTTATTATTCAATAAGAATTGAAAATTATCAATCAAGAACATGGGTGAAAGAGCAAATGTTTTATTTGATTTGATATATGTATAATTTTTATTATGTATTTATTTTTATTGCACCTTAGAATTATAAAAAGAGTTGAATCAGAGAATGAATTAAGTTCTTTTGTATCATATATGATTCGTGTGAGAGTTATTGGATGAAAAATTTTTAGTGTTGAAACATAGATTTATAAAATGGTGCTGTTTGTTTGGACCAATCATTGTTCAAATTTTAGACGTGGAGGTACAAGGTTTTCATCTGAGAGAATTTTTATTTGAGCGAAAGCTAGTGTAATTTTTTATTATTTGATTTTAGATTCGTGCTATATGTTTATTGTTATTTGATTATAATTTTTTTTTTTACCTCTGTTTTCTATCTTTTATTTCCTTGATTCTGACAAAACATCCTCTACTTACCTCAAATTATATATATATATATATATATATACATTATTTTTTTTGTCATTTTTAAAACCTTTATTTATAATGAACATGAAAGATTTTTATCTTGTTTATAACAAAAATATTAAACTCCCTATTTTTATTATACAAAATGATCAATATATTATATTGTTTATTATTAAAATTGGAACTATGTCTTACGTTTTTTAACTTCGAGAGTCGTCTTCTGTTATGCAAATCTGCCACCTTCACCATTTTATGTTTTGGAAAGTTCTGACGGGGATGCTGAATTCGAACTCACGGTATGATTATATATTAAAAGTATTTATCAATTAAAGTGGGTAATAATTTCATTATTTATACTTTGTAAACAAAAGAAAAAATTTATCATCTTGGAAACCTTCAAATGCTCCTAAAATAAATTGATCAGAAAAGAACGAACAATAACTTCTATTTTGTTGTCCCTTGATCTCTTCTAAGAAAGACTTTTTAACTTTACATAAACTCTTAAACCAACTCATCAAAATATGTTGAAAAAGATATTGGTGAAGGAGTGGAACAAAATGGAAGGCTCACACACCTTTATAGTTATCCTTAGCATCTCGGTTTTTTTATTTTAAATAGTTATTTTGACATCTCTATAATTATACAAGTAAAATATTTAAGTCTTTTATTTTAACGATATTAGTTTTATCAATAGAAATATAAAAATAAAAGATAAAAAATATAATTTTAATATTTTAATTGGTGGTGGTGGATGATGACATTATTGGTTACATTGATGCGGTAGTTGAGCGACTCTTTCACCCTTTGCATCTGCGTCAGTGATCCATTGTCATAGAATCAAAATTGTCGTTAAAGCCATTATGGAGATTTGTCGCTTGTCGAAGCAAGACCCTAAGATGTGCATCCCCCCTTTGTCGACACCAACATTGGCATTGTGCTCGTCCTTGTCCGTCTTCTCAACCATCACTAGTTTGCGGCTAAGGCCAAAGAGAACACCGTTGCTACCCTCCTCAACTTCTCCATCTCCACTAGAAGACGCTCATGTGCACCCCAAGCATTGTCTACGTCTAACACGTCGCTACAAACCCTTTACAGCCTTCCCCTCCACTCGTCCTTCGCCATAGTGTGAAGAGCGGTGACACGATGCCTAGCTCAACGATGGCGATGTAGTTGAGTGGGTAGATGGCTAGGCCAAAGAGGGCCTTGAGCGCATCTTTGATGGACCTAGTCAACATGCCAGGGGTGTTAGGGAGGTCCACGAGGGCAACAATGAGGGGCTTCTTTGGTGCGATGATGGAGCGGTACATTTTGATGGAGAGGAGGTTGTAAAGGGCTGCGGTGATGTGTTGGATGACGAGAGGGGAGAGGAGGTGGAGGGTGACGATGAGGGCATCGAGGATGTCTGGGGTGACACATGAGCACCTTGAGAGCGGAGATGGAGAGGTTGAGGAGGGTAGCAAGGCATTCTCCTAGGCCTCTACCATGGACGAGTGGTTGTGGTGGTGGTGGTTGAGGAGGCTGGCAGCAAGGAGGGGCACGACATCGACATTAGCAAGGGGGGGGAGCATCTTTGGGTCCTTCGACATGTGGAGGATCTCCGTAATGACTTTGGCAGTAAACTTCGATTCCGCGATGATGGAGTGTCGACATAGATGCAGTGCGGCAAAAGAGTCGCTCGACAACTGTGTCGGTATGCGTCGTTGCCATTCACCACCACCGACGTCATTTGTCATCACCAATTATAATATTAAAATTATCATTTTTATCTTTTATTTTAATATTATTATTGGTAAAACTAACACCGTTAAGTTAAATAAAATTAGATGTTTCACTGTTTTAATTATAAGGATGTAAATATAAATTTTTAAAGAAAACTAACTACACAAATATGTAATTAGTTTTCCCTAGACTCTTCTTACAATGACTTGCCTTTTAAGTTACAAACACATCCCAGATTTATTGGAGATCAACCGACATTTGAAAGAGTTAACCTTATCAAAAACTAAAACCGACGACATCCGCCCGCCGCTACCGTCTTCAACATTTGCTGCTGCTGTCATATTCAACATTTGTTGTTGCAATTTACCAGAGCAAAATTTATCCGAACACTAACACCCAACTTCACGTTTCATAAAATTTAAATCACATTTTAACAAAATATAAGTTTAATTAAATATCTAACACACAATAAAGTGAAACCCATACATTAGGACAAACAAAGAAAAGAAAGAAAAAAAAAAGTCAACACATACATAGCCATTAATTTTCTTAGTTCGTCTGACCATTTATATATGGTCGTCTACTGCCACTTGGAGCCATTGATGTCATGAAGCTAATTAGTCGGCCAGCTGATGGAAGTATTAATTAGCTCATTGAATCACCGGAATCATTCGAATGGCTTCTTTGGAGTCAACGAAGAAGGTACGGTCTCTCTCTCTCTTTCTCTCTCTCTAGTACTGTCTTTCTGACTTAGTCATAGATTGAGAGAGGTAGGTTTAACGAGATGTGACCGTTATCTTGTCCAATTGTCCACTTGGTTTAATAGTTGATTCATTCAATTGCTCAGTTCATTATTTATCAAAAAAAAAAAAAAAAATACTTCATAAGACATATTATTATTTCGGTATATTGATGTATGTTTTTTTTTCCAAAAAAATAAGTGATAAAAATGAGATTCGAATTTAAAATTTTATGATAATTTATCAACTAAGCTAATCAATAATACCTTTAAAAATATATGAAATGAGATTTCAAACCTTCCATCTTTGCTAAGTGGACTCAATATATCACTGCTAGACCAATATTTAAGGTATGAAAACATATGGAATAAATTTTAAAACTTTTTAACATTTGATAAGTGGATCTTGTATGAAGTTAAAACTTTTGATTAAGTTAGATTTTGGTTACACATGGAGCCCAACTTATGTTCACTTTCATGT
This sequence comes from Ensete ventricosum, assembly GCA_029747655.1. NCBI lineage: Eukaryota > Viridiplantae > Streptophyta > Magnoliopsida > Zingiberales > Musaceae > Ensete > Ensete ventricosum. The sequence continues at coordinate 35,172,854 of JAQQAF010000006.1, read as the reverse complement.
AGAGGTGTAGTAATTTTAAAATTATGCTCGGCTATAATCTCTTCGGTGTTAAAATTGGTAAATGATTACGATGATTTGAGAATTTATGGGAGTCAACATTTTTTTAGTAAGAATGTGCTAGCTAATTTAGCTGGTAAAAAAATTTGATTAAAATATCATAAGATCTTGAGCTCAAATATTGTTTTCAACGTTTGTCCTTTATAGAAAAAAAAAATACACATGAGGTTTTTTTTTTTTAATTTGTGCCATAAATTATGTTAACACTAGATCGAAAAATCAATTGTTGTATCGATATTAAGCCATTATCCCTATTTTAACCTACAACACTATAGTTATGCTTGAGTTACATTAATTAATAAAATATATTAACAGATATATTAATTTTATATAAAAATAAATTCTAAAATTATGATAAAATTAAAAAATAAATATTTTAAAAATATATTAATTTAATTCATCATAAATTAGAGACTTAATAAAAATTAATTTATTAATTAATTAATTTGAGTTATACTTGAGTTACACTCCCATCACATATTTAATAAAAATAATTTTAAAAAAGTTTTAGAAAAGTTTAGATTGACTTAATAAAAATTAATTTGAGTTATACTTGAGTTACACTCCCATCACATATTTAATAAAAATAATTTCTTCACATATTCAATAAAAAATAAAGTCTCCCTAAGGGTCATGGTGCTGCCTAAACTTGCAATAGGATTTCCTAGGGGCTAATACCCTATTTAAAATTTTTAATCATCCTAAATTCATAAAAAAAAAATAATAAAGCTAAATATAGTTCTGAATAAGTTCGGAATGGTTTGTTGGAAATTAACTCGAGTATACTCGATTACGTATTCAATTTTAAAATAACCTATTTGAAAATTTAATCACCCTAAACTCATAATAAATTTTAAAAAATAATGCTATATATATCTATCTTAGAATTATGTGCTAGTAGCTTTAGAGAAGTTTAAAATGGTTTAATGAAAAATAACTTGAATTATACTCGAGTTATACTTGATTATAAATTCAACACAAAAATATCCTTAATTACCCTAAATTCATACAAAAATAGAAAAAGTTTACTGAACATATTAGTATCTCAACCTAGTAGTTCATGATAAATTTGGATAAGTTAGATTAAAAAAATTTAAAGATTTACACTTGAGTTATACTCGATAAAAAATTTTAACTCAAAGATATCTTATTTTATAATTAATCATACTAAATTTGTATAAACATAGAAAAATGATACTAAATATATTGTCATCTCAACCTAGTGGTTATGGATAAGTTGGGATAGATTTGACAAAATTTGATGCAAAGTTATACTCATTATTGATTCAATCTAAAAATATTATATCTACAAAATGATTCATCCTAAAATAATAAGAAATTAGAAAAATGATACTAAATAACTTAGAAACATGTGCTAATAGTTTTAAAGAAGTTTAGATTGATTTAATGAAGATGATACCTTATACTCGCATTACACTGATTCGTAGGTTTAACAAAATCGTTTGAACCCGAACCAATGATGCCTAGTCCATGAATTTGTGGTTTGAAAAAGAAAAAAAATAAAATAAATTTATCAAGATTTTTAGAAAAAGAAACATAGCTTGATTAAAATTAATTATGTGGCACCACCTAATATTAAGAGTAATTTTTTAGTAGATCACCCTTTTAAGTCTTCTTAACAATCAGTCCCATTTAAAACTCTGATCGAAAGTTCTGAGTGACCATTATTTTTATCTAACAAAATTCTTTATTTGTCCTTTGTTTGTTCAGTTCCTTTTAGAGTGTCACAACATTTAACTCCTCGTTGGCTTCTTCGACTAACTTTAGTTAGTTATCCAAAAATATGTTACATTTTGACTGACCTTTTTCTGAATAACTATTGATTGGATATCACATGTAAAATGCCAAAAACTAATAATAATAATAATAATAATAATAAAGAGTTTACATATACATGCTAAATAACAAGAAAAGCAACATGGCAAATCCCCATATCCCAAGATTAATAGATCTTAAAAAACAATATAATAAAGGATACAATCTATTGACACCAGCAATTCAAACTCCTAAAAAATAAATCAAACATTGGCTAAGTTGGAGAGGAAGATTTTGATAATAGCCTATGGGATAAGCATTGATCATCTATCTATGTATTACTTTAGTCTACCATGAAAGAAGGCCTTGATAGCACAAATGGTCAAAGAAGTAGTGTAGATAATTTATGTGGATTAGTGAGAGTTCAATATGGATTGACGGGTTATGCAAGACTATTAAAATCAAATTAAAAAGTGAGTTTGTCAAATCATGAACAAGTCAAAAAATTTATCTTTAATCGTGTTAAATTAACATGTCAAGTAGTCTAAAGTACCCCAAAAAAAAAAATTGTTTTTTTTTTATCAAATTGACCCTTTAAATAGAAATTTAAAAAATCAACCTAAATTATATGATGCCTTAATGTTTTTATATCTAACGTATTAGTCTTTTGATTTATTTATCTTTATACTATAATTTTTTTTGAAGATATCAGTTAGTTTAATTAGTAAAGATAGTAATTATTAGTAGCAAGATTTAGTTCAAATAAGAAAAAAAATAAAATCCATACATAAAAAAAGTGTTGTGATGGATAATTTAGTCTATTAATATTCTCTAATACCATAAAAAAGTCAGAAGTTAAAATTTACAATTACATTTTTACTATTTATAATCTCCTTCAGTTTCTTCTTCCTCCTCATCATCTTTCTCCTTCGAGAGCAACATCGATGATGTTAGCAAGCAGGGTTGACGACGACAACATTTATAGAGGTTTGGAAAAAAAATATATGATAATTAATATTGGTGAAATAAATAGTAAAAATATATTTTATTATTTTATAAGATATTATCAATAATAAAAAAGGGGATGTGAACAGTGACTAAAATAAAAATTGCATGGAACATTTGATGGTACTATTTTTTTTCATGGTTTATTTTGAATCGCACAAATGATTATAACTGATTTTTTTTTTATTACTCGTTTCCAACGAAAGTGGATATACAATTAATTATCCTTTATTTATTATATTTAAGTATGTATGCACCGCTTAAAACCATAAATTTGGTGTTCTTAATGTCAAGTCTGAGACTTCTCTGTTTATATAATCATGACAAAACTGTTCTTAACTGAATGTATAAATGAATCTAAGATATAATTTTGTGTTATTCAACATCAATAAGATTTTTTTTCTCTTCTTACAAACGATAAGTGATGACGGTGGGATCCAAGCCCAAAACCTTGTGATATATTATCAAAATATTTTACCAACTAAGCTAATTGACGTTTTTGATATTAATAAGATAATAAGAGTGGTTTTGTCATGAGTTGGTGAGACCTATAGAGTTAATTAAACTTTAGTTAAAATGCCTTTACAAAGAAAGAGAAAGGACTTTCACTTGGGGATAAAAAAGATTCGACAATTGTTGTTAAGTTCAGATTCAATGCTATCTGAATGAATTAATGTAGATTTTTAAGGTTTCATTTTTCTATTTTGTTTTTTTTTTTTTTAATTTCTTGGAACTCATTTAAGTTGTATTAGATATCATTTGTTTTGTCTACAGAGAGAATTTGAAATCTCATTATTGTACAGTAGAAAGATTGATCTTGTTTGCTTATGATTTTTCTCTTCATGTTGAACAATTTTTATCGTAAATCTTGTCTCATGATTTGATTATTACTTCTCCACTTATTTAATTGGCTTATGCAGTAGTAAATTATTTATAATCTCAAAATTTAGTATTAAAATTATATCTTACTTGATGCACATAAAAAGAAAAAAAATAGTATAAGTATATTTCAAATAATATCTTTTTTTCTACAGATATACATAAAAATTAAAAACGAAAAGAAACAGATATATTATTAATTCTGATAGGAACAGTTAGAGACATGATAAATTTACTTAATAAGATGTATCATAAAATATGAGAAGACCAATTCCCACTTCCCGAGAAATTTATTCTGTGTCCATCCAAATGACGTATCTATCCATCAACAAGTTGGAAAAAAATATATACCATAGAAAAATGGTGAATGATGAAATGCCATTTTGGCTTTCAAGTGATCCTGGAGGCAGTCAAAACATTAAATTAATGTGACCAATACACTTTGCATAAGTCAACCGAAATTGAAGTAATAAAAAAATTCAGATAGAAACATTTGGAGCTGACCAGATCAAATAAATTTGTCTTAATGATATATATATATATATATATATATATATAATTACGAACAATAATTTTTTAATTAGTATTGGAACAAGATATAGTGTTAGAGATGATAAATATTTTTTAATTATTAATACAGATTAAATTACTTAGTAAATGAGGTTATTTGGAGGATAAGGAATTCAAGAATAGAAGAAAACATATGTAGTTGTTCTCAATAGACATTACATGCAATCTCAAGATTTTGATGGAAGATATATAGAACATAAAATTTTCATCTTTTCTACAATGACCAGAAGATTAGACACAAGCATAAGATGAATGTTTAATATAAATGACTCCCTTCTCGATCGACCCCATGGGTCATTAGTAACACCTCATTTGTAAAAAGGTTTTAGCGTTTAGAATTGGATTGGTTATTGTAATATCTTTTTCTCGGATGAATGATAATATTTTTTTATTATATAAGAAATTTTGGACTTGATTTTGGATCATCCATTTCCTTTTTTATTATTCTAATATAATGAAAATTTTAAAATTTTCCGAACATTAGTTATTTCAATAATTTTTTAAATTATTATTTTTTTCAATATCAACTTCTTCTTCTTTCCACTAAAATAGGTAACTAATCAACCAAAAGCACATGATGTCATATTCTTGATTTCCAAGCTACCACTTGTTTTGATTACTTTTGTGTCTTTGTTAGAGTTCAAAGCTGTTCTCCAAACAAGGAAGTCTTCTCTTCAGTAACAAAAACACTTTTAATGCCAAGTCCAAATCATTGTTCAAAGTCCACTCTATCTACTTCCAATGTTCATGCTCTCTCTCTCTCTCTCTCTCTCTCTCTCTCTCTCTCTCTCTCTCTATATATATATATATATATATATTTATATCTGTACATATATATAGCACCATAGCATACCTCTCTCTCCTCCCCATCCCAACTCAATCTCCTCATCAGCCATGGCGGTCTCCTGCAAGACCTTCCTCACTCTCCTGCTTCTTTCTCTGCTGGCTTCCGCTGCTCACGGCCAGCTGTCGACGAGGTTCTACGACCGCACTTGCCCGAAGCTAAGAGGAATCGTGCGCAGTGTCATGGCGCAGGCCGTGTTCCGGGACAGGCGGATGGGCGCCTCCATCCTTCGACTCTTCTTCCACGACTGCTTCGTCAACGTACGATACCCCTTCTCCTCCTGTAATCTTACTCCTCGTTCTCTCACCAATCTTTCCTTCAGGGTTGCGATGCGTCCGTCCTTCTCGACGACACGCGGACCTTCACCGGCGAGAAGAACGCCAATGGCAACAGGAACTCCCTGAGAGGCTTCGAGGTCATTGATGCCATCAAGGCACGCGTGGAAGCTGCCTGCAACGCGACTGTGTCGTGCGCCGACATCTTAGCCCTCGCAGCTCGTGATGGAGTGGTTTTGGTCAGTACATATCATTACAGCCTTCTCTCTCGGCTTGCACTGATGCATGCATGTGATCGTCTTGCTCGCAGCTTGGAGGACCAACATGGTTGGTGCCGCTAGGCCGCAGGGACGCGAGGACGGCGAGCATATTCGCGGCAAACGCCAACCTTCCGTTGGCCTCGTCGAGCCTCTCCGACCTCATCTCTCTCTTCGCCAGGAAAGGCCTCGACGCCCGAGACATGACCGCTCTCTCCGGAGCGCACACCATCGGCCAAGCCCAGTGCGTCAACTTCCGCCCGCACATCTACGGTGACGGGAACATCGACCCAGGCTTCGCGGCTCTCCGCAGGCAGACCTGCCCGGCCTTCGGCGGCGACGGCAACTTGGCGCCGCTGGATCTGCAGACCCCAGTTTGGTTCGACAATAGGTACTACAAGAACTTGGTGGCTCGCCGGGGGCTGCTGCACTCCGATCAGGAGCTCTTCAACGGCGGCTCGCAGGACTCGTTGGTAAGGTTGTACAGCTCGAGCACGTTAGCTTTCTTCAACGACTTCGTGGCGGCCATGGTGAAGATGGGGAACATAAGCCCTCTCACAGGGTGGCGAGGGGAGATAAGATTGAGCTGCAGGAAGTTGAACTAAGGACAGATGATTGATTGCCATGTCTCGATTCCAAAAAAATTATATGTATGATCGTGTGAAGTCTAATAATCCTATATTATTTGTGTTGACATGATTGGAATTGTCGATCGCTACCTCCAATGATTGTATCCAATGTTACTTTACGTGAAATAAAAGAAATAATTGCTTTACGTGGACAATTTTTATGGAGGATCATTTATGTTAAATTTTATAATTATTAGTTTAGTTAAATTAAGGGTGATTTTTCTTTAAAAAAAACTTATCTTTTGTTTTTTTTTCCCGAAAGGTATCTTTGTCTTTATTTTTTTCCGAATGATATCTTTGTTTTCTATAATTTTATAAGTACTCCTCACATTTTCTTATTCGTTTCCGTCATCTTCGCCTACTAAGAGTCCCTACTGTGAGGCCTTTTCACTTGTCATTTCTCATCCGCTCCCAATGTAATAAATATATAATACAAATTGATAACGCTCCAATGAATTGAAATAAGATGCATCGTTCAAGATTGAATTAAGATAAACTATTATAATCACTTTATCAATAGAAAAATAATAAAATAATTAGAACATTTTATCTTCAATCTTGAACGATCCATCTTGTTTCAGTTCATTGGAGGGTATAAATTTACATTACATATATATCATAGCTCAAGTTTGAGGTTTATGTATCTATCTATTTGCTATCTTTTAGCTTTTCATTTTTTTTATTATTCTACTTCTTATAGCACTATATTTATAATCATTGTTTTTCCTTCAACTTCATTGTTGTTGTGTTATTATTGTTCTTTATTGTTTTCATTATTTTTTTCATAATTTATAGTACAAAAAGAAAAGAAAAGAAAAATAAAAAAGTCAAAAAAAGGGAGAGAAAGAGATAAATCAAAGGATAAAAGAAAACAGAAAGAGAAAATTAAAGGAGAAAAGAAAATAAAAAGAGAAAATCAAAGGTAAGAAAGATAAAATCAAAGGTTAAAAGAGAGAGAGAAAATCAAAGGTAAAACAAAGAAGATCATAATTTCGGATTCAAGGAATTCTTGCAAATTACTTAATTCTAACTTTGTTCATTTGAATTCTTATCCCAATTTAAAAAAAATTCTTCATTTTGAGAAAAAAAATTCTTTCTTTATTCGATATTTTAATTTTAATTCTTAATTATGATTGAAGTACAATACACACACCTTTAATTTGATATCCCTTTTTGTTTGTTTTTAGACCTACCCAATTTTACTATTATTGAATTATTATAATCTGAATTGTTTGTATAGGTACCTTAGTTCATTTAAGAATCCAAAGAACAAAACAAGAGAGGTAAAAGGTAAGAGAAGTGAGATCAGTATCTAGAAAAGTCAAATTATGAGTGACACATGAGGGAATATCGGTGAGATTGTTCTAATTTTGTTTTTCAGGTTTTGACATGTCTAAAGAAAAAGAAGCGAGTTCTTTATCAAATGATCTTTTAATTAAAATAATACACCAATAATTTGAATGTATGTTCAAAATAATATAAAATATAAAAGATCATCTAAAAAGGTACGATGATACAATTAATATATTATAAGAAAGACCACAACCAACCTTTGTCAATGATGAATATGATGGTGTAGAAGACGAATGATGACCAAGTTACTTTAATTACTCAATATGTCAATCATAGGAGACAAACTAAGAGAGGATGTTTTGATGGTCTGGACAGAAATATAAGCAACATCAAAATTTCTTCTTTTTAACGAAAGAATAATCTAAATGCTTATTTCAATTGGAAATGAAAAGTGGAGCTGATCTTTGATTGCCACAACTACTCCAAAGAAAAAAAAGTAAAATTAGTCGCTATTGAATTATATGATTATGCTTTTGTTTGGTATGATCAATTGTATAAAACAGGCATAGAAATGATAGAGACTTAGTTAAAGATGAAACAAATCATGAGGAGATTTGTTTCTCACTATTACTATAGGGATTTGTATCCACGGTTGCAAACTTTGACACAAGATTATATGAGTGTTGATAAATATCATAAGGAGATGGAGATAACCATGATAAGAGCTAATGTGGAGGAAGATCGTGAGACTACCATGGCTTGATTCTTAAGTGGAGTTGTAACATTACGTGGAGATTAAGGACATGGTAAATGTAGCCATAATAATTGAGAGGTAACTCAAAAGAAAAGGCACAAGGTATGATTCATAACCTTATTCGATTTTTTTCTTTTTCTTGAAAATCGAATTGGAGTAAAAAGGATGATAATCCCATTGTTAAGCCTAAAATTAGTGAAACTAAAGGAAAAAATGAATTAGGCAATAAGAGTAAAAGTGAGAATCAACATAATCAAACCAGAGGCATTAAGTGTTTTAAGTGACTTGGGCATGGACATTTGGCACATGAATATTCTAATAAGAGAGTTATGATAATGAAGGATGAGATTACAAAATTAGAATAATTATTCAACTCACACTTAATTTGCAGAATAAAAATGATGAAAATCTGTGTAACATGATTGTTTGATTGTTAACAATGTGAAAATCTGTTTCATACTCATTGTTTGATTGTTAACAAGTTGTGTAACATGATTGTTGATAATGAAAGTTATACAAATGTGATAAGTACCTTACTGGTGGAAAAAAGTTAATCATCAAGTGTTAGTTTCTTTTTCAATTGATAGATATAAGGATGAAGTTTGGTGTTATGTGGTACCTATGTATACTGGTCACATGTTATTAGGGAGACCATAGCAATATGATCGAAGGGTAACACATGATGGGTTCAAGAACCGTTACCCTTTTATCATGAATGGATAGAAATATCAACTTGGACAGTTGCATCCAAAGATAGTTTTTGAAGACCAAATGTGCATAAAGCAATAGTACGAGGAGCTTAAAGCTTCATTAACTAAAACTATGGGGAGAGAGCAAGAAAGAGAGAAAAAACTAAAAAGGTAATTTGAGTGGTAAAAATGAGTGTTGGGAAACATAAGGGGAGAGAAAACAAGGAATGATTGGTAAAAGAAAAATGAGTGTTTATGCCAAAATGAGTGATGTAAAGAAAACCTTAACCTTGAGGCAACCCTTACTTGTACTTATGTACAACGATATTTTGATTGATTCTAATGAAATTAATAAGAGTTCGTATAATGTTATTATTAATCTTTTATAGAAAAATAAGGATCTCTTTCCTGAAGAAGTTCCAAATGGTTGCCACTATTTAGAGGAATTAAATATCAAATTGTTTTTCTTCCAAGTACAAGCATACTAAATATGCCAGTATATAGATGCAATCTCGAAGAGACCAAGGAAATCCAAAAGCAAGTATGTGAGCTTATGGAAAAAGGATATGTGGGAGAAAGCATGAGTCCATATGCAGTTCTTATTTTGTTGGTGCAAAAAAAAGATGGATCTTGGAGAATATACGTTGATTGCAGAGCCATCAATAAAAAATCACGGTAAAGTATAGACATCCTATTCCTAGGCTAGATAACATGTTGGATGAATTGCATAGTTCTTGTGTATTTTCAAAGATTCATTTGAAATCTAGATATCATCAAATAAAAATACATGAGGGTGGTGAATGGAAAACCACTTTCAAAGCTAAACATGGTTTAGATAAATGGTTAGTAATGTCTTTTGGCTTAACTAACGCATCTAGCACTTTCATGAGATTGATGAATCATGTTTTGTGTGGAAAGTTTATAATGGTTTATTTTGATGATATAATTGTGTATAACAAAAATTTAGATGAGCATGTAACATATTTAAAAGCTATTTTTGATGTTCTTAGAAAAGAAAAGTTATATGCTAATCTAAAGAAATACACTTTCTGCACTAATGAAGTTAATTTTTTTAGTTATATTATTAATAATAAAGGAATACATGTTGATCAAGAAAAAGTGAAATTAATTAGGGAGTGGCTTAAACCCACTGGAGTTAGTGATGTTAGAAGTTTTTATGGAGTTAGTGATGTTAGAAGTTTTTATGGTCTTCCTAGCTTTTATAGAAGATTCATTATGAATTTTTCTACAATTGTTGTCCCATTAATTGAATGTATTAAAAAGAATATAGGATGTATGTGGGGTAAAGAACAAGATGATGCTTTTAATTTGCTTAAAGATAAACTCATTTCAGCATTTTGCTTGCTTTGCCTAACTTTACTAAAACTTTTAAGATTGAGTGTGATGCAAGTTGAATAGGTACCGGAGGAGTGTTAATGTAAGAAGGCAAACCCATTAGGAGCAAGTCTTAACTACCCAACATATGACAAGGAGTTTTATGCTTTGATAAGAGTGTTAGAGACATGATAGAATTATCTTTGGTGCAAGGAATTTATTATATATACTGATCATAAGTCATTGAAATATCTCAAAGGACAAGGAAAGCTAAGTTATAGGCATGCAAAATTAGTAGAGTTTATTGAATCCTTTCCATACATCATCAAGTACAAACAAGGTAAGGAAAATGTAGTTGCTGATACTCTTTCTAGAAGGTATGCTCTAATTTCTAAATTTGATGCAAAATTGTTGAGTTTTGAATACATTAAAGATTTATACAATTCTGACCATGATTTTGCTAATGTTTATGGGGCATGTGAGAAAGAGGGTTTTGACAAATTTTTTAGGTATGATGATTTTCTTTTCAAAGAAAATAAGTAGTGTATTTCTCGATATTTAATGAGAGAATTACTTATGAGAGAGACACATAGTGGAGATTTAATGGGGTATTTTGGGTTTAGAAATAATTTAGATGTGTTAAATGATCATTTCTTTTGGCCACACATAAAAAGAGATGTTGAGAAATTGTGTGAGAAATGCATTATATGTAAATAAGCTAAATCAAAAGTAATGCCTCATGGGTGATATACTCCTCTTCGTATACCTAATGAGCCTTTGTTTGATATATCAATAAACTTTGTCTTGGGTTTACCTAGGTCAAAAGGAGGGAGAGATTCTATTTTTTGTTATTGTTGACAGATTTAGCAAGATGACACATTTTATTCCTTGCCACAAAACAGATGATACAACACATGTTGCAATGTTGTCTTTCAAAGAAATTGTGAGATTACATGGTATTCTAAGGATAATAGTGAGTGATAGATATATGAAGTTCCAAAGTGGAAAATAATTTGGAGCAAGTTGGGTATAAGACTATTATATTCAACCACTTGTCATACACAAACAGATGGACAAATGGAGGTAGTAAATAGAACTTTATCAACACTTTTGAGGATCATAATTCAAAGGAATTTAAAGAATTGGGAGAAAAGTTTCCCACATGTGGAGTTTGCTTATAAGTGTGCATGCTACGACAAACCATTCCCCATTTGAAGTTGTGTACGGGTTCAATCCATTAACTCCTATGGATTTGCTATCTTTACATATGGAAAAAGGCTAATTTGGATGGTAAGCAAAAAGCTAATTTTGTTAAAGCATTGCATGAAAGAGTCTGAACACAAATTGAAAAGAGAACTCTATAATATGAGAAACAACACAACAAAGGCCGGAAGCAAACGATTTTTGAACCTAGTGATTGGATTTGGGTACACTTGAGGAAGGAAAGATTTTCTAGCTAAAGAAAATCTAAACTAATACCAAGAGGAGATGATACATTTCAAGTCCTTCAAAAAATCAATGATAGTTCATACAATCTAGAAGTACCAGTTGAGTATGGCAATATTAGTGCAACATTCAATATTTTTTATTTATCTTTGTTTGATATAGGTGATGAAGGTGTTCATTCGAGGATGAATCCTTTCGAGGAAAGGAGGAATGAAATGAACTAACTAGTTGATCATAAATCTGCCAATGACTATTTTACCATTCATGGAGGACCAATGACAAAAGCTAAGGTTAAAAGGATAAAAGATGTCTTAACTTATTTATTGGAAGGCATTGGAATGAGCAAGTTAGTTAAGATTCGGTCAAGGTTCTATGGATGCAAGAAGAGCTTAAAATGGTCAATGCGATTCAAATAAGTCCATATCATGAAGAAAAAGTCCAACATTAAGAGAATGGTGAAATTTAATCCATTTTGAAGAATAAAGACCATTCAACCATGATATACTATATTGGAAATTATGGATATATTTTATTTTAGATTTTTAAGGCAGATCATGAATGGTATAGGAATATGAATATTATTTAATATATTTAATCAGTTCATTCCTTTTGTACTTCGCCTTGCTCTATATAAATAAGGTTGACTTCTTTTGTAAAGAAGAATTTCAAAAATATAATCCTCTTCCAATACTGGTGAGTGTTTTATTTTTAAGCTCTTGCATGAGCTTTTGGAACTTATCAAGATTTTTTGCTTTGGTGTTCAAAACCTAAAACAAATTTTTACTTTCTTTTTAACTTACCAAACATTTAGTTTGTGGAGTTTTAAGGGAATCAAAGTATTGTTTTAATCATTTCATTTTTCATTGAGAAAGTGATTAGAATAGTTTATCTTACTTTAATCTTGAATGATATATTTTGTTTCAATTTGTTGGAGGGTGTCAATTTGCATTCTATATATATCATAGTTCTTTAGCTATTGGGGTGTATAGTTCTAAGTTTTCCATAATGTTGCTCTTTGCCTTCTGATTGCTCTTGACAATCTCCTCTACCTCCGCTAGGCCTGCCTCTTTGCCATCGACTCATCAGGGTTGATGAGTTCCTTGATAACCTCCTTCGTTGTAGGTGGTGGGGCCTCATGATGAGTGGTTTTGCCTAAGTCATGTGGCACCATTGCATGTCCATCCGTAAAGGTCAGCCTCTCAGAAACTTTCTATGGTCCCTTAGGACATACAAAAGAGAAAATATTTTACACAGGATTTATAAGCAACCATTTTAGTAAATCCTTTATAATTAATAAAAATTACAAACATGGACATCATAAGCTCTGAACGGTTACACACAAAGGATCATGATCCATTATAGATCAAAATCCTCATAAGTGTCCACATGACACAACTCTCATTTATAAGTTGAAAATGACTACAAAAGCTAACCAAACTAGGACTGTTAAGCCTATTGCTAGCCCGCTACTTACGGTATAAAGCATGAAGTACAAAGCATGAACAAAAATTGAAAGACACGAACATATATAAGCATTACAATAAACATCTTTTTTATATTTTTATCCATGACATCCCGCCCACTTATTCCTTCAACATCCTCATTGAAGCTGATGCAGATGTTGCATCTTCTTATCTTTTACTGAATATTCAAACTTCTGCTCTAGCTGCTACACACCCCTTGGCCCCCAGCTGCTTTTCATCGTTATTATCGAGTAGTCGAACTTTGATCCGTCATGCTACTTCAACTCGCTAATGACTGAGTCTGGTATGGGGTCGGTTGAGTTGTGCTAATCCTTGTTGATTCACGTGGATTCTTCTTAATGAAGGAAAATACATTCCTTCTTATGCACTAGTATCTCAATCGTTTCATACCGCTAAACTGGATGAATGTTTGTTGGAACTTTAATGAGCATCGCCTCATGGACTTTAAGGTTTTTGATGTCATTCCTTCATAAAATTTGTCTATCGATTCTTTTCCTACTTAGTTGCCACTTCTAAGTAGGTTTGCTTGAATTATGCTTTCAATTGATATTCTATTGGAAAATAAAGCAGACGCTCTACTCTAAATAGTATCAATCACTATTTATGAGGATTTGATGATTATTATCTTTCATTAGGTTTCTTTAAAGGGTCTTTGAATTTATGTAGAGCTTCTTTACTAGATAAATAAGAGAACTGGGGTACTCGATTTCGCCTATTTTATTAAGAGTTTAGAAAACAAAGGTTACTTGATTTCGTCTGCCTCCTCGAGCTTGTACTTCATGCATCGAGCTGGTTACTAGTCTTCACCCATTCTTTGCTTATACTTTTAAAGCATTTGAAGTGTTTGCACTCATTGCGTTGAGTTAGCTACTATGATTCATTTTCTTACTACCATTAAACTTCCAAAATGCAAGAAGTTTTGCCCGAAAAAAATAAAATTTCACCTCAATTTAGAGCAAGTCTTTGATAGTTTTGGTCGCCTATAAGATTATATCATCTTCTCCATCATCTTCGTCGCCTACTTCTCTGAGTAAAGAATGGATAACATCATATACTGCCTATTTCATTCCTTGGTCGAGTACTCTTGCATCAACCGAAAGTCCTCTATTATCTTGATGAGAAGTCCATTGATATCGATCTTATAAAGTTCCTTTGTATTTGCCCTTCAACTTTGTCTTGGTACTTGGAGTTTGCCTCTGCATTCTCTACCTTTTTTATCTCTTTCGTGACCAACACTCTCCCTCTATTATTCGTTATCTCGCATCTACACTATGACACTCCTCCGAGTATATCTCCATTCTGACTGATGCTTAGTGAAAGTGGTAGGTGGGGAAGGACAATGAGCATTTTTTGAATTACAAAAAATGTGAGCACCATTTGAAAAAAAATAAAATAAAGATATTCTATGAAAAAAAATGAAGAAGCCAAGCTTTTTCAAGAAATGATCCTTAAATCAATTCGATCATGACTGTTGAAGCATATATTGGTTTTTAAGTAGGGGATGTTAAGTATATATTATATTAGGTCCTTTCCTAAGCTAGCATATATTGTGTACTTTCCAACTCCAGCTTTTGGGACTTGTGGTTATCCAAATCATATCATAAGAAAAAAAATATATATATATATATGGCACTAAATTAATTTAAAAATTTTGGAAGAAGAGAGAAGAACTATGATTAAGAAGATAATCAACGACAACATAGAAATAATGACGATGATAACAAGAAATAATTAGTAGATCGTAATTGTTTCATGGATTTCTTTTAAAAGACAAGCAAAAGGAGGATAAAGTGATTTAGAATATTATCGTTCATTCATATGAGAAAGAAGAAGTTTGAAGAGATCTTTCTTGAATGAAGACAAATTGGAAGAATTCCTTTCGTTGGAAGCATAGAAGTATTTTCTTGCTCTTACTAAATGAGTTTGCAATCACAAACAGACTAATGATTATTGAAATTTAGATTAAAATATTGCCAATATGGACGTTAATAGTATGACAGAAAAATATCCACAAATTATAAAGATTGGCGAGTAGGTAAATCTTCATTAATAACAATTTAAGCAACTAATAATGTTGCATAGAGCTATCATACATTGAAATGTATGGTTCGAGTAAAGTCAAAACTTTTGCAATTGATTGATGTTAGATTACATAGAAGAGCACTAAAGTAAAATAGCTAAATTTGTAATCTATTTATGATTGGTAGGTGATAAACTATATCATAAATATCACAGTCTTACCGAAACGATCTACTTTAATATCATAGGTGTGATCAGTGATAAAATATTTTTCTCACAGCAAAATCTAACATATTGCGTGGTATTACCATTACTATAATATTATTAAGTACTATTGTCAGAACAAAAGAGACAAGTATTTTATTTTGGTTCTCGTAATCTTTTGTTTAGTGCTAGAGATTGGTTCTAAATAGAATAAAATTGGATACATCACACTAACATGTCAAGTGACTCATGTGTGGTATTTGAAACATCTTCTTAAACCTCTTGAGGAATTAGAAAGCTTATAAATGTGAGATTTGATAAAAATATATTTATTTTATGAATTCGGATGGAGAAACCATCAACAGTTTGATTCAGGTGCCATCGATCGACTTTGACATGTGTGCTAGGAGAAGCAAGAGTGACATGAAACCCAGGATTATAGGTGTATTCATTTCTCTATATAGAATTCAATTTAATAAACTCCACATACAACTTTCTCCAAAAGAATCGAGTTATGCGTGCTTTGAGATCGAGTTGCATGCAATGGTGATGGTGAGTACTAAACGTGCATCTGCTGCAACCAATTCATTGTATCATGACAATGACACAACTGCAATAACTCCTGCCGACATAGGAGTTTAAATGAGGGGTTTAGGTCAAACCTAATTTGCATTTCCCTGTCAAATTAAGGCAGCTTCATAGCATGTTCATGTCTCATCCTCCTCCTCCTCCTTCTACGGCCACCAATTTCATTGATCCTATTTGTCTAGACGTTGACTCATTGGTGTGAAAGAAGTCATGTATGATCTGAGTTGAATGTATTTTGTTTGACTTATACCTCATTACAAAATGTGTCGCAGCGAAATCTAATTCGTCTATAGATGAGTTCTTCGTATTTTCGTCAAGCAAGGTTTCCAACCGAGCTCGAGAAAGAAATAAAGAAGAGAATTGTGGCGTTTTGCTCAAGTGTTTCTTGCCTATATCACCCAAGCTTATTAAGATATCAGTTAACTTAATTGGTAAAGACTTTAATTATTGATAGTAAATCTCTAACTATAACAAATATTTGTCTCAAGATAGATCATATCTCAAAAAAAAAAAAAAATTAAAAACCCCACAACTTCTTCTATTACACGTAGGTTATAGTGTATATATATATATATATAGTACGATGTTTGTGCATGCCTATGAAGAATTATTTAGTCGGATGCAAAAAATTGTAAGGGTTATTATGAAACGTGAGACTACTCACTGCTACACATCCTTGGTCCATCTAAATAGTTCTCTACCCTAACAATAAAGTGCATGCCACCAAATGAGTAAGTCCATCTCTATCACATTTAATTGGATCCAAGTGATTGATTTTTCGACTAGTGAAATGAAGCTTTCAGTCTAACCAAAGTGACGTCCTACCAGTGTGTTTGACATAGTTAGAACTTAGAAAACATGATCAAAGCTTTAGAAAGCATAATATGGTTAATGATGTTGTGCATTTGCCATCAATGAAGACGACGAAAGCAAGGATGTACATTGGACGATCAAAATTAATTCATCCTTAAATTCTTGAATAAGCAATTGAATGATGGTCAAATAGCTTCAATTCCAAACAACTCTATTGGAGATGGAGGAGATTGATGATAATATTACCTACAACCACCATCTTCAAATTAGATGGGAGTATATTATTAAATGAGGATTGCAATGAGAGCAGAAACAAGAGAGAGATTTTTAAGGTTAATATAATATCAAGTTATGTATCAATGGATTCACTTTATGAATTGTGGAAAACCTTAAACTTTTCTCTAACAAAAGTTTTTCTATAACAAACTATAGAACTCTAAAAATACAAGTCTAAACCAATGAACTTCTGTTGAATACTCATTAGTCCCTAATTTTGATACTAAGTGTCGTCTAATCACCTCCGCAAACAATTACCAAATGTAAATTAATGTTGCTTGTGTATTTATTCTCTTTAGACATTAATTAATTTTATACACTATATGTATCTTTTTATAATCACGATATAAGTTCATAAGGTTAATGCAAAAAATAATATGCTGCTTTTCCCGGATAATCATCTTAGGCTCAAGCGGAAGAATAAAAAATATAAAATAAAAAAATAATAATCATATCAAATTAAATATATGATATCTTTCTTTCTTTTGGAAGATAATATTTTTGACTTGATTTGAAAAATAATATTTCTCTCTTGATAATATTCTTGATTAATAAGCTTTCTGATAAGACCCCAAAAGAAGCCATATATATTTTGATCATTGAGGGGGATTAACCATTGGAACGCTATAGGGGTTCCTCCCTCCTAGACCCGGCATAAAGACTCAATAAAAGATGGTAATTGCTTGATAAAAGAGAGGGGGCGACTACATCATTCTATAGGGTTGCAAACCCTAGCCCATGGGGTACTTGCCTAGCTAAAATTACCCTTTTCCCCTTTATATAGCTTACCTGTCATAAAGGGAACAGGTGGTGGCTAGGTTGGCTCTATAGCCGACCTAAGTAGGGGGAAACCCTGGCCGACTAGCCTAGTAAAGAGGGTGACGACCTCTAAACCCTAAAGCCCCAAAATAAACCCTAGCCACACTTCTTTATAGGATAGAAGTGATTAGGTGAGATTTTATTACAATCTCACAGGTTTCTTATTGATTACTTCTAAGTGATTAAAACTCAACCCTGTTGGAGTCCTATCAAATCCGCCCTCTTAAAATCAGCCTTGTCCTCAAGGTTAAGGTTCCATTAACTCCTCATATGATTCTCATACTATCATCAACTGAACTTTGGCCTCTTCATTAGCTGGGGTGTTAGTTGAAAGGATTTGGGCTGAGTCGTCTTCTTTAAATTTTCATTTGTGATGGGATACCTGACGGATCAACTGTAATCTTGATCTAGTGCGGGAATATGATCTCCAGGTTAGGGCCCTAATGTGATCCTCAATTTTACAAGGCCTAAAGAAATAGGGAGACCACTTCATTAAGGCTCGAGTTTCCTGCTGATCGGGCTGGAGGTGTAGAAAAACTTGATCTTTAATTTTTTGTCCATTCTGAAGTTTATCGGGAGGTTATTTCTTCTTTGCATGTGCTGTCATATGGTTAGTCTTTAGTGATAGCCAATCTTTTTTCTGGAATGGTGACTACCCTCTAGTATGGTTCAGGATGATGAGAGCCTAATCTAGCGTGAGCATGAATTACAATTCTTCTAGTTTTACTCTTCGTTGGTGTCATAGACCTGTATCCAACCATATTTTAAATTTGGTAGTAATTAGTATCGCATGTAAAAACCTCGTGTGGAGTGTGGGGGAAACCTTAGTGTAAATTAGGACTCGACCATCTTGCATAAGAATAACCCCAATTCTAACTCCTGATGCGTAGGCCTCAATGACAAAAGTGCGACTGAAATCGGGCAGCACTAGGACCACGTTGTTGTCATGGCTGCCTTGAGTCGTTCGAAGGCTGCGGAGGCTTTATCTGACCATAAGAAGGAGTCTTTCTTTAGTAAGGACGTGAGTGGGGCACTGATCTTACCATAATCTTTCACAAATTTTTGGTAGTAGCCCGTGAGTCCAACGAAACTGCGTAGTGATTTTACGTTTGTAGGTCTCGACCATGCTTGTATTGCCTCGATATTTGTTGGGTCTACCGCCACTCCATCCTCTGATATAATGTGCCCAAGATACTCCACTTTACACTGTAAGAAGCTGCACTTTGACTATTTAACATAAAGAGTATTCTCCTGAAGAATCATTAGAACAGTTCGTAAGTGCTGAAAATGTATATCAAGTGTAGGGCTATAAATGAGAATATCATCAAAGAACACAAATATGAACTTGCATAGAAAACTCCAGAATATATCATTCATCAGGCTTTGAAAAGTAGAAGGAGCACTCGTAAGTCCAAAAGGCATTACCAAAAACTCATAATGGTTGTTATCCGTACGGAATGCAGTTTTTGGAACATCTTCAGTGCATACCAGAATCTAATGATAACCGAAATGGAGATCCAATTTAGTGAAGACTCGGGCTCCTTTTAATTCATCCAAGAGCTCATCTATGACTGGTATAGGATATTTTTCCTTGATGATGATAGCGTTCAAGGCTCGATAATCAATGCACATTCGCCATGTACTGTCCTTCTTGTGTACTAACAACACCGGTGAAGAGTAAGGGCTGCAACTTGGTCGAATCACCCTGGTGTCGAGCATCTCCTTAACGATATTCTCAATCTCATCCTTCTGCAAGTGAGGGTAGCAGTACATATGCAAATTTACTGGAGGTTTGCCCGACAGAATAGGAATGCGATGGTCATGCGACCGGTTAGGGGGCAACCCGAGTGGTTCCGTGAAAACATCTGTGAATTTGTCCAGCAAGAGGGCAAGCTTAGGATCTGAATTTTGTATGTTCTCCCCCTTAGATGGCTGCTGGATATGCATCAAGAATCCACCATGTGCTTTGTGCAAAAATTTCTCCATTCGTTGCGACGAAACGGTAGAAATTTGGCTCCCGTGCTTGCCTCGTAATGTGACATGTCTCCCTTTGCAATAAAATTTTATGATTAATTTAGAAAAATTTTAGGAGATATCACCTAGTGTTGTGAGCCATTTGATCCTGAGTATGACTTCATAATCATCGATGGGTAGGAGGAAGAAATCAGTTACCATATCTTGGTCTTGGAGGAGTAGTTTCACCCGCGGGCACCATTGGTCGCAATTGAAGATTCGATCGTCGGTGACCTTTACGTCGAACTTGTTGCAACCTTCGATTTAAAGTGCCAAACATGAAGCAACCTTACTGTTGAGGAAGTTATTTATGCTGCCCGTGTTGATATGAATGGTGATGGGTTGCTGTTTTAGAAGTCCTCCAACTTTCATCATCTGCGGGTTGGAGTAGTCGGCCAATGTGTGCACTGCGTAGTCAGCCAGTTGGGACTCTTCCTCCATGGCTTCTTCTTCAGGTTCAAGGGCTTCTTCAGATATTTTATTATCCTCATCCTCCGCTGGTTCAATCACAAGGAGCCAACCTTTTTGTAGCAATGTTCGTAGCTCTATGATTCATCGTAATGCCAACACAACCCCTTGGCCGATCGTTCACGAAGTTCGTCTCTTATCAACTTTTTTAGAGCGAGGGCTTGGATGGTAGTAGAGGGGGTAGTAGGCGTCAGCATGGCTAGTTGGGGAGTGACCTTTGTCCTTTGTACCTCATGGTTCAATCGTTCTTCCTGGATACACGCGAAGAAAATTGTCGCCATAAGTGTGTACGATTGTCGTGCCTTTACTTCTTCTCGGATCTCTGGCTTTAGGCTCTCAATAAAAGTACCTAAAAGTTATTTCTCATACCAATTCTTAGTTTGGTTAGATAAACGCTCAAACCTTATTTGGTATTCTTATATTGTAGAGGTTTGATGAATCTTTGCTAATTGTCCGTCGATGTTGTCGAAATCGATTGGTCCGAAGCGGTTTAATAGTCCTTCCTTGAATCGCTGCTAAGAGAGTCCTCCATGGATGTGTTCAAACCAATTGAACTATTGAATAATATCTCCCTCGAGGTGTATGGTAGCAATCTCCACCCGTGTAGCGTCGACGGTTCGGTAGAACCGAAAATAGCGCTCCGCATGCAAGATCCATTCGATCGGGTCTCCTTCTTCCCATTTTGGTAAGTCAACCTTCATGCATGGATTATTGGGATTAGAGGTGATGTGACCATGCTCTTAAGGATCATCTCATCTATCTGAAGTCTCTCCATGGTGTGACTTTCTCGGGCTTGATGGTCGGCCCATGCTGAATTCGACGAAAATTGATCGCATTTTCTCCTCCATGCGACTTACAAAGGCTTCAAACTTGAAGTTGATGGCCTCCTCTGATGCCATGGTGTATACCTCTAGATCTGTAATATTGAGATCTCTATTTTAAGTTGGGTTAGTGGCATGAGAATTTTGGAGAAGGGGGTGGCCGGTTGGAAGGTGAATCGGTTTGGATGGGAGTAGGCTACAGTTTAAGGCTGATTTGGGTGGCTGTTTGATTTCGGTTTAGGATATGGTTTTGAAGGGTTTTTGATGAGGATGGTAGGGTTGGTGATGAGGAAAAGAGAGTATGAAATCTCACAAAAAATAGCACTCAAATCTGATAGAATTTGACAAAAAAAAAGTGTTGCATTGTGCAGTCCTGCCTAACAGATTTTATGTCGGAGAAACGATGACTTCTCGACGTAATTTCCAGAGGAAAGTTCAAGGAAATTATACAGAAACCCTTGGTTTAGATGTTGAGAATACCAGTAAAAAGTTTGGCGAAATTTTGGCGGCATAACAATAGGGAAATAGGGCAAAAGATGAAAGGTAGATCTTTTATCGTAAAAATTCTAGCACTGTGTGCTGGTGAAAGATTGCACAAGAAAACCGATTCCAGAAGGAATTTTTTCGAGAAATAAATCCCAGATGAAAGCCAAGTTGATTCAAATTGTGTAAAAATTTTGGCCAAAAAGGATGAACAAAAGTTTGATTTCAAGAGGCCAATAGACGGAAGATAGATTCTCTATCATAAAATTTCAGCCAAAAAGAATGATTAAAAGTTTAGTTCTAATAAGCAACAATCGGTTGAAAATTTTTACAGCGTTTCGCCTTTGCAACGATGATAAAGTTTGCAATGATAAAATTTTGCAGCAAGAAAATTTTGGAAAAACTTCTCCCACATATAAGATAAAGGAATAATAGTAGCAAGAGGTGTGGGCTTTGGAGTTTTTACTAGATCTTTGATGTTGACGCAAAGGAAGGCAACAGATTGATGGATATGCGGCTTGGTGGGCGACGATGAAGGTGACATCAAAAGTAATTATGGGAATTGTTTGGGAAGTTGGAGGTGGCTGAGATGGCTACAGGGCAGCAGGAACGCAGCTTTGATACCAGATGATAAGATCTTAGAAGGAGCCCTATAGATTTTGATCGCTGAGGGGGATCAACCCTTGGAACGCTATAGGGGTTCCTCCCTCCTAGACTCGGCACAAAGGCTGAATAAAAGATAGGGGACGACTACATCATTATATAGGGTTGAAAACCCTAATCTATGGGGTGCTTGTCTAACTAAAATTATCCTTTTGCCCCTTCTATAGCTTACCTATCTCAGAGGGAACAGGTGGCGGTTAGGTTGGCTCTATAGCTGACCTAAGCAGGGGAAAATCCTGGCCGACTAGCCCAGTAAAAGAGATAGCGACCTCTAAACCCTAAGACCCCAAAATAAACCCTAGTTACGTTTCTTTATAGAATAGAAGTTACTAGGTGAGGTTTTATTATAATCTCATAGGATTCTTATTGATTACTTCTAAGTGATTAAGACTCAACCCCTGGGAGTCCTATCACTTCCATCATTATATAAATGAATCTTTAGTCAGGTTTTGATTAAAATAAATCATTTTTTATTTTTTATATTTATTTCCTTTTTTCTTATTGAAAAATATTAATATATGAAAATTTTATTTAAAGAAAAGATAGACTAAATTAGTTTCACGTCGGCTCTATTTTCCAAATTTGATGTAAGTTGATAAGGTAATAAAAGATCATACTACTTTTACGTCTTCCTCTAACTAGGAGTCTTATCCGTCGACGTTAAACCCTAATCAACATTAAAAATCTTCAAAATTTATATGATGATGTTTTGTATTGATATATGACTCGCAGGCCAACGTTTTAAGTATGAATCATAAAGTATATTTCAATAAAACATGATGTGCCATGATTGATGGATGGAGATTTGATAATAATTTTCCATGCATGACCCATACTACTATTTGAAGTTTGTTTATCTAACAGTACTATTAAGCTGAGTGAAAGATAGCGAATCGAGAGATCAACGAACCTTTGTTAGAGAAAGAGAGAGAGAGAGAGAGAGAGGAGCTTAATGACAAGGATATATCACTTGTGCTCACTGTGATTGTTTTGTCGATTTTGAGGTCGTTTTAGCTACAGTTATGTCTGCTCCTCTCAATCATCCTGTCTGCCTTTGTGATTGTGCTTAGACTACATAGCACGTACGCATTGGGTCACTGCTCCTTATTATTGTAGACTCCCAACTCTCGATGGATTCTTGGATATCTCAACATCCATTATCTATAAGCTCCCTCCCTCTCTCTCTCTCTCTCTCTCTCTCTCCCCTCCCACCTTACACAATTAATTTACCTCTATTGAGAAACAAAAAATATAAAAGAAAATCCTAGTTTTATTTGGAATTTCATACTATATAAAAAGAGTTTTTTTTTTTCTTTTGAGGAACACAATTACCATAGTTGACGGTTGATAGAAGTTATAGTTGGTTTTACGTAAAAATTCTTCTTTAGAAAAAAAATAATCCATCACTAGTCTGCACTGAATCGGTTATAGTGTTTCCTTGACAAAGTTATAGTGGTTTGATTTAATAACTAAAAATCATTATGTCTAAGAAATATCCTATCATTCTTATTATTATCATTCTTTTAGAATAATGATAAATATTATAATATTTTTTTTTAAAAAAATACATAGATTTAAATTTAAGACTAAGTGAAAGAAAGAGGATTTGTCATCCTTAATGTGGAAAAACCATCCTCATTTTAGTTTAAAATCACTCCAACTTTCATGTAGATCACTTACGAAACCTCAAAACCTCTAATGAAGTTAATTCAGTATCTTTAAACAGAGTTGCTATCCGGAAAAATAAAAAAAATATATATATAAGTGTAATTCTTTCCAAGTGGATTTTTGTCATCCATGCAATGCAGCTGATTACTTTGCAGATGGAACTCGTTTTTGGTGTGGTTGGAACCCCAAGTTCTCAGAAGCAAGCTGTGTTGACAGCTTCCTCACACCTACTACTAACCTTGAAAGGTGACAGCGTTATCTTCCAAGCTAAAAACTTCACTAAGCTTTCTCCCGTCGGCTTCTTCCTCAGCACTGATATAGCTTAAAGGCAACGTAAAAATTCGCTGACCAATTCCACTCCCAAAATTATAATTATATATATATATATATATATATATATCCCCTAAGGAGGAACCAAAATCATTATCGGAATCTCAATATTTGTAAACGCCGAATCCCTCGTTGTGTTTTACTACATAGATCGGCTTTATATATATATATATATATAGATATATATATATTCTGTGGCATGTTTGCCCCTCATTTCTCAATAAAGAAATCAATCTACCGGATAGAACCTCATTGCATGAGCCATCACATCATCCCGAGCTCTCCAAATTAATCACAAGATATTTGCAATTATAATTGTAAGATCAATTGATTTGGTTCAGCCAAATCATTACTCACAACTAGTCCTATACTTGGATCCAACAAAATACACGTAAGATCGATGGAGACACCATTGTCATCAATCACCCCATTTGCAAAGTTGTAAGATGTGTATCATCAACCTACTATCTATCTGTATATATTAATGTGGTATGGTGTTATACAAAGCACGCAGCGTTGTCATTCATCTCTTTGTGTTATGGCTTCCTTCTCTAATGGCCTCCTCAGCACCGTCGCCATGCTTTCTCTAGTGGCATGCGTAGCACAAGCGCAGTTGTCGCCTACGTTCTACGTGACGACGTGCCCAAATTTGCAAGCAATCGTGGCATCAGTCATGGCTCAAGTCGTGAGGCAGGATCCCCGGATGGGTGCCTCCCTCGTTCGCCTCTTCTTCCATGACTGCTTCGTGGACGTATGTTATCTTTTCTTTTTCTTTCCCTCTCCGAGTATCTCATAATCTAATTTCACCTTCTTATATATATATATATATATATATATATATATATCCAAGGTTTAAAACCTTATTCGATGAATTTATCGGGCTTTCTTAACAAAAGCTATTTATATCCAAGGTTCTGTAGATATTTTTGTACCATCTAGTAAAATTTATATCGTAATAGGTCCATATTATCAAATAATGGTGTATTATATTTCCTTCCCATCTTGTCTAGCAATCAATTTTTGAATTAGAATTGACTAGTCGAAGTATGAACATTATATATTTCATAAGCATTTGTATGTTCTTTTTAACTATAAAAGTGTAAAAAAAACAAAACAAAACAAATTGATATGTCATGTCACGATGGAGATTCCATTTGACCATTGATTAGTATTTCTCAATTATCTGAAATTTACCTGATGTAGCTATCTAATCATCAACCTCAATTAATATGATTGACCGATGTAAACTTACTTATGCCATAGTCGTAGTTTATTGATTCCATTAATTTTGTATTTTGTGTAGCTATACAAGTTGTAATTTACCCCCAACAAAGCTTTCTAAATGCTTTTCTGTTTTTATCAAATTTGGTCGAATTATTTAACTAATTTATTTATTTATTTATTATAAATGGTAAATGATGAAGGTGAGATTTGAGTTTTTAAGTATATTTTTGGAAACTTGTCCAATTTATCTACCTCAAATTATAAATGTATTTCAGTACGAATTAAGTTAGTCAATACATGCAAAAAATTATATACTATGATTTCAAACCATTAGCCTCTAATATCATAAAAAAAAAGAAAAAAAGAACACATCATCATCAACTTTTTAGATGTAAAAGATGTGATAATAGTTTAGGTACAAAATGTTTATATGTATAAATTTTAAACCCTCAACCAAAGATAGACCAGGTATATTACATTTATATTAATATTTATAATATAAAAATTTATAAGCTGAGATTTATTAAGTCAGGTTAATGACCACTAGTTTATAAACTTATGAGGTTTCAAAAGTATTGACAGATCGTTATCAAGCTAATATTTTTGAGGTAAAAATTATACAATAAAATTTTAAGATTAGATATATATTATGAATAATATTTTTAAAAAAATAAAAGAAAATTTTCATTATAAGCATATATGAGGATCACATATGGACTTGCTTATTAGACTAAAATTAATATTTTGTAAGTATGTTTCGAACCCAAAAATTATAAGTGAATCGGATACACTATCATCAAATTAATGTCATAGATATTAATTTATAACCAAAGATAAAGTTTGACCAGTTTTATCAGGACTCCCTTCTTCCTCAGGGCTGTGATGCGTCCGTCCTCCTCGACGACACACGGAGCATGATCGGCGAGAAGAACGCGGTGGGCAACGCCAACTCCCTCCGCGGGTACGAAGTCATCGACGCCATCAAGTCCCGCGTGGAGGCTGCCTGCCCCTCCACCGTCTCCTGCGCCGACATCCTCGCCCTCGCCTCCCGCGACGCCGTCACCCTGGTAATCACCCTGCACCTCCGCACCACCGCCATCTCCTAGATAGAACTCACGTGCTGCGCATGCAGCTAGGAGGGCCGTCATGGACGGTGCCGCTGGGCCGCCGGGACGCGAGGACCGCCAGCATCGCCGCCGCGAACGCCAACCTTCCCCCGACCTCTGATGGCCTCACCAACCTCGTCGCCAGGTTCGCCGCCAAGGGCCTCAACCTACGCGACCTCACCGCGCTCTCCGGCGCGCACACCGTAGGCGCAGCCCGGTGCGCCAGCTTCCGCCCCCACGTCTACAACGACTCCAACGTCGACCCGGGCTTCGCGACGTTCAGGAAGAGGATATGCCCGGCCACGGGGGGCGACGCCACTCTGGTCGCGCTGGACGCCACGAGTCCCACCCGCTTCGACGTGAGCTACTACCGGGACTTGATGGCGCGGCGGGGGCTGCTTCACTCCGACCAGGAGCTCTTCAACGGCGGCTCGGCGGATGGGCTGGTGAGGTTGTACAGCACCAACGGCGGGGCCTTCAACAGGGACTTCGCGGCGGCCATGGTGAAGATGGGCAGCATCAGCCCGTTGATAGGGTCGGCTGGGGAGATAAGGTGGAACTGCCGGAGGGCCAATTGACGATGCCACGGTGTGACTCGGGAATCTTATTATATTGGGAGTCCAAACTCCAAACTCTAATTAATGGTTTCTTAATTAAATGTGGTAGGCCATGACATATAATTTAAAAGATATGAGAAGTCAATCGTTTTTGGATTTCTGATCAAATATGAGATGATTTATTTAATAAAAGATCTATTCATGAAAAATACTGACTACAAAGTTAGAATTATTGGATTCATGCAGTCAAAATGTTGTTCCATGAGTAGTAAGTAGTAGTAGTATTGGGTATTTTACCATACGTTAATTTTGTAGATAAGGTTAAGAAATCGATTCTTCTAAGAAAACGGACTCAGATGTAAAAAACTCGTTGCAAGATAGATACTTTCAGTAAGAGATTTAGAGGATTCAAAATAAATAAATAAAAAGGAACTAAAAGAGACATTTTATTTATAATGTGCTAATAAGATGAGCAGTCAACCGAAGTGATCGAGAATGATTACATAGGGATCCTAATGTTGGATCATTCGAACCATAAAAAACCATTAATTGCAAAGGTAACGACTCGCCCTTAACGCGTGATCGTCTTGCGATTAAGGAAAGAGCAGCGAAAGCACGACTACCGACCAAAGTGTCGGTGAGTTTGATCTGAGAAAAGATGTGGGAGGAAAGAAAAAGGAGGATATGGGGCTCTGATACCGTTTGTTTGTTAAAAAAACAACGACAATTAAAAGCTTTTCTGGGAAATACTTACTGTCCTTTTACTTCGTATAAACATGTGTGTTAAGTTTTATTTATTTTTATCTACTTTTTAGATGTAGTTGCAATAAATCCCAGTGATTAGGGGGGTAACTTACACACCATACAAGAGATCGGCCGAAGGTTTGCCAAAGATTTAATACTGTAATTGTTGAGAATCTACTAAGTGGGTGTGTTGCTGAAATTTTGTCATCGGATTAGATTTGACAAACACTTGCTTACAATGTTATAATTATTTTTGACTCGACTCACAATGGCTCATTGTTATGGTCAATTCCTTCCATGAGTGAGTAATAATTGTATTGGGGGTATATACGGGACGTTAAATTTATAGCTGAGATGATTTGACCATCTCGTCATAGGCAGCATGCATCCCTTACTTAGTATGCTCGATAAAAATCATTTTGATACCTTAGTAGGGATTAAAAAAAAAAAAAGATTTAAAAAGTATAATTTTTATTCAATCGCAAAAGTTCAATTTATACTCTGACATTCTCTTCTAAATTAAATTTTATAAAAATATTATTAAAAATCCTGAAGCTTGATGCAATCTCTATGTCGTTATTGTGTATAATGTTTTCTGGATTCTATTAATTCCGAGTCAAGCAATCAATAATAATAATAATCATCCCTGTGCTCAAAATTTACTTTATTTGTCTTGATCAACTATAAAAACTCTGATATATCAAAAATTCTTGAACCAATCTCCAAATATAAAATCAATGTGATTAACATATAGAACCCTTTTAACTTTTTCATCATTAAATATTCATCATTCTTTATAGCTTCTAGATCTCAAATACTGATGATCTTCAAATCAGCATTGGCAACATCTACTGAATCTTTAATAAGCGGCTTTGAAAATTTTTCTTTTTTCATAGCAAGGAACAAAGATCTATATGCTTTTGATGAAAATAAAATCATCTGCTTTGATAACATTAATATTATCCATGTCTTAGTCTAAATCTTACTTAATCTCGACATCTTCAATATTAATAAGAATGTTGATGCTATTAGGGGAATCCATCATATCTGATGAGATATTTTCTTTATCTTCTTCCGTTGAGATATCTTCACTTTCTTCTGGTTCTATATAATGTATTTTTTCTAATGTACCTTTAAACAGTGTAGGATGATGATAAATATATATATATATACCCTATGAATAGATAGATATCTTCTAGTATCAACCAACTTCTCTTTATATGGCTTAGCTCAAGATATCCATGTAATAATGCTTTCATCTTGTATTGATCGAGAGATAAGCTTTAGTGCTTTTTACCTTCTTCTTTATCATCTATTATATCTCTAAAACCATCCATGATAATTTCTTTTAAGCCTTCCTATTCGAGAAAAAAAAAAAAATCATATGTTTTCTTTTTTTTTATTATCAAATCTAGGTAATAATGATATCTAAAATAAATCATTATCCATGCCTTCATCGACATTTTTTTTTAAAGTGCTCAAGAATTTAATATATTGATCTTTCTCTATTTACTAATTAGTGTCATCGTGATCTCTTCTGTCGATCGTATTTCTCCTGAATCCATCATTTGTTTTATTGATTTTATTATCTTCTCTCTCTATAGTTTCTTTCTCATCAAAATTTTCCCTCTCTAACAGTAGGGTTTCTCTCTCTAAAACAGCCTTATTTCCTTCTTTATATTTTTGTCTCTAAATAAAAATTTTATTTCTCTCTCTAAGATAAGTACATGCAACACCTACTACTCTCTTGAATCCCACACTCTCTCTCATAGGGTGGATCTTTCTCTCTCTTTCTCTATCCTTTTAAGATCTAACTTAACCTTAAAAGATCAAACCCGCTATTATCCCAAGTTGGAATATTAGAAAAGGCTTTTATACCATATTAAGAAATATTTCGAGAAAGTGGTGGGCATCAAGAAATTATAAAATAATATTGAGGAGAATAGATAAACTTAACTTTAAAACTCTTTATTAAGCATAAAACTTACGATCTCTCAAATCCCATAGCCTTTTTTGACTCTTTATCTCTCCTTTCAACTGTATGCCTAAAGCATCGATAAGCTTCTTATTTATTATAGAAGGATAAGATCAAGACTTTGACTCAACTATAATCAGAACTCCTGTTTTGACTAAGACTCATAAACCAAAAATTCTATCTAATTATAAAATCATATCTAATCACAGTTTAATTTATACTCCAATACATTAAATTAAGGTGGTGGCTAATACCAAAAATGACTATACGGGTTGTCTGACTATTATTAATTCATATAATCATAAGTCGAATCATCAAGCTTACGATTGTTAGGTTATGATTCACCTTGATGTAGGACAATCTAGTGATTATAAGAGATATGTCATCTCAATAATATGGGACTACCTTATGGGCATAAAATCTACATCCACTTATCATATTATATATATATATATATATATATATATATATATATATATATATAATTTGAACCCATATCATATCATTGTTAATGATGTCATATCAAATCCTATCATTTCATGCCATATCATATCACGTCATGTTAATCGTGTCATATGTTACATATCCGAAGTCAGACGGCCTTTGAACCAAATCCATTTCAAATAGGTTTCTACTATATGGTTATATCTTATGCGTTACCATATAGAATCAAACATCATGACACTATCTTTAAGACTAAGTTTAACTAGAAACATGTGAAAGGTATCACATGGCTTTATTTGATGGTGTATACATGTGATCAATTATTAAATTTAATTTTAAATTATTATTTATTGTTAGAATCATAATGACACTAAGAGGGGAGGTGAATTAGTCCTATAGTAAAAAGATCCTATTTAAAAGTTTGATCGATAAAGCCGTATCAAATTAAACATGGTAAGAAATCATAATGAGTGAAATAAATCAATAAATAATAATAAAGGAAAACAAGAGAAGGATGCAAATTGACTTATAGTGGTTTGGTCGTTTCGACTTACATCTACTTTTAATTCCTCTTCCATCAAGGCCATTAAATTTCACTATCGATCTCTTTCTAACGGGCGAAAATCAACTACCCTTGTTACAACTTTTTTTTTTTTAACAGACTTAGGAGAGAACATTTACACCTCTTATCCTTTTAATAAGTTCAGGAGAGAACCTTTACGCCTCTCTTTTATAATATACCTCAACCCTTCTACAACTTAGAAATATTTCTAAATTTAATAAGAAGAAAGACACTCAACAAATGCTGAAAGAGAGTTTACAATACTTTTTTAACCTCAAGAATTATTGATCCATCAAACAAGCATGACTGGGGTATTTATAAACCCCAAAATGCTTTAATAATTGAGCCAAAAATTTAAATTCCTAAAATTTCGGGGGTACTGACAGTATCACTACCTGTGTCGAGCTGTACTACCGTTGAATAGAGCCATGGAATCTACGCTATGATGGTACAACCATTGGCCACGCATGGTGCTACCTTCGAAAGTCCCGAAAAAGTACAAATAGTGCTTTCTGGCTCTATCGATGGTACCATCACCCAAGCCTACTTCAGGTCACTGAATTGGCCTTCATGTTACGATCAAGTTAGCACTAAGAGCGGGTTGGGGTGGGGGGGGGGGGGGGGGGGGGGGGGGGTGTATAGGGGTTTGGAGGGGTTAAATTAGTACAAGTGTTAAGTAAAACTTGATCTGAAAGATTTGCTCGAAGTAAGAATTAAAATCAAAAACATTTCTTTTGGAATTCGTTGAAATTAAATACGCGAGCAATTTAAACTTAAGACTGAAAAAGGATATCAATTTAGCTAATGAATGCCTAAATAAAGAATAAGGAAAGAAGGCTCATATTTATAGTGGTTCGGCTAAAACCTTAACCTACGTCCACTTTCATAGTCCTCCTTCATCGAGGCACGTCGATTTTCACTAATGATCATCTTCCACATGTGAGGATCAAACCTTTGACACTTTTCTCCTTTTCCTAGGCTTAGGAGAAGAACCTTTCCACTCTCCCTTTCTCAGGTTCAGAAGATTAACATTTACACTTCTTTTTCAACCTAACCCTTACATAATTCACTCTTGAGAGGTTTGATTTTATAACCAAGAATTATCATGAGATTTTTTATTAATAATTTTAATTCAATAACTTTTCTTATTATGGCTATTTAGGCTAGTGAGCTTGAAAAATATTTTGGATCTCAAGTAATGTACCTTGACCATTCACTTTAAAGATACTATTTAGTGCTCCTAGCTTTTGTTAGGAGACAAATCTATAAGAGATGTGATTTTGGTTTAGGTATCCATTTGATTTTGAGTCTCTCATAAAAAGTTCTAGCTATTTTTACTAATGGCTTTTGGTTGTCTATGGTTCCTTTAGGAACGTAAATTAATTTGTATGAACTATACTTTCTAAATGAACACTTATAGGTAAAATGTCTTAGTCTACCACATAAATTATATTTTTTAGGTGAAGAGTTTAATTTAGGTTCTTTTAACGAAGATAGTTGGTTTTTGTTGAGGGTTGCCATAAAGCCAATATCTTCTTTCCTATGAACGTGACCCTTATTTGTAAGGATTTATTCCTAATTTTAAATTTTTCTAAAGTTTGTTGCAATATGATATTTTCCTTTCTAAATTCCTCTAATGTTTTATATTTAGTGTAAGAATTATTTGATATTGATGTTTCATACATTTTTTTTAATTTTATTAACTAGTGATGCATGTTCCTTCTTAGGTAGTTTATATGTTTTGCTAATCTTTTTAAATTCATCAAAAAGTTCATGAAAATCATTTAGTAATTCATCAAAAGTAAAAGAAGATGAGTTACCTCATCATTGATGGTCATAAGTACGAGATTCTCCACTTCTTCTTAGTTGTGCTCTTCATTTTCAGAGTGCCTCAGTTTTTTACATTTATAGCACGAAGTTATATCTATTTTAAGTTTATTTATATGTTTTTTATTTATTTTATTAATTTATTTGGTTCTTTTGTCATAAGTTCAAATTCATAGTTCTCATCACATCACTCGATGAGTCATTTGTTGTTATAGGTTTTGCTAATATTTTTAAATTCATCAAAAAGTTCATGAAAATCATTTAGTAATTCATCAAAAGTAAAAGAAGGTGAGTTACTTACCTCATCGTTGATGGCCATAAGTATGAGATTCTCTACTTCTTCTTAGTTGTGCTCGTCATCTTCGGAGTGTCTTAGCTTTTTACGTTCATAGCACGAAGTTTTATCTATTTTAAGTTTATTTTTATATTTTTTGTTTATTTCCATTAATTTATTTGGTTCTTTTTATCATAAGTTCAAATTCATAGTTCTCATCACTCGAGGAGTCATTTATTGTTCTTAATTCAATTCCCTTCATGCTTTGTGAAAGTGTTGTTCTTGTGTTCTCAGTTTAGTATCCTTCTATTTTTTTGGAAAGTGTTCATATTTAGTCCTCAAGGTAATTTTCTTCTTATTCTTTGTAAGGTATTCTTCAAGTTTATCATTACAAGTTATTTTATTTATTTTTGATTCCTTTAATTTAGTTGTGCTTTGATGTGTGACTTCTAAAGTATGTCATATATCAAAAGCTGAATTATAAATAGAAACCCGATTAGATTTGTTTTTATCTAAGGCATAAAATAAAGCGTTCATAGCTTTGGCATTAATATTTGTTTTTCATCATCATTCCAATCATTTATCAGATTGGATGACTTTTAAAAACTATGTTTGATAATAAATACACCACAAATCAAAATCCATCGAAATTAAGAAAATATGTATTCTAGTTTTTCGAGAGGTGTAGTCTGTCCCGTCCCATTGAATATAAGAGGATGTGTGATGCATTGACCCTCATTAATGCCAAAATAAGTCATTTAACTCGCTTGGGTGTTAAACCAATTGAGTGTAACATAGCTCTGATACCAACTATTAGGATTAAGTTGACACTAAGAGGGGGCAGAGAGTGAATTAGTGCAAGTATTAAGTAAAACTTGATTTGAAAGATTTACTCAAAGTAAGAACTGAAATCGAAAACGTTTCTTTTGGAATTTGTTGAAATGAAATACGTGAACGATTTAATCTTAAGACTGAAAAAAAAAATCCCGATTTAGCTAATGAATGCCAAAATAAAGAACAAGGAAAGAAGGCTCACAATTTATAGTGGTTCGGCCAAAATCTCGACCTACTCCACTTTTAGAGTCCTCCTTTGTCGAGGCCCGCCGGTGTCCATGAGTGAAGATCAAACTCCTTACACATTTTTTCCTTTTTCCCGGCTTAGGTGAAGAACCTTTACACTTTTCTTTTTTCAGGTTCAGGAGAGGAACATTTACCCTTCTTTTTTAACCCAACCCTAATTCACTCTTTACAAGAGGGATCTCACAATCAATTCCAATAGAATTTTATCAATTTTTTCCTTCACATTCTTATCGTCTAATGCAAGACTACTTGAGTATTTATAGATATCAATTGGCTTCAAAACATGGAGCCAAAATTCACCCTTTTTTGAAAAAATCGACAACGAGTGGTACTGCCATCGGCACCAGCAATACCACCGTCGACAGCTGCCCAAAAAACTAGGCAGCGACGGTACTACCATCGTTTGGGCAGTACCATCACCGCCTGGGTGGTACTACTATCGCCCATCAGCGATACTACCACTGAGAACCTCAGAATAGTACTTCTCTCATACTGTTTTATACCTGACTTGTACCTCCTAAGACCCCTTTTTAGGTTAACGAAATGAGTTCAACCTGAGCTCAAATATAACTCAAAATAGATCCGGTTACCTCACATTGAATTAATTTGGATTTATTCCAAATCTAACTCAATTAGGATTTAAAACAACTAATATTAATTACAATACACTAAGACATATAAATACAATCACTCTTGTCACAATAATGCTCTCACTCAAAAGAATTTAACTGATACCGATAAGGCTTTCTATTTAAAAAGGGAGTTCAACTACTAAATACAGGCCTGCTACTACTTCATCTAAGACTTCCTTTCCTGTCCTTGAGCCTTTGCTTGCTAGTTTGAAGCATCCCTTCTCGGCTTTGATTCTGAGACCCTTTACTGTAAGGCTATCTTTCTCCACTTGCTTTCGTTAGCTGTCGATCCGGATCTTGGCTTTACTGGCTCTAAAACAAACACCCCGTTTTGAGTTTGCCTTCGCTGCCTATCAACGTTTTCCTATAATAAGAGATAAGAGCCAATTCCTTTAATCATTTCCTATTTCTTGACAACCTCAGTCTGTATAGAAGTACTCAAGTTTTTACCCTTGCTTTCGACATTGAGAGAGCTTGCTTTGGCT
Source organism: Ensete ventricosum (assembly GCA_029747655.1). NCBI lineage: Eukaryota > Viridiplantae > Streptophyta > Magnoliopsida > Zingiberales > Musaceae > Ensete > Ensete ventricosum. The sequence continues at coordinate 35,137,486 of JAQQAF010000006.1, read as the reverse complement.
TTCCACCCTTACTTTCCAATAGAGATTTCAGACTTATGCACAAGCAATAAAGGTCAATCAAGCCAATAAAGAACTTTCTCCTCTCTCCACCACACTATGCTACCGTTCATAAATATTACTGGTTACAAGTGTCCTGTAAATCAATCACGTGAGTGATGACATATGTGACACGCTGTATGATCTTTTTGCTTATGATTAATATTGACATATTCTCACATTATATTATCTATAACATATATATTGTGATGTCCTTGGTTCTGTGCAATGAGAATCGGATCGTGATGATATCACGATAATAAGATCAATTCACCTTAAACACAGATCATAAATAATCTCAATCATAGGTTACTCGAGAGGGGCATTGAGATAACTGGACAAATCGATATACTATATACCCATCCATATGATGGAGGCGGCTGGTCTCATAGCCACGTATGTGGAGACACTATGGATATAGTACATGTGCTCATTGGAGAATGAGTTCATTGATTGATCCGCTTATGGAATGTTGTATGGTTAATGATACCTACTGTTAGACAGCGATTTCATAGTCCCAGTTGTGTATCTGGTCCTTAGACTTGAGACACCAAGGATACCTTGTATGAGTACTCCTTTTTTTGATGCCAGACTTACAGATTTGGAAAGTTCCAAATCTAGTACAACTGGTTATCGGGATTGGTAGCCAACCTTACAAAGGTAATTGAGTGTCAATAGAGGATCATCAACTCTTGATATCATGAGAGAAATATCCCATATGTGCTTGCTCAGACAAATCTCTGGCCAGGGTCATTCGAATTGAGAGAGAAAGAGTTCTATGAGAGAATCCGATTAGATCGAGACTATGACGGATTCTGTATGTGGCCTGACAATACCACGTCCAATATACGATCTCTGAGATATCAGTTGGATGAGGGATTATAGATACACGATAACTATGGACAGACAGGTCCGATGGATTTGATCCCCCTTGTACCGTTTGAGGACTATGACGTCGTGGTCTAGTACGTCCATAGTCGATGAGCCGAGTGAATTATTATGGAGATAATAATTAACTATATCAGAAGGAGTTCTGATTGGAATGACTCATGACCAGCTCGGTATCGGGCCTAGAGGGTCCCACACATATAGTGGATGCTTCAGCAAATAGAGGATTGGATGGAGATCCAATTAGCCCATATTCTCATTAGATGAGACTCTATGCTAATGGGCTCCTTGATTAAGGCCCAATTAGAGGGCTAAGGAGATTATTGTAGAGATCCAATAATACAAGGTTAGTAGGTAATTGGATGAAGATCCAATACCCATTAAGGCAGTAGCCCTAGGGTTTTTGGTGGCTCTCTATAAATAGGAGGAGAGACTCATGGTTGATAGGCTGCGGCTTTAGTCACCACCTCCTATTCTCCTCCCTCCCTCTATACAAGAGTTGCAAGATCAGATTAGAGGAGTTTCGCTACAGAGATCCATCGTGTGGATACCGCTAGAGAGGAGGACGCTTGACCTCCTTCATCTTCTCCATCCGAATATGGAATACATGGATATACGATCTCCCTAGGTAAAATCAATCTCTCACACATCGCAGTTTTATCGATTTTTGCATTTTTCTCGTGACCCCAATATTTTGCACGACGATTTGATCTGTGTGGGAAACCAGTTTTTGTTTTAATTTCTGCTACGCATGTGATGCACCCACTGATGTTTCCCAATAGTGGTATCAAAGCCAAGTTTTCGTGCGAAAGATTGGTTTTAAACTGCGTGTGATGAGATTGAATCGCATAGAATCATTCTACGCATTCTTGTTGGGTTTTTGTAGCGAAGGCAGCGAGGAGGAGGGGCAGCCAGCCACAGTCGGTCCTACATCATCTTCTCCATCCAGATCTGGAATACATGGATATACCATCTCCCTAGGTAAAATCAATCTCCACACATCGTGGTTTTATCAATTTTTATATTTTTCTCGTGACCCTAATATTTTGCAAGATGATTTGATATGCATGAGAAACCAGTTTTTGTTTTGATTTTCGCTAGGCATGTGATGCACCCGCTGAGGTTTCCTAACAGTGGTATCAGAGCCAGGTTTTCGTACGAAAGATTGGTTTTAAACTGCGTGTGATGAGATTAAATCGCATAGAATCGTTCTACGCATTTTTGCTGGGTTTTCATAACGAAGGCAGCGAGGAGGAGGGGCAGCCAGCCCCCATGCAGGGTCGGCCACCCACGGCTAGGTCGCGGCCAAGGCCAGCCCGCAAGGGAGGTCGGCACCGCTCGTAGGGGCAGCAGCTCGCAAGGGCGACGCTTGCGGGCATGACCAGCTGCGGCCAACCCGCGAGCACACCCGGTTGCAGCACCCGTAAAAGGTGCCGACTGCAGGGCTCCCGCTAGGGGCTGTAGCCCGCGGCCAGCCCTACCGCCAGCAAGGGCGGTGGCGCTGGCCACAGGGGTTGCCGCCCCTTGGCAAGGTGACTGCCAACAAGCAAGGCAGTCGTCGCCTGCGTAGGGGCAGCAGTGGCGGCGACAACGACGCAGATGGGGCAAGAGGGGTTAGGACATCCTTTTGAGAAAAGGATGATCCTGCCCCTTTAAAATTTGAAAATTCCAAGGACTGTCCTTGTGTTTAGAATTTTAAAAATACCCTCAATAATTTTAAAAATTTTGAGGACTATCCTCTAATCTAAAATTACAAAAATACCCTTAATAATTTTAGAAATTATGAGCATATCCTGATTTCTAAAAAAAATAATTAGTTAAATAGTTTAATTAATTATGATATATATCTAGTAATCCTACATATGATGCGATGTATGATGTGGATAGATGATCATGAGCCAAGTGTTGTGATGTGTGTGATTATTATTATTATTGGGGCCTACGAGCTTGCGTTTTTCTCATTTATTGTTGAGCCTGCGTGCTTGTGATTATTTGTAATTACATGGAGAGGCGCAGCGGGAGCGTGGAGGCGACAGCGGGACCGACGATGTCGTGGCGGGAGATCATGAATCATGGTGATGCGACGATCCAACGAAACCGATGATGACGAGATCAATAATCACAGGGCATGGAGATGTGCCAATGCACACATAGATCCTACTATGAGTGATTAGGCCCATTGGCTCGGGCTTAATCATATTAGGTGACGGCTCATGATCATCCGGTGTGGCTTACATATATGATGTGTTATACACCTACTAGATATATATACATATATATTTGCATGCGATGTAGATATATATTAAATATGTATATGTGTGACACGACATATTAAGAGACCAATAAAAAAACCCCTCCTAAGATAATATTAAGTCGGTAAGTATGAGGCAATAAGATTGACCCACGTGGCCTTCTATTATTATAGGAAAAAATTGAATCACGACATAGGTTGAATTGGTCGAGTCCCTCGAGGCTCACCTATCTAATGATCGAGATCTTGCCTATGACATAGAGATGTCACCGGTAACCTGAGGACATGATATGCTTGGTCGAGTCCCTCGAGGGCATATCATCGAATCAGACTCATCTTGTAACGATGGTGATGACTTAACTGAACGTTATGGTTGGTCGAGTCCCTCGAGACTATGATGATTCATAAGCCAAACATGACGGGAATCACAAGGAGTTATGATTGGCACGAGTTGCCTACCTTTTGGGCTTAGTGTAATTGGTCGAGTCCCTCGAGGTTGCACTAAGACGCCAATTAGATCCCGATCCCCACTAGGTGTTTGTCGGAGACGTGTCGAGGGTGTCGCGTGATTCGTTAAGAAAATAGTGAGAGTACATTAAGATAGAAGCCCATATCTTAATTAGTATTTTATGTAAAATCTGTATGTTATTTAATTTACGCTATATCTTGTTTGTCGCTTGTAAACCCCCTACGTGGCATACTTGATGCCAACCGCCTCATTGGTCCAAAGGCTCCGTAATTTGAGAATTATTCTCGTGGAGGAGAAAATCCTATATGTCCTTAACATGTTTGTGCCCACGCCGGAGGAAAGGATAAGTGAGGATGAGATCGCTCACTTTGTGAAGTATATAGATAGTCCTAAAGGATAACTTGTATGTTGATCTTATGCTTCAGTCCCTACCAGATTCTTTATTTACATTTCATATGAACAAGTTTGAGGTGACTCTACCTAAACTCCTCAATATGTTGAGGAAAGCTGAGAGCACTATCAAGAAAGAGAAGCCAGTTCTCTCTATTGGTGAGACCAATAAGAAAAGGAAGGCCAACAAGACCCTTAAAAAGGGCAAGGGCAAAGACAGATCGGGTAAGGCAAAGGTTGCCAAGAAATACCCAGAAAATGATAAAAGACAGTGCTTACAATATGGCCAAGATGGGCATTGGAAGAGGAACTATAAGGACTACCTTGTAGAGAAGGCGAGACAGAAGCTTAAAGAAGCTTCAGGTATATTCATGATCAGTCTCCACTTGTTAGATTTTTATGATAACACATGTGTATTGGATACCGGGAGTGTTTATCATATCTGTAATTCGTTGTAGATTCTGGTAAGACCTAGGAGATTGGCTAGAGGTGAGATGGACCTCAAGATGAGCAATGGAGTAAGAGTTGCTACAGTTGTTGTTGGAGAGGTCACCCTACATCTACCTGGTGGAGCTATTATTGCATTAGATGCATGCTATTTTAATCCCTCTATTATCAAAAATATTATTTCTATCTATTGTTTGATAATTAGTGGATATAAATTAGTTTTTGAGAATAATAGTTGTTCAATAATTATGGATAATGAGATCATCACTAGAGGGACCCTTATAAATGGCTTATATGTGTTATACACTTCTCCACATATCATGAATATAAATATATCTAAGAGGAAAAGAGATGAGGTGAATAATGCATACCTATGGAATTGTAGGTTAGGCCATATACATGAGGGAAAGATTCAAAAGTTGCTAAAAGATGGATACTTAGATCCATTTGACTATGAAACATATGTAACTTGCGAACCTTGCCTTCATGGGAAGATGATCAACTCTCCTTTTAGTGGAACTAGAGAGAGAGTTACCAAGTTATTGGAACTCATACATAGTGATGTATGTGGTCCCATGTTGACTCAGGCTATAGGTGGTTAATCATACTTTATTACATTCATTGATGATTTTCCTAGGTATGGACACGTGTACATAATGAAGTACAAATCTGAGGCCTTCGAGAAATTCAGAGAATATAAGAATGATGTAGAGAACCAAATTGGAAAGAGTATTAAGACTCTTCGATCAGATCGAGAAGGAGAGTACTTGAGTATGGAGTTCACCCATTTCCTTAGGGACAATGAGATTCTATCCCAATGGACACCTCCTTATACACCTTAGCTTAATGGTGTATCAGAAAGGAGGAATCTCACGTTGTTAGACATGGTGTAGTCTATGATGAGTTTCGCTGACCTACCCATCTTATTCTGGGGGTATGCCTAGAGATCACAACTTACCTTCTGAACAGAGTTCCATCAAAGCCGGTGTTGTCTACACCATATGAGATATGGAAAGGAAAGAAGTCCGATCTTAAGATTGTTAAGATTTGGGGCTGTCCTGCCCACGTTAGAAGACACAACCCCGATAAGTGGGAATCAAGGATAGAATGGTATATATTCATGGGATATCTAAAGGAAACTTATGGGTATTATTTCTATCACCCCGAGGACCGAAAGGTCTTTATTGCCAAGAGAGTCATGTTCCTTGAGAAGGAACACATTCTTGGTGGAAACAGTGGGAGCAAGATATAATTGAGCGAGGTTGGAGAACCTAGCTCAAGCACCATTCCAGAGCCCGAGTCTTTTCAGGTACCTAACACATAAATTCTAACTTTACGTAGGCCTAGTAGAGTATCTCACCCTCCTGAAAGATATATAAGTGGAGATGACTCTCAGGATGTTGATCCTCAGACCTACGAGGAGGCTATTATGAGTATAGACTCCGAGAAGTGGTAAGAAGCCATGAATTCTGAGATGGATTTCATGTACTCTAACAAGGTTTGGAACCTTGTAGATGCACCTGAGGGTATTATACCCATCGGCTACAAATCGATCTTTAAGAAGAAGATCAGAGTGGATGAAAAGATAGAGACCTATAAAGCAAGACTGGTAGCTAAAGGATATCGTCAAAGACAAGGAGTTGACTATGACGAAACCTTTTCACCCGTAGCCATGCTTATGTCCATTAGAATTATTTTGGCCATTGCAACACATTATGATTATGAGATCTGGCAGATGGATGTCAAAATGACATTCCTCAATGGCAACCTCGAGAAGGAGGTATACATGATACAGCCAGAGGGATTCGTATCCAAATAGAGTCCAAATAAAGCGTGCAGGTTGCTTAGATATATTTATGGATTAAAGCAAGCTCCCGAAGTTGGAACATAAGATTTGCTGAGGTGATCAGATCGTATGACTTCGTTAAGAACGAAGATAAGCTTTGTGTGTACAAGAAGGTAAGTGGGAGCGCTATCACCTTCTTGGTGCTATATGTGGATGACATCATAATCATTTGGAATGATTTAGGAATGCTCTCCATAGTAAAGACTTGACTATCCAGAAACTTCTCCATGAAAGACTTAGGGGAAGCATTCTATATTTTGGAGATCCGGATCTATAGAGATAGATCTAAGAGGATGCTTGGCTTGTCCCAGTCTAGGTATATAGACTCTATTGTCAAAAGATTTGGCATGGAAAATTCCAAGAGAGGTCTCATACCGATAAGAAATGGAATATCACTTTCTAGGAGTATGTCCCAAAGACTCCTGAAGAAAGGGTAGACATGAATAAGATACCTTATGCCTTAGCGATAGGGTCTATCATGTATGTGATGCTATGTACCAGGCCTGATATAGCATATGCTCTGAGTGTCACGAGTAGGTATCAGGCGGATCCAGGTTTAGAACACTGGAAGGCAGTAAAGTATATCCTTAAATACTTGAGAAGGACTAAGGATCTTTTACTAGTATATGGAGGAGATAGCCTCCAGGTTGAGGGTTACACGGACTCGAGTTTTAGTCCAACATTGATGATAGCAAGTCAAATTAGGGTATGTTTTCACCCTAAATGGAGGAGCAGTAAGCTGGAAGAGTTCGAAGCAAGATACTACTACTGACTCGACCACAGAGGCGGAATACATTGCTGCAGCAAAAGTAGAAAATGATGGGGTATGGATGAAGAAGTTCATCAAAGATTTGGGAGTCATACCAAGCAGCGTGGAGCTGACTCCCATATATTATGACAGCGACAGGGCGATAACTCTAACAAGGGAACCCAGGTCTCATCAGAATTGTTCTGAGAATGTTCCATTTGATTAGAGCGATCATGACCCGAAAAGAAATAGCAATGAAAAGAGTTTCATCTCAAGATAACATTGCAGATCCACTGACGAAGCCATTGGCTCAGCTTATATTTGAGCGTCACAGGGGTCTGATGGGGATTAGATATATAAGTGATTGGTTTTTGGTCAAGTGGGAGATTGCTGGTTACAAGTGCCCTATAAGCCAATCACATGAGTGATGGCACGTGTGACACACTATGTGATCTTTTTGCTTATGATTAATATTGGCATATTTTCACATTATATTATCTATAGTATATATATTATGATGTCCTTGGTTCTGTACAATGAGAATCAGATCGTGATGAAATCATGATAATAAGATCGATTCACCTTTAAACACAGATCCTAAATAATCCCGGTCATAGGTTACTCGAGAGGAACATTGAGATAACTAGACAGATCAGTGTACTATATACCCGTCCATATAATGGAGGCGGTTGGTCTCATAGCCACTTGTGTGGAGACACTTAGGATATAGTACAGGTGCTCATTAGAGAATGAGTTCACTGATTGATCCGCTTATAGAATGTTGTATGATTACTGATACCTAATGTCAGACAGCGATTCCATAGTCCCAATTGTGTATCTGGTCCTTAGACTTGAGACACCAAGGATGCCTTGTATAAGTACTCATTTCTTTGACGTCAGACTTACAAGTTTGAAAAGTTCTAGATCTGGTACAGTTGGTTATTGGGATTGATAGCTAACCTTACGAAGGTAATTGAGTGTTAATAGAGGATCATACACTCTCAGTATCATGAGAGGAATATCGCATATGTGCTTACTCAAACAAATACCTGGCTAGGGTCATTCAGATTGAGAGAGAAAGTGTTCTCCGAGAGAATTCGATTAGAGTGACACTATGATGGATTTTGTGTGTGACCTGACAGTACCATGTCCAATATACGATCTCTGGGATATTAGTTAGATGAGGGATTATAGATACATGGTAATTGTGGACAGACAGGTCTGATGGATTTGATCCCCCTTGTATCGTCTGGGGACTATGGCATAGTGGCCTAGTACGTCCATAGTCGATGAGTCGAGTGAATTATTATGGGGATAATAATTCACTATATTAGAAGGAGTTCTGATGGGAGTGAATCACAGCCAGCTCGATATATGGTGGATGCTTCAGCGAATAGAGGATTGGATGGAGATCCAATTAGCCCCTATTCTCATTAGATGAGACTCTATGCTAATGGGCTCCTTGATTAAGGCCCAATTAGAGGGCTAAGGAGATTATTGGATAGAGATCCAATAATGCAAGGTTAGTGGGTAATTGGATGGAGATCCAATACCCACTAAGGCAGGAGCCCTAGGATTTTTGGTGGCTCTCTATAAATAGGAGGGGAGACTCATGGTTGATAGGCTGCAGCTTTAGCCACCACCTTCTATTCTCCCTCTCCCTCTATATAAGAGTTGCGAGATTAAATTGGAGAAGTTTCGCTGTAGAGATCCATCGTGTGGATACCGCTAGAGAGGATGCTTGACCTCTTTCATCTTCTCTATCCGGATTTGAAATACATGGATATACAATCTCTCTAGGTAAAATCAATCTCTCACACATCATAATTTTATCAATTTTTATATTTTTCTCGCGACCCCAATATTTTGTACGACGGTTTGATCTACGTGGGAAACCAGTTTTTGTTTTGATTTTTGCTGTGCATGTGATGCATTCGCTGAGATTTCCCAACACATATCATATATGTAAGCCACACCGGATGTGATAGAACTCCAGAATGAGCTTTATAGCTTTTGTCCCTTGTAGGGGATCAACCCTTGGAACGCTGTAGGGTTCCTCCCTCCTAGACTCGGCACAAGGCTGATAAAAAATAGATGATTGCTTTATTCAAAAGGGGGGGGGGGGGGGGAGCGGCTATATCTTTAAATAAGGATCAAAATCCTAGCTTAAGGGGGTGCTTGTCTAAATAAAATTACCACTTTGCCCCTCTTATAGTCGACCTGCCTTAATAGGAACAAGGGACGGCTAAGTTGGCTCTATAGCCGACCTAAGTAAGGGAAACCCTAGCAGACCAACCCAGTAAGGGGGGCGATGGCTACTAAGCCCTAAGGGCTAATCTAAATCCTAGTCATACTCCTTTATAAGATAAGAGTGGCTTTATTACAATCTAACAGGAGTTTTATTGACTAGTACTAAGATGATTAGGACTCAACCCTGCTGGAGTCCTATCAAGTCCGCCCTCTTCAAATCAGCCTTGTCCTCAAGGCTGAGGGTCCATAAACTCTGGAAATTGGGTCTCCAGCTCCTTATCGACTTGGGTGTCAGTTGGAAGAATTTGAGCTGAGTCATCGTCTTTAAATTTTCATTTGAGGTGGGATACCTGGAGGATCAACTGTAATTTTGATATAGTGCATAGATTTGACCTCCATGTTAGGGTCCTAATATGATCCCCAATTTTGCAAGGCCCAAAGAAATAGAGAGACCACTTCATTAAGGCTCGAGTTTCATGCTGATCGGGCTAGAGGTGTAGGAAAACTTGATCTTTAATTTCTCGTCCATTCTGAAGTTTGTCAGGAGGCCGTTTGTTCTTTGCACGTGCTACTATATTGTTAGACTTTAGTGATAGCCAGTCTTTTTTCTGGGATGGTGACTTCCTTCAGGTATGGCTCAGAAATCCAGAGTGCCCTGCTGAAGGTGAAGAGTGCATCTCATGCAAAATAATCTAGATGTAAGGGGAAGAAGGAACAATCACAATTCGGCTTTTATAGCGCAAGTCCTTCGAATCCCACGAGTAGTGACCCATGGACCCCGGGTCCTTCTCCAACTTTTCTATGATGGCTCGGGCTTCTGGATCATTCTTTCATTCCTCCTTAATGTTGTCAAGGAAGTCAATGGAGGGAAGGGAGATGGTTGAAATTTCAGCTTGTCCCGATAGTCGAGATAGAGCATTTGCAACAACATTCTCTTTTCCTTTTCGATAAGTAATTTCAAAACAAAGCCAAGGAGTTTAGTTACCCATCGTTGTTGCTCCGGGGAGAATATCTTTTGCTTTAAGAAATATTTAAGGCTTCGATGGTCGGTCTTAATCTGGAAGCGCCGACCGATCAAGTAAGGTCTCCACTTTGTGATTGCGTGTATGATAGCAAGCATTTCTTTATCATACACGGATATTTTAAAATGTGAGGGAGATAAAGCTTTGTTGGTGTAGGTAAGGGGTCAGCCATCTTCCATTAGAAAAGTCCGAATTCCAACTCTGGGTACGTCGGCCTCAATCACGAAAGTGCTGGTTACAAGTGCCCTGCAAGCCAATCACGTGAGTGATGACACGTGTGACACGCTGTGTGCTCTTTTTGCTTATGATTAATATTGGCATATTCTCATATTATATTATTTGTTACATATATATTGTGATGTCCTTGGTTCTGTACAATGGGAATCAGATCGTGATAAGATCACGATAATGAGATCGATTCAACTTTAAACACATATCCTAAATAATTCCAGTCATAGGTTAATTAAGAGAGACATTGAGATAACCGGATAGATCAGTGTGCTATATACTCATCCATATTATGGAGGCAGCTGGTCTCATAGCCACTTGTGTGGAGACACTAAGGATATAGTATAAGTGCTCATTAGAGAATGAGTTCATTGATTGATCCGCTTATGGAATGCTGTATGGTGAATGATACCTAATGTCAGACAGTGATTTCATAGTCCCAGTTATGTATCTGGTCCTTAGACTTGAGACACCAAGGATATCTTATATGAGTACTCCTTTCTTTGACGCCAGACTTATAGGTTTGGAAAGTTTCAGATTCGGTACAGTTCATTATCGGGATTGGTAGCCAACCTTACGAAGGTAATTGAGTGTCAATAGAGGATCATCCACTCTCGATATCATGAGAGAAATATCTCATATGTGCTTGCTCAGATAAATCCCTGGCCAGGATTATTCGGATTGAGAGAGAAGGAGTTCTCCGGTAGAATCCGAATAGAGCAAGACAAACTGATTCTGTATTTGACCTGACAATACCATGTCCAATATACGATCTTTGGGATATTATTTGGATGAGGGATTATAGATACATGGTAATTGTAGACAGACAGGTCCGATGGATTTGATCCCCTCTATATCGTCTAGAGACTATGGCGTAGTGGCCTAGTACGTCCATCGTCAATGAGTCGAGTGAATTATTCTGGAGATAATAATTCACTATATCAGAAGGAGTTCTGAGGGGAGTGACTCACAGCTAGCTCGGTATCAGGTCTAGAGGGTCACAAACATATGGTGCATGCTTCAGCGAATAGAGGATTGGATGAAGATCCAATTAGCCCCTATTCTCATTAGATGAGACCCTATGTTGATGCGCTCCTTGATTAAGGCCCAATTATAGGCCTAAGGAGATTATTGGATATAGATCTAATAATGCAAGGTTAGTGGGTTATTGGATGGAGATCCAATACCCACTAAGGAAGGAGCTCTAGGGTTTTGGTGGCTCTCTATAAATAGGAGGGGAGACTCATGGTTGATAGGCTGTAGCTTTAGCCACCACCGCCTATTCTCCTCCCTCCCTCTGAGCAAGAGTTGCAAATTCAGATTGGAGGAGTTTCACTGCAGAGATCCATCTTATGGATACCGCTAGAGAGGAGGACACTTGACCTCCTTCATCTTCTCCACCCGGATCTGGAATACAGGGATATACGATCTCCTTAGGTAAAATTAATCTCTCTCACATCGTGATTTTTTTATTTTTGTGGTTTTTCTCGTTACCCCAATCTTTTGCACGATGATTTGATCTACGTGGGAAACCGATTGTTGTTTTGATTTTCGCTGCGCATGTGATACACCCGCTGAGGGTTTCGTGCGAAAGATTGGTTTTAAACAGCGTGTGATGAGATTAAATCGCGTAGAATCGTTCTACGCATTCGCAGTAAGAACAGCGGGGAGGAGGGGCGGCCAGCCATGGCTAGCCCCCATGCAAGGCCGGCCACACACGGCGAGGCCGGCTGCAAGGGGTAGCCGGCTGCGACCAAGGCTCCCTATAAGGGGGCGACCGGCCACGGCCAAAACCCCCTTGCAGGGGCAGCCGCCAGCAGGCGCGGTCACCCGCGGGCATGGCTGGCGCCTGCAGGGGCGACGCCTGCAGGCGTAGGCAGGGCCCGCGACCAGGCCGCAGGTGGCGGTTGCCCGCAGCAAGGCCGCAAGGGGTATTCTTATTCTTTGTAAGGTATTCTTCAAGTTTATCATTGCATGTTATTTTATTTATTTTTGATTCCTTTAATTTAGTTGTGCTTTTATGTGTGACTTCTAAATTATGTCATATATCAAAAGCTGAATTATAAATAGAAACCCGATTAAATTTATTTTTATCTTAGACACAAAATAAAGCGTTCATAGCTTTGGCATTTAAGGAGAATATTTGTTTTTCATGATCATTCCAATCATTTATCAGATTGGATGACTTTTAAAAACTATTTTTGATAATATACCATAAATCAAAATCCATCAAAATTAAGAAAATATACATTCTAGTTTTCCAAGAGGTGTAGTCCATCCCGTCCCATTGAATATAGGAGGATGTGTGATGCATTGACTCTCATTAATGCCAAAATAAGTTATTTAACTCGCTTAGGTGTTAAACCAATTGTGTGTAACATGGCTCTGATACCAACTATTAGGATTAAGTTGACACTAAGAGGGGGCAGAGAGTGAATTAGTGCAAGTATTAAGTAACATGGCAGCCACCAGCATGCGCGGCCGCCCGAGGGCCGCAGCGCCTGCCAAAGGGGTGACTGCCCACACCGACGGTGTGCAGCACCGTCGCCTGCGCAGGGGCAGCGGCTACAGCGGCCCAAAGGGGGGGCAAGGTGAGGGCTAGGGCATCCTTTTGAGAAAATGATGATCCTGCCCCTCTAAATTTCAAAATTTTCAAGGACTGTCCACATGTACAATCTTCCAAAAATGCCTTCAATAATTCTGGAAATTTTGAGGACTGTTATCGTGTACAGAATTTCAAAAATGCTCTAAATAATTCTAGAAATTCTGAGGACTGTCCTCTTATCTAGAATTACAAAAATACCCTTGATAATTCTAGAAATTCCGAGTATATCCTGATTTCCAAAAAAATAATTAATTAAATAGTTTAATTAGTTATTATATATATCTAGTAATCCTACATATGATGTGATGTATATGTGATGTATAATGTGGATGGATGATCATGAGTCATGTGTTGTGATGTGTGTAATTGTGATTATTATTAGGCTTACGAGCCTGCGTTTTTCTCATTTATTGTTGGGCCTGCGTGCCTGTGATTATTTGTAATTACATGGAGAGGCGCAACGGGAGTGTGAAGGTACAACTAGGCCCACGATGCCGTGGCAGGAGATCATGACGCATGGTGATACGATGATCTGACGAAATCGATGATGACGAAATCAACAATCACAGGGCATGGAGATGTACCAATGCACACGTAGATCTTATTATGAGTGATTAGGCCCATTGGCTCGGGCTTAATCATATTAGGTGACGGCTCATGATCATCTGGTGTGGCTTGCATATGTGATGTGTTATACACCTGCTAGATATATGTATATATATATTTGCATGCGATGTAGATATATATTAAATATTTATGAGTGTGACATGACATATTAGGAGACCGATACGATATAAAAAATCTCTCCTACGATAATATTAAGTCTGTAAGCGTGAGGCAATAAGATTGACCCATGTGGCCTTCCATCGTTATAGGAAGAAATTGAATCACGACATAGGTTGAGTTGGTCGAGTCCCTCGAGACTCACCTATCTATGTGATCGAGTTCTTGCCTACGACATAGAGATGTCATCGGTGACCTAAGGACATAGTTTGCTTGGTCGAGTCCCTCGAGGGCATATCATCAAATCAGACTCATCTTGTAACAATGGTGGTGACTTAACTAAATATCATGGTTGGTCGAGTCCCTCGAGACCATGATGATTCGGAGGCCAAACGTGACAGGAATCACAAGGAGTTATGATTGGCAAGAGTTGCCTACCTTTTGGGCTTAGTGTAATTGGTCGAGTCCTTCGAGGTTGTACTAAGACACTAATTGGATCCCAATCCCCACTAGGAGTCTGCCGGAGACTTTCGTCTCACGTGTCGAGGGTGTCACGTGATTTGCTAAGAAAATAGTGGGAGTATATTAAGATAGGAGTCTATATCTTAATTAGTATTTTATGTAAAATCTGCATGTTATTTAATTTACGCTATATCTTGTTTGTCGCTTGCAAAACTCCTACATGGCATACGTGATGCCAACTGCCTCATTGGTCCAAAAGCTCCGTAATTTGAGAATTATTCTCATGAAGGAGAAAATCGTATATGTCGTTAACATGATTATGCCCACGTTGGAGGAAAGGATAAGCAAGGATGAGATCTCTCGCTTTGTGAAGTATATAGATAGTCCTAGAGGATAACCTGTGCGTTGATCTTATACTTCAGTCCCTACCAGATTCCTTTTCTCACTTCATCATGAATTTTAACATGAGCAAGTTTGAGGTGACTCTCCCTGAGCTTCTCAATATGTTGAGGGAAGCTGAGAGTACCATCAAGAAGGAGAAGTCAGTTCTCTATATTGGTGAGACAAAAAAGAAAATGAAGGCCAGCAAGACCCTTAAGAAGGGCAAGGGAAAAGAAAGACCAGGTAAGGCAAAGGTTGCCAAGAAATATCCGAGAAAGGACAAAGGACAATGCTTCCACTATAGCCAAGACGAACATTGGAAGAGGAACTATAAGGACTACCTTGTAGAGAAGGCGAGACAGAAGCTTGGAGAAACTTCAGGTATATTCATGATCAGTCTCCACTTGTTAGATTTTCATGATAACACATGAATATTGGATACCGGGAGTGCATATCATATCTGTAATTCGTTGTAAGTTTTGACAAGACCTAGGAGACTGGCTAGAGGCGAGATGGACATCAAAATAGGCAATGGAGCAAAAGTTGTTGCAGTTGCTATTGGAGAGGTCACCCTACATTTGCCTGGTGGAGCTATTATTGCATTAGATGCATGCTATTTTGTTCCCTCTATTATCAAAAATATTATTTCTATCTCTTTGACAATTAGTGGATAGAAATTAGTTTTTGAGAATAATAGTTGTTCAATAATTATGGATGATGAGATCATCACTAGAGGGACCCTTATAACTGGCTTATATATGTTAGACACTTCTCCACATATCATGAATATAAATATGTCTAATAGGAAAAGAGATGAGGTGAATAATGCATGCCTATGACATTATAGGCTAGATCATATACATGAGAAAATGATTCAAAAGTTGTAGAAAGATGGATAATTAGATCCATTTGACTATAAGTCATATGCAACTTGCGAACCTTGCCTTTGTGGGAAAATGACCAACTCTCCTTTTAGTGGAACTGGAGAGAGAGTCACTAAGTTATTGAAACTCATACATAGTGATGTATGTGGCCCCATGTCGACTCAGGCTATAGGTGGTTACTCATCCTTCATTACATTCACTGATGATTTCTCTAGGTATGGACACGTGTACTTAATGAAGTACAAATCTGAGACCTTCGAGAAATTCAGGGAATATAAGAATGAGTTAGAGAACCAAATTGGAAAGAGTATTAATACTCTTCGATCAGATCGAGGAGGAGAGTACTTGAGTACGGAGTTCACCCATTTCCTCAAGGACAATGGGATTCTATCCTAGTGGACACCTTCTTATACACCTCAGCTCAATGGTGTATTAGAAAGGAGAAATCACATGATGTTAGACATGGAGCGGTCCATGATGAGTTTCGCTGACCTACCCGTTTCATTCTGGGGGTACGCTCTAGATACTACAGCTTACCTTCTGAACAAAGTTCCATCAAAGTCGGTAGTGTCTACACCATATGAGATATAAAAAGGAAAGAAGCCCAATCTTAAGATTGCTAAGACTTGGGGCTGTCCTGCACACGTTAGAAGACACAACCCCGATAAGTTGGAATCAAGGACAGAATGGTGCACATTCGTGGGATACCCAAAGGAAACTTGTGGGTATTATTTCTATCATCCCGAGGACCAAAAGGTCTTTGTTGCCAAGAGAGTTGTGTTCCTTGAGAAAGAACACATTCTTGGTGGAAATAGTGGGAGTGAGATAGAATTGAGTGAGGTTGGAGAACCTAGCTCGAGCACCATTCCAGAGCCCGAGTCTGTTCAGGTACCTAACACACAAGTTCCAACTTTATATTGGTCTAATAGAGTATCTCACCCTCCTGAAAGATATGTGAGACATATCAGTGGAGATGACTCTAAGAATGTTGATCCACAAACCTTTGAGTAGGCTATTATGAGTATAGACTCCGGAAAGTGGCAAGAAGCCATGAATTCTAAGATGGATTTCATGTACTCTAACAAGGTTTGAAACGTTGTGGATGCACCTGAGGGTATTGTACCCATCAGCTACAAATGGATCTTCAAAAATAAGATCAGAGTGGATGGAAAGGCAGAGACCTATAAAGCAAGACTGGTAGCTAAAGGATATCGTCAAAGACAAGGAGTTGACTATCACGAAATATTTTCACCTGTAGCCATGCTTAAGTCCATTAGAATTATTTTGGCCATTGCAACACACTATGACTATGAGATCTGACAGATGGATGCCAAAATGACATTCCTTAATGGCAACCTCGAAGAAGAGGTGTATATGATACAACTAAAGGGATTCGTATCCAAAGAAAGTCCAGATAAAGTGTGCAGGTTGCTTAGATCCATTTATGGATTGAAGCAAGCTTCCTAAAATTGGAACATACGATTTGATGAGGTGATCAGATCTTATGACTTTGTTAAGAACGAAGATGAGCCTTGTGTGTACAAGAAGGTAAGTGGAAGCGCTATCACCTTCTTAGTGCTATATGTGGATGACATCCTAATCATTGGGAATGATGTAGGAATGCTCTCCACAATAAAGGCTTGGCTATCTAGAAACTTCTTGATAAGTCGCCAGAAGGAGCTCTATAGATTTTGATCCTTGAGGGGGATCAACCCTTGGAACGTTGTAGGGTTCCTCGCTCCTAGATTCTGTAGAAGACTGAAATAAAATTGATAATTGCTTGATTCAAGAGAGGGGGTAGCTACATCATTTATAGGGATCAAAACCCTAGCCTAAGGGGTGCTTGCCTAAGGAAAATTATCCCTTTGCCCCTCTTATAGCCAACCTACCTTAATAGGAATAGGGGGTGACTAGGTTGGCTCTATAGCTGACCTAAGCAGGGGAAAACTATGGCCAACCAACCCAGTAAGGGAGGACGACCACTAAGCCCTAAGAGCTAATCTAAACCCTAGCCATACTCCTTTATAAGATAGGAGTGGCTTTATTACAATCTAGTAGGGTTTTATTGACTACTTCTAGGGAGATTAGGACTCAACCCTGCTGGAGTACTATCAAATCCGCCCTCTTAAAATCAGGCTTGTCCTCAAGGCTAAAGGTCCATGAACTCAGGGAACCGGGTCTTCAGCTCCTTATAAGCTTGGGTGTCAGTTGAAAGAACTTGAGCTGAGTCGTCGGCTTTAAATTTCTATTTGAGGTGGAATACTTGGAGGATCAACTGTAATTTGAATCTGGTGCACGGATCTGATCTCCAGGTTAGGGCCCCATGTGATCCCCAATTTTACAAGGCCCAAAGAAATAAGGAGACCACTTTCTTGAGGCTTGAATTTCGTGCTGGTGGAGCTGGAGATGAAGGGGGACTTGATCTTTCTCAGGAAACTTTCTTTTGCTCCGTCGTTTGTCAGGGGAAAGTTTCTTTCTTGCATGGGCTACCACATGGTTGCTCTGTAATAGTAGTCGTGCCTTCTTTTGGAGTGAGGACTATCCTCTATTAAAATCTCTAGTGGTGTGAGCCCGATCTGAGTTTGAGGTGGGTAGGAGTGGTAATTTTTCAGGGCCCATTTTTACTTCTTCGTGATGTTGACCATCTTGCATGAGGATAGTGGTGACCCCCACTCTGGATATGTCTGCTCCAATAATTAACACATGGCCACGATTTGGTGTGGACGATATCGTGGTCGTGAGGGCTATAGTTCCACTTGGCCAAGGTGGTGCATCTTTCTTTATAATGAGAGGGATGATGTTCATGCTTCGTTGAGTCCTGCGAATAATCCTTCCCCTTTTTTTATTTTGCCACTAGAGGGGCTCAATTTTCTCACGGTCTTGGGCCGTAGATCGGAGGTCATCATCAAGGAAGTCTTTAAGCATCATGGTCTGATCCTTGGGAAAGTCATGGAAGTCACCTGAGATCTAGAAATGCGCATCAACAACCATGGTGAGTTCAACAGGATGTAACACTTTAGAAGTAGCTTATCTCCAGGGAAAAGGATAGAGGGACGTGTCATAGCGGGAAATAAGCATGGGCGATTAATCCGTGTCTTTGTCATCTCTTGGATGACCCTTTTATCTTTGACCTTCTGAGGTTGTATGAAGCAATCTGGTCGAGCAACAACTGATACAAGTTTCGACCTATTCAGCATAGGGGGGTCGGCCAGCTTCAGAGGAGGTAGTCGGCTCAGTTGGGTGGAGACACCTAAAAATTCAGTAAGCTGTGGGAGTGGTTTTTTCTTCAATCTCATGAAACTCTTGAGTTTGAATTAAAAAACCATTGGATTCTTCTTTTGGTACCCCCTCCAAGTGTGGTGTTGTGGTTGTAGCCGCTGGGCTCCCTCGTAGAATCAATTGCTTTCCTTTTCTGAAAAATTTCATGGTTAGCTTCGAAAAATTCTAGAAAATATCTCCAATCGTGGACAACTAATTAATGCCAAGCACTATATCAAAACCATCAAGAGGGAGGAGGAAAAAATCAGCAACTAGGTCTTGCTCCTGTAGGATCAGTTTTACCCTCCGGTACTTCTGGTTGCACTTCAAAATTTGGTCGTTAGCTATCTTGACTTCAAACCCACTGTAATCTTCTTTTTGGAGCATTAAGTAGGCAGCAACCTTACTACTCATGAAGTTGTGTGTGCTCCCGGCGTCGATGAGGATGATGATGGACTGTTACTCGAGAAACCCTTCGATCTTCAATTTTTGCAAGTTGGTGTAACCGGCTAAGGTAGGGACCGTGCGGGTGGCTGGTTATGGTGTATCCTTCTCCTTGGGCTCGAGAGTCGTATCTTCAAGTTTGGGTTCTTTAGTGGGCACAATCATCAGCGGGTTGGAATAGCCGGCCAATACGTGCACTGCGTAGTTGGCCAGTTGGGATTCTTCCTCCATAGCTTCTTCTTTAGGTTCAAGGACTTCTTCAGATGTTTCATTGTCCTTATCCTCCGCTGGTTCAATCACAAGGAGCTGGCCCTTTTTGCAGTGATGTTCGCAGCTCCACGGTTCATCGCAATGCCAACATAACTCCTTGGCTGATCATTCACGAAGCTCGTCTCTTATCAACTTTTTTGGTGCAGGGGCTTGGATGGCAGCAGAGGGGGCAGTAGGCCTCGGCATGGCTGGTCGGGGAGTGACCCTTGTCCTTCGTACCTCGTGGTTCAATTGTTCTTCCTGGATACGCGCGAAGGAAATCGCCACCATAAGAGTGTACAGTTGTCGCACCTTTACTTCTCCTCGGATCTCCGACTTTAGGCCCTCGATAAAAGTACCTAAAAGTTGTTTCTTAGACCAATTCTCAGTTTGGTTAGATAAATGCTCAAACCTTGTTTGGTATTCTTGTATTGTAAAGGTTTGACGAATCTTTGCCAATTGTCTGTCGATGTTGTTGAAATCAGTTGGTCCGAAGCGGTTTAGTAGCCCTTCCTTGAATCGCTGCCAAGAGAGTCCTCTATGGGTATACTTAAACCAATTAAACCACTAAATAACATCTCCCTCGAGGTGAATGGCAGCAATCTCCACCCGTGTGGCGTCGGCGGTTCGGTAGAACCAAAAATAGCGCTCCGTGCGCAAGATCCACCCGATCGGGTCTCCTTCTTCCCATCTAAGGAAGTCAACCTTCATGCAAGGATTATTGATATCAGAGGTGATGTGGCCATGTTTTTTAGGATCATCTCGTCGATCTGAAGTTTCTCCATGTTGTGATTTCCTCGGGTTCGACAGTCGACCAATGCTGAATTCGGCGAAAAGGGATCGCATCTTCTCTTCCATGCGGTTTCCAAAGGCTTCAAGCTTTGCATCGATTGCCTCCTCTGATGCCATAGTATATGACCCTAGATCTATAATATTGAGATCTTTTTTATGTTATCGGGTTAGTGGCATGAGAATTTTGGAGAAGGGGGTGGCTAGTTGGAAGGTGAATCGGTTTGGATAGAAGTAGGTTACGGTTTAGGACAGATTTGGGGCTACAGTTTTGTGGAGTTTAGGCTGCGAATTGATATGGTTTTAGTGCTATGATAGTAGTAGATAAAGGTGAAGAAAATAGATTTTAGATCTGGGATAGATGACAGCAAAGGTAGGTGTCTCGGTAAGGAAAGTTAGCTAAAAAGGTAAGTGGATCGATAAGGAAGTAGGCTGATTTGGATGGCTGATTTGGGGGGCTATTTGGTTTCGGTTTAGGGTAGGGTTTTGAAGGGTTTTTGGTAAGGATGGTAGGGTTTGGTGATGAGGAAAAGAGAGTCTGAAATCCCATAAAAAATAGCACTCAAATCCGATAGAATTCGACAAAAAAAAGTGCGACGATGTGCAGTCCTTCCGAACAGATTTTACGTCGGAGAAACGATGACTTCTCAACGTAATTTCCAGAGGAAAGTTCAAGGAAATTATACAGAAACCCTTGATTCAGATGTTATTAATGCCAGTAAAAAGTTTGACAAAATTTTGGCAGCATAATAGTAGGGAAATAGGGCAAAAGACGAAAGACAGATTCCTTCATCGTAAAATTCCAGAACTGCGTGATGGTCCAAGATTGCACAAAAAAACCAGTTCCAGAATGAGTTTTTTCATGAAGTTAAATCCAGATGAAATCCAACTTGATCTTGAGAATTGTGTAAAAGTTTCAGTAAAAAAGGATGAACAAAACTTTGGTTTCAAGAGGCCAATAGACGAAAGGCAGGTTCTGCATTGTAAAATTTTAGTACTGTGCAATGAAGAATCACAGTGCTATAAGTCCAAATCCAGAAGGAGTTTTTTCACAAGATTAGTCTTAGATGAAAGCTAAGACAATCTATGAAATTGTATAAAAGTTTCAGCCAAAAAGAATCATTAAAAGTTTAGTTTTAAGAAGCAACAATTGGCTGAAAATTTCTGCAGCGTTTCGCCTTTGCAACGATGATAATGTTTGCGACGAACAAAATTTACAGCGGATAAAATTTGAAAAAAATCTTCAACATATAAAGTAAGGAATCTTACTGTATCGAAGAGACATGGATGATAAAAATATACCAGAATTCCAGATCAAACATAGGGGGAAGTGGCAGACTAATTTGATCTGCTGCTAGGGTGGAAGGTGGAGGCGTGTGTCGTAGCAATTATAGGAATTGCTTGGGAAGGTGGAGGCGTGGATGACAACTACATGGGCAGCAAGATCGCTGCTCTGATACCAGATGATAAGACCACAGAAGGAGCCCTATAGATTTTGATCCTTGAGGGGGATCAACCCTTGGAACATTGTAGGGGTTCCTCCCTCCTAGATTCGATACAATACTGAAATGAAATTGATAATTGCTTGATTCAAGAGAGGGAGCGGCTACATCATTTTATAGGGATCAAAACCCTAGCCTAAGGGGGTGCTTACCTAAGTTAAATTACCCCTTTGCCTCTCCTATAGCCAACCTGCCTTAATAGGAACAGGGGGTGACTAGGTTGGCTCTATAGCTGACCTAAGCAGGGGGAAACTCTGGCCAACCAACCCAGTAAGGGGGCGACGGCCACTAAGCCCTAAGGGCTAATCTAAACCTTAGTCATACTCCTTTATAAGATAGGAGTAGCTTTATTATAATCTAGTTGGGTTTTATTGACTACTTCTAGGGAGATTAGGACTCAACCCTACTGGAGTCCTATCACTTCTCCATAAAAGACTTAGGGGAAGCATCCTATATTTTGGGGATCGAGATCTATAGAGATAGATCGAAAAGGATGGTTAGCTTGTCCCAATCAAAGTACATAAACTCCATTGTCAAAAGGTTTGGCATAGAGAATTCCAAGAGATGTCTTATACCGATGAGACATGGAATATCACTTTCTAGGAGTATGTCCCCAAAGACTCCTGAAGAAAGGACAGACATGGATAAGATACCTTATGCCTCAGCGATAGGGTCTATCATGTATGCGATACTATGTACCAGGCCTGATATAACACATGCTCTAAGTATCATGAGTAGGTATCAAGCAGATCCAGGTTTAGAAGGGCTACACAGACTCAAGTTTTCGGTCTGATATTAATGATAACAAGTCAAATTTAAGGTATGTTTTCACTATGAATGGAGGAGTAGTAAGCTAGAAGAGTTCCAAGCAAGATACTACTGCTGACTCGACCACAGAGGCGGAATACATTACTGTACTAGAAGCAGCAAGACGAAGGGGTGTGGATGAAGAAGTTCATCAAGGATTTGAGAGTCATACCAAGCAAGGTGGAGCTGACTCCCATATATTGTGACAGCGACAGGGCGATTACTCTAACAAAGGATCTCAGGTCTTAACAGAATTATTCTGAGGAGGTTCCATCTGATTAGAGCGATCATGACCCAAAAAGATATAGCAATAGAAATAGTTCCATCCGAAGATAACATTGCAGATCCATTGACGAAGCCGTTGGCTCAGATTATATTTGAGTGTCACAAGGGTCTGATGGGGATCAGACACATTGGTGATTGGCTTTTCGTCAAGTGGGAGATTGCTGGTTACAGGTGCCCTGTAAGCCAATCACATGAGTAATGACACGTGTGACACGCTGTGTAATCTTTTGCTTCTGATTAATATTGGCATATTCTCAGATTATATTATTTGTTACATATATATTGTGATGTCCTTGGTTCTGTGCAATAGGAATCGGATCATGATGAGATCACGATAATAAGATCAATTCACCTTTAAACACAGATCATAAATAATCCCGGTCATAGGTTACTCAAGAGGGATATTAAGATAACTGGATAGATCGGTGTACTATATACCCGTCCATTTGATGGAGGTGGTTGGTCTCATAGCCACTTGTGTGGAGACACTAAGGATATAGTACAGGTGCTCATTAGAGAATGAGTTCACTGATTGATCCACTTATGGAATGTTGTATGGTTAATGATACCTAATGTCAGAGAGTAATTCCATAGTCCCAATTGTGTATCTGGTCCTTAGACTTGAGACACCAAGGATGCCTTGTATGAGTACTCCTTTCTTTGACGCCAGACTTATAGGTTTGGAAAGTTCCAGATCTGGTACAACTGGTTATCGGGATTGGTAGCCAACCTTACGAAGATAATTGAGTGTCAATAGAGGATCATCCACTCTCGGTATCACGAGAGAAATATCTCATATATGCTTGCTCAAACAAATCCCTGGCCAGGATCATTCGGATTGAGAGATGAGTTTTCCGGTAGAATCCGAATAGAGCAAGACAAATTGATTCCGTATGTGACCTGACAGTACCATGTCCAATATATGGTCTCTGGGATATTATTTAGATGAGAGATTATAGATACATAGTAACTGTTGACAGACAGGTCTGATGGATTTGATCCCCCCTGTACCGTCTGGGGACTATGGCATAGTGGCCTAGTACGTCCATAGTCGATAAGTCGAGTGAATTATTATGGGGATAATAATTCATTATATCAGAGGAGTTCTGATGGGAATGACTCATGGCCAGCTCGATATCAGGCCTAGAGGGTCACACATATATGGTGGATGCTTCAGCGTATAGAGGATTGGATGAAGATCCAATTAGCCCATATTCTCATTAGATGAGATCCTATATTAATGGGCTCCTTCATTAAGGCCCAATTATAGGCCTAAGGAGATAGAGATCCAATAGTGCAAGGTTAGTGGGTTATTGGATGGAGATCCAATACCCACTAAGGAAGGAGCCCTAGGATTTTTGTGGCTCTCTATAAATAAGATGGGAGACTCATGGTTGATAGGCTGTAGCTTTAGCCACCACCTCCTATTCTCCTCCCTCCCTCTAAGAAAGAGTTGCAAGATCAGATTGGAGGAGTTTCGCTGTAGAGATCCATCGTGTGGATACCTCTAGAGAGGAGGACGCTTGACCTCCTTCATCTTCTCCACCCGGATATGGAATATAGGGATATACGATCTCCCTAGGTAAAATTAATCTCTCTCACATCGTGATTTTTTTATTTTTATGGTTTTTCTCGCGACCACAATCTTTTGTACGATGATTTGATCTGTGTGGAAAATTAGTTTTTGTTTTGATTTTCGCTGCGCATGTGATGCACCCGCTGAGGTTTGCCAACAGAACGTTCGGCTGAAATTGGGTAGCGCTAGGACCGGCGTTGTCGTCATGGCGGGCTTGAGTCTTTCAAAGGCTGCAAAGGCTTGATCCGACCACGAAAAAGAGTCCTTCATGAGTAGAGACGTGAGTGGGACACTAATCTTGCCATAATATCTCATGAACTTCCGATAGTAGCCCGTGAGTCTAAGGAAGCCACATAGTGATTTTACGTTTGTATGTCTCGACCATCCTTGCATTACCTTGATCTTTGTCGGGTCTACCACCACTCCATCCTCTGATATAATGTGCCCTAGATACTCCACTTTATGCTGTAAGAAGCTGCACTTTGACTGTTTAACATAAAGAGTATTCTCTCGAAGAATGGTTAGAATAGTTTGTACGTGCTCAAAATGTATATCAAGCTTAGGGCTATAAATGAGAATATCATCAAAGAATACCAATACGAACTTACATAGAAACCTTCGAAAGATGTCAGTCATCTAGCTTTGAAAGGTAGAAGAAGCGTTTGTAAGTCCGAAAGGCATTACCAAAAACTTATAGTGGCCGTTATACATGCAGAATGCAATTTTCAGAATATTTTTAGTGCATATCGAATCTGATAGTATCTGGATCGGAGATCCAATTTAGTGAAGACTCGGACTCCTTTTAATTCATCCAAGAGTTTATCTATGACTAGAATAGGGTATTTGTCCTTGACGGTGATGGTGTTTAGAGCCCGGTAGTCGACGCACATCTGCCACGTACCATCCTTCTTGCACACTAGCAACACCGGTGAGGAGTAAGAGCTACAACTCGGTCGAATCACCCCGGTGTCAAGCATCTCTTTAACAATATTCTCGATCTCATCCTTTTGCAAGTGAGGATAGCGGTACGGTCATAAATTTGCTGAAGGTTTACCTGGCAAAATAGGAATGCGGTGGTCATGCGGCTAGTTAGGGGGTAGCTCGCATAGCCCCGATTAAACATCCGCGAATTCATCCAGCAAAAGGGCAAGCTTAGGATCTGAGTTTTGTACATTCTCCTCCTTAGATGGCTGTTGGATATGCATCAAGAATCCACCATATACTTTATGCAAAACTTTTTCGATTCGTTGCGACGAAACGGTGGAAATATCGCTCCCGCGCTTGCCTCGTAATATGACTTGTCTCCCTTTGCAATAAAATTTCATGATTAATTTAGAAAAAATTCAGAAGATATTATCTAGCATTGTGAGCCATTCGATCCCAAGTATGGCTTCATAATCATCGATGGGTAGGAGGAAGAAATCAACTACCACTTCTTGGTCTTGGAGGAGTAGTTTCACCTGTGGGCACCGTTGGTCGCAATTGAAGATTCGACCGTCGGTGACCTTTACATCGAATTTGTTGCAACCTTTGATTTGAAGCACCAAATGTGTAGCAACCTTACTATTGAGAAAGTTATTTGTGCTACCTGTGTTGATGAGAATGGTGATGGGTTGCTGTTTTAGAAGTCCTCCAACTTTCATCATCTGCGGGTTGGAGTAGCCGGCCAATGCGTGCACTACGTAGTCGGCCGGTTGGGACTCTTCCTCCATGGCTTATTCTTTAGGTTCAAGTACTTCTTTATATGGTTCATTATCCTCATCCACCACTAGTTCAATCACAAGGAGTCGGCCCTTCTTGCAGCGATGGTCTCTGCTCCACGGTTCATCACAGTGCCAACACAATCCTTTGGCCGATCGTTCACGAAGCTCACCCATCGTCAATTTTTTTGGTGCGGGGGCTCGGATGACAGTAGAGGGGGCTGTAGACCTCGGCATGGCTGGTCGGGGAGTGACCCTTGTCCTTTGTGCCTCTTGGTTCAATCGTTCTTCTTGAATACGTGCAAAGGAAATCACCGCCATAAGAGTGTATGGTTGTCGTGCCTTTACTTCTCCCCGAGTCTCCGACTTTAGGCCCTCGATGAAAGTCCCTAAAAGTTATTTCTCAGACCAATCTATAGTTTGGTTAGATAAACATTCAAACCTTGTTTGGTATTCTTGTATTGTAGAGGTTTGATGAATCTTCGCCAATTGTCCATCGATGTTGTCAAAATCAGTTGGTCCGAAGCAGTTCAGCAGTCCTTCCTTGAATCGTTGCCAAGAGAGCCCTCCATAGGTGTGCTAAAACCAATTAAACCACTGAATAGCATCTCCCTCGAGGTGGATGGCAGCAATCTCCACTTGTGTGGCGTCGGCGGTTTGGTAGAATAGAAAATAGCGCTCCGCGCGCGAGATCCACCCGATCGGGTCTCCTTCTTCCCATCTAGGGAAGTCAATCTTCATGCGTGGATTGTTGGGTTCAGAGATGATGTGGCCACATTCTTGAAGATCATCTCGCCGATCTGAAGTTTCTTCTTGCTGTGATTTCCTCGGGCTCGACGGTCGACCAATGCTGAATTCGGCGAAAAGGGATCGCATCTTTTTTTCCATGCGATTTTCAAAGGCTTCAAGCTTTACATCGATAGCCTCCTCTGATGCTATAGTATACACCTCTAGATCTGTAATATTGAAGTCTTTTTTTTGTTGTCGGGTTAGTGACATGAGAATTTTGGAGAAGGGGGTGGCTGGTTGGAAGGTGAATCGGTTTGGATGGGAGTAGGCTGCGGTTTAAGGCTGATTTGGGTGGCTGTTTGGATTCAGTTTAGGGTAAGGTTTGGAAAGGTTTTTAGTGAGGATGGTAGGGTTTGGAGATGAGACCAAAATCCCACAAAAAATTGCACTTAAATCTGATAGAATTCGGCGAAAAAAGGTGCTACAATGTGCTGTCCTGCCGAACATATTTTACGTCAGAGAAACGATGACTTCTCAACGTAAATTCCAGAGGAAATTTTAAGAAAATTATGCAGAAACCCTTGGTTCAGATTTTTTTAATACCTATAAAAAGTTTGACGAAATTTTGGTTGTGTAACATTAGGGAAATAGGGCAAAAAGATGAGAGGCAAATCCTTCATCGTAAAATTCCAACACTACGTGATGTTGAAAGATTGCACAAGAAAACCAGTTCCAGAAGGAATTTTTTCTAGAAATCAATTCCAGATGAAAGCCAAGTTGATCTTTAGAATTGTGTAAAAATTTTGGCCAGAAAGGAGAAGAAATAAATCAGTTTCAATAGGCAAAAATACAGATAAAAATTTCTGCAGCATTTTACCTTCGCAACAATGATAACGTTTACGATGAACGAAATTTACAGTGTATAAAATTTGAGAAAAATCTTCAATGTGTAAAGTAAGGAATCTTGTAGTATTGAAAAGGCATGGATAATAAAAATATATCATATTTTCAGATCACGTAGGGGCGACAGCAGATAGATGGATCTGCGGCTTGGTGGTCGACGGTGGATAGAGGCGACGTCAAAAGCAATTGTGAGAATTTCTTGGGAAGGTGGAGGTGGCTGAGATGGCTACAAGACAGTAAGAATGCCACTCTGATACCATATGATAGAACCCAGAAGGAGCTCTATAGTTTTTGATCCTTAAGGGGGATCAACCCTTGAAACGCTGTAGGGGTTCCTCCCTCCTAGACTCGGCACAAGGCTAAAATAAAATAGTCGATTACTTGATTCAAGAGGGGGGTGGCTACATCTTTAAATAGGAATCAAAATCCTAGCCTAAGGGGGTGCTTGTCTAAGTAAAATTATCCCTTTGCCCCTCCTATAGTCGACCTGCCTTAATAGGAACAAGGGGCAGCTAAGTTGGCTCTATAGTCGACCTAAGCATGGGAAATCCTAACCGACCAACCCAGTAAGGGGGCGATGGCTACTAAGCCCTAAGGGCTAATCTAAACCCTAACATACTCCTTTATAAGATAGGAGTAGCTTTATTATAATCTAACAGGGTTTTTATTGACTTGTACTAAGATGATTAGGACTCAACCCTACTGGAGTCCTATTAGGATGATCATGATAATATGATTAAGCCTGAGCAAAAGGGCCTAATCATTGATAATAGGATCTATGTGTGCATCGACACATATCCATGCAATGTGATCATTGATCTTGTCATCATCGGTTGCGTCGGATCCTCGCCGCATCACCATGCATCGTGATCTCCCGCCATGACATTGGGTCCCGCTGTCACCTCCAGGCTCCCGTTACGCCTCTTCATGTAATTATAAAATAATCACAGGCACGTAGATCCGATAATAAATGAGAAAAATAAAGGCTCACAAGTCCTAATAATAATAATAATCACATGTACACACATCACATCACATGGCTCATGATCATCCATCTGCATCATACATCACATCTATAAATCATATCACATGTAGAGTTACTAGATATATAATTAATTAAAATTTTTAATTAATTATTTTTAGAATTTCTAGGATACCCGACCATAGGGTTTCTAAAATTACAGCTTGGGACTCCTTGTGCAACTAGGAAACCCTAGTCGCTAGGACTCCTCTTGCGGCTAGGAATCCTTAGCCACAAGGAAAACTTGGGAGGTTAGGAAACCCTAGCCCCCTGTTAGAACCCTTGCAGATTCTAAGCTTGGGGTGATCTCTATAGGGGATCGGCCTCCTTAGAACTCTATACGGGTTCCACCCTCCAGGTTGCTGCTCAAAGGCTACTGAAAGGATTCATCTATTCATAAGGAAAAGAGGATGGTTATAAGGCTATTTATACGCCTTCTAAACCCTAACTTCTAATAAGGCTCCTACTCCAAGACTCGTACTCCTAACAACTCCTAATGATTCTTTAAAAAGCAACCTCCAATCGACCATCTAGGGGTGGCCGGTTGCTTATTAATTCCTAATCCAACTCTAACTTAACCCCACCTCAACCAACCCCTCTTTAACTAGGATAAGTGGTGGCTAACAAGGGTTACACATGCCCTATACTTCCCTTAAAATATCTTCCCTCAAATATCCTAACCTAGCCGGCCTCTTCATCTCTTTAGTAGGGGTCGGCTAGATAGGATTTACATGTATGCCCCTTTCAATGTAACTAAATTAGGACTCCACTAGCTAGAGTCCTAACAGACCCGCCCTCTTCAAATCAGCCTTGTCCTCAAGGCTAACGCTCCATGAATTCTGGAAATTTGATCTTCGAGTCATCATAGTTCTCCTAAGTGGCATCTTCTGCTGGTAGGTTCGCCCACTATATTAGCACTTTAGTAGTGGGTCATCGTTGGTGAGTTACAATCCGTCGATCAATAATGGCACTCGGCTAGGTCTAGAGCTCTCCTTGGGCAGTCATATCTAGTAGGTGGCTTTGAGCTGTCTCATTTTGTCCCAACTTGAGCTTCAAGCATGACACATGGAAGACTGGGTGGATTTAAGAGTTGACGGGTAAGTCCAATTTGTATGTTACTACTTTGATATGCTCCAAAATATAGTAGGGTCCATAGAACTAAGATGAAAGCTTCATGGATGCTCTGGTCTGGATCGATGTTTGTTTGTATAGCTGGAGCCGTAAAAAATCCAATCACCTACTAAAAATTCTTTTTCGCCTTTATGTTGATCATATTATTGTTTCATCCTCTCTTGAGCTACAGTGAGATTATCTTTTAGCAACTTCAACATTTTGTCTCTGTCCTGTAGTTCTCTGTCTACTTGTTCTACTTTAGAGGTGCCCAATACATATTTTGGGATTACAGGGGGAGGTTGGTCATACATAGCCTCATAGGGAGTACATTTTGTGAATGAATGATAAGTTATATTATACCACCACTCGGCCTAGGGAAGCCACTTTATCCACTCTTTTGGTCAGTCACTGGTGAAGCATCTGAGGTATGTCTCCAAGCACCTATTCACGACTTAAGTCTAGCCGTCGGTTTGTGGGTGATATGTTGTAATCATCTTTAGTTTAGTGCCCTGCATCTAGAATAATTCTTTTCCTTATGATGAGGGCAGCCCTTCGATAAAGTCCATTGATATATCGGTCTATATTGAGTCTGAGATGGATAGAGATTGCAACTTTTCAGGGCTTGCCACTGTTTCACCTTTATGTCGCTAACATACATCACATTGTGCTATAAATTCAGTAATAATATTTTTCATCCCTACCTAATAAAATTTTTGCTTAATTCTCTTATAGCTTTTAAGGAACCCGGAGTGGCAATCGTGGGTGTGGAATGCATCTGTTGAAGGATGGTCTTTATGCAAATAGAATTCAGCACAAGCATAATGTATCCCTTATAACACTAGTCTTTTGAGTCCCAAGTGTAATGAGCCACGAAGCTTGGCTCTTCCTCTAATTTTTTTATGATCTTACTGGTCTCTGGATCATCTTGTTATTCCCTCTTAATATCCTCAAGGAAGTCGCTGGTCAAAAGTGAAATGGCCAAAAATTCAGCTTGCTCGGGTAGCCACGAAGTGCATTTGTAAAAAAATTATCTTTCCCCTTTTTGTCAGTTATTTTATAATCATATCCAAGAAGGTTTGTTACCCATTTTTGTTGCTCAGGAGAAGATATCTTCTACTCCAAGAGATATTTTAGGCTCTTATGGTTAGTCTTGATTTGAAAGCGTCGCCCGATCAAGTACGGTCTCCATTTTACCACCGTATGCACAATCGCAAGCATATCCTTATCGTAAATAGTCATCTTGAGATGGGAAGGAGATAATGCATTACTAGTATAAGCTAAGGGGCGGCCATCTTGCATTAGTACAGCACCAATTCTGACTCTGGATGCATCAGCTTCAATAACAAAAGTCTTGTCGAAGTTGGGTAGTGCTAGTATGGGTGTTGTCGTTATTGCGGTTTTAAGTTCGTCGAAGGCGGTGGAGGCTTTGTCCGACCATTGAAATGCATCTTTTTTCAGCAAGGAAATGAGGGGTGCACTGAACTTTTCATAGTTTTTCACGAACTTACGATAGTAGCCTATTAAACTGAGAAAGTCGTGCAGCGATTTTATATTCCTCAGGGTCAGCCAGTTCTGCATTACTTCAAATTTAGAAGGTTCCACCACCATTCCTCTGATATGATATGCCCAAGATATTCCACCTTTTGTTGAAGAAAGCTGCACTTCGATTTTTTGACAAAAGGAACATGCTCTCGAAGAATCATCAAAACAAGTCGTAAGTGCTGAAGATGACTTTCAAGAGAAGGGTTGTAAATAAGGATGTCATCGAAGAAAACCAACACAAACTTACGAAGATAACTTCAAAAAATATCATTCATAAGACTCTGAAAGGTAGAGGGAGTATTAGTGAGACCGAAGGGCATTACCATGAATTTGTAGTGGCCATTGTGCATCTGAAAGGAGGTCTTCAGTATGTCTTCTTCACACACTCGTATTTGATGATATCCTGATCGAAGGTCCAACTTTATGAAGATTCGTGCTCCCTTTAATTCATCAAGCAATTCATCTACTATTGGAATAAGGTACTTGTCCTTGATGGTTATGCCGTTGAGAGCTCGGTAATCAACACACATTCACCATGTTCCGTCCTTATTTCATACGAGGAGCACCGGTGAAGAGTAGGGGCTGCAACTTGGCCGAATAACTCCTATTTTAAGCATCTCCCTTACAATCCTTTTTATTTCATCCTTATGGAGATGAGGATACCGATATGGCTGAGTGTTTGCTAGAGGTTTACCCGGAAGAATCGGTATATGATTATCGTGCCAGCGGTTAGGAGGTAGGCTACATGGTTCATCAAATACATCTGAAAATTCAGCAAGGGAAGTAGGTTTGGGTCTTCAAATTTGGTTGGCTCCCCCTTGAATTTTTGCTCAAGTTGTACCAAGAAGCCACTACATATCTTGTGTAAAACTTTCTCCATCGTCGTGTGCAAATCTTTGATACGTCGCTCCCCCATTTGCCGCGCAGCACCACTTGTTTTCCTTTACTGCAAAATTTCATGATTAATTTCAAAAAATTTCAGGAAACCTCACCTAATGTCGTCATCCATTCAATGCCAAGCACGGCCTCATAGTCATCAAAGGGAGGAGGAAAAAATATACAATTATCTCTTGATCCTGCAGCAAAAGCTTCACCCACGGGCATCGGCAGCCACACTTCAAAATTCGTCCGTCGGCAACCTTAACGTCAAACTTGCTACAATCCTTGATAGGTAAGGCTATCTGAACAGCAACCTTGATGTTCATAAAATTATTAGTGCTCCCAGTGTCAATAAGAACGATGGTCGGTTGTTGCTTCAGAAGTCCTCCCACTTTCATCATTTGCGGGTTCGCGTAGCCGACAAGAGAATGCATCGTAATATCAACTGGCTATTGTTCTTCATCCATGACTTCTTCCTCATGCTCCTGGACCTCCTCCTTCACATCTTCAAGAGGTTCAATCAGTAGGAGGTAGCCCTTTTTGTAGCGATGATCGTAGCTCCACTACTCATCGCAATGCCAATAAAGACCTTTTGTTGATCGATCACGTAGTTCTTCTCTTGTCAATTTTTTTGGCGGTGAAGGATGGCTGGGAATAAAAGGGGGTTTCTATGCCGTGGGCCTAGAAGTGTTTCTCATCCTCCAAGCATCTTGGTTGAGCCATTTTTCTTATATTCGGGCGAAAGAAATTATAGTTGTCACGGTACGGGGCTGTCGTGCCTTAACTTCCCCTTTTATCTCTGGCATGATCCTTCGATGAATGCTCCTAACAATTATTGGTCAGTCCAATCACGAGCAAGGTAGGATAGCTTCTCAAACCTGGTTTGGTACTCTTGAATTATAAAGGATTGTCAAATCTTTGTGAGTTGGCTGTCGATATTTTCATACTCTGTAGGTCCGAATCGGTTCAGTAGTGCATTCTTAAATTGATTCCACGTCAGAGCCTGATGATTATATTTCAGCCAATTATATCATTGAATAGCACCTCCTTCAAGGTGAATTACAGTGATGTCTACCATAGAATCATCGAAGGTTCTGTCACGGACAAAAAATATAAACAAGGTGTTCGATGTAATGCTCATGTTTGTCCGTGTTCTTTGATTTTTGTACATACTTTATACAACAAGTAGCGGGCTTGCAGTAGGCTTGGCAGCCCTCGTTTGGTTAACTTTCATGGATGATTTTAGCTTGTAAATGAGAATTATGTCATGTAGGCACTTGTGGGGACTTCGATCTATAATGGACCTTGAACCTTTGTGTGCAACTATTCAGAGCTTGTAAAGTCCATGGTTGTAATTTGTATTGGCTATATAAAGTGTTTGCTAAAGCTGTTGCTTATGAATCCTATGGGAAGTGCTTCCTCTAACACGTTTTCTCTTTTGTAGGCCCTAAGGAACCCTAAGAGGTTTCGGGGAGGCTGACCTTTACGGACGAACTCGCAAGGGTGCCACACGACTTAGGCAAAACTAGTTAAGTCCGTGACATTTTGGTATTAGAGCGGGACAAGCACACGCAGAAACACTTGTCATACAAACGTGGGGGTCCTAGCTAGACTGCGTAGAGGGCAGCTAGCACGTGCGATCGTTTGGGAGAAACGGACATGGAGATGTAGTGAAAGGAGTTGCTAAGAGGAGCGGGCATCCTTAATTGGCATTCAGAGGAATGGTCAACCCTTTGTGCGAGAGGCACCACGAGGACAAGCAAGCTAGAAAGAATGTGTAGCACACAATGGTTGTGATGACTGAGTTCGAGCTACGGCTCAATGTTGGCAACCAAGTTTGATGGTGCTCAAGGCAAGCGAGACGCTTGGTAAAAGATGAGACCGTGTAAAGTGGAATGTGTTGCTCAACGACCGAAAGAGTTATGCAAAGCTCACAAGGGTGAGGGGAATTGCTAACTCGAAGACTTCAGTATTCATACAAGGGCTTGTACGGACGATAGAGTGCTCATGGCTATCCCAAGGCAACCGGAACTCGGTGCCATGGAGCATTGAAACTTTATCTTTGGAATGGAATGGATACGTCCGTAAGAAACTGAAGTTTGCAATACGTTCAGCACGTTGATAGGCCTTGAAGGGTGCAGCGGGGGCTGTATTAGTGATGAGTCACAATCTAGCAAGCGCATTTGCGGGGGCAAAACAATGCACAGATTGTTTAGTAAGACGGAGTAGTCCAAGGGGATGGTGGTCTCTGAAACTTCCAGAGGGAAGAATGCAAAGAGGAAAGTTGTTCCAATAAGATAGATATTCAGGAGGGATAGGTCCTGGTTCTCCAGAGGAAGAATCATGTGCAGCAAACTACACATGTTGAGGAAGAGTACCACAAGATAATATTTCTATAAAGCTCAACAGATCGAGCGAGTAATGCGGAGTCATTGTATGATGTCGAATGAAATAATGCATTGGTGGATGCATTGTGAGATTAAGTGGGGGAGTGACAATGACAACATCATACAAAGGCACACTTAGAGTCAACATGGAAATCGAACTCAATAGAGGGCAGACTCGTGAGGGCCACCATCAATTCAATGCAAATTGAGAGGCTAAGCAACTTGGGTGGAACTTGGTGAAGTATCCACACCACATGAAGGGAGCCGACGTAGAAAATGGAAACATGGAGCGGAAGCACAGAGCTTTCCTTGGACAAAGGTTAAGGACATGAACTCTTATAGAGACAAGAGTGAGATTATGTCGTTCCATAGGTTCTTCATTTTGATGGGGCAGACTCATTTTGCATGGTGTCAAAAATGAAATGAGCTTCAAGGCACATATACTTTATCTCAGAGAAGCATTTGATAGAGGAACTAAGGTGATTCTACTTACGGAGCGAAGTTGGGATCAAAAGACCTTCATAAGTGGGCACTCTTGAAGAATATGCCACAGTACTGCCATTCGAGTTGTCATGAAGGAAGTGGTGCACAGTGGAGATTATGCTGGTGGAGGATAGAGGTCTAGAATCCAGACAATGGTGCACTAATTTTAGCGAAGTCTAGGGACTTCGAGAGCTACTAGGTGATGGACTGCCCTAGAGTGATGCTTCGTTCAAGTGTGACCCGAGAATAGGTGGGCGAAGACGAATTACCGAAGGAGCGAGCACAATCGGAGGTGGTGGAGGCCCTACGATGTGTTGGCAGAGGCCAAACAGGGAGAGATCGTAGTCCGAGTTCATCACATATGAATCTGAATGCAATAGAGATGTCACCAGGAGGCGACATTGTGCAACGGATCGTGGTGGAATAGTTCACAGCAATACAACACACGCGGAGATGTCCCGTGAGTGACATGATCATGCAGAGGTATGATCAGGAGCTACCGAGAGCTCCACTTCGATGAACAATACAACAGAAAGAAGGGTTGTGGATTCAAGGAGTGAGTGTCATGGTACCGCAACGACGGGTCTTCCGTGTGTGCACATTGAATCTTGCATCAGATGAAAGCCTTGGTTATCAGCATATGGTGGCTGTGTACTACCGAGGAAAAATTCTGAGTGCAAGTACCAAAGAGTCACATGGAGGGGACCTGATCATACAGAGGTATGATCAGAGCGACTGGAGAGTTGGACTGCTCCAGTGCTTATATTCGCTTAAGGGAGCCCCGCAAGTCAGAGAACAAGACCGAGTAAACGAATGTTGCTACCAAGGAGGCTAAGGAGAACAGAATCAGTGCGAGCCCTGTAAAAAGATGGAGGAGGTCATGCATGGGAGTTGTAGTATGTCTTTCCAACAACCAAGGGAAGCTGCTTGGAGAACATAGAGGTGTTGAAGTAGGTGGTCGAAAGGGGCGAGGAAACAACGAAGAGTCTAGAGGAGCTTAGCTACCCAAAAGCTAAGCGTCGGTTAGAAAAGAGGTGGACTAGGAGGAGTGCTATAGTGCCACAAAGGCGGATCTACCAATTGTGAAGAAAGGGACGCAGATGCAAGGCAATGGATAGTAGGGTCATAAGCTCGACAACGCCATGATACCACAGAGGTGGGACTTCCGTGGATTTATCAATCCCTTGCTCTCATGGAGGGAGAGCATTGGTTATAAAAGGGGTCGAGGAGGTGGAGAAGACAGATGCAAACTCCAAGTATTAAGATAAGGTGAAAGGACAGAGGCCAAGGAACTTCATAAGACCAGTGTCGACGAGCTTCTCATCAAGATAGCCAAAAGTGAGGGACTTCAGGTTGATGCAGGCGTGCTTGACTAAGGAACAAAGTAGGCAGTACGTGATACTATACATTTTCTACTCATAGGAGTAGGCGACAAAGGTGATGGAGAAGATGGTACAATCCCAGAGGCGACTAGAACTATCGAAGACTTACTCCAAGTTGGGAGACTCCAAGTTGCTGTAAACTTTTTTGCTCTTTTCGGATAAAACTTTTTGTATTCCAGAAGCTCGATGGTAGTGGGAAGACGAATTACAATAGCTAACTCAACACAAGGAGTGTAAACACTTCGAGTGCTTCGAAAGTGTGAGCAATGAGCAGGTGAAATGCTAGTAACCAGCTCAACACATGAAGTACAACCTCGAGGAGGTGGGCAAAATTAAGTAACATTTGCCTTCTCAACTCAAGAGAATCGACGAAACTAAGTACCCTAGTTCTCTTATCTTGGGGAAGCGAGCGAAATCAAGTAACCTTGCCTTCTCAACTTAAAGGGAATGGGCAAAATTGAGTACCCATGTTCTCTTATTTATCCAACAGAGGAGCTCTACACAAGTTTAGTGACATTTCGAGGAAAGCTTATGGAAGATAATAGTTATAAAATCCTCACCATGGTGATCAATACTACTGAGAGTAGATTGTCCACTACATTTCCCAATAGAATGCTAATCGAAACTGAGAGTGACATGAACCTACTTGGAAGTGACAACTAAAATTGAAGAATGATCATTGACCGAATCTTGTGGAGGAAGGACCTTAAAAACTTCAAAGTCTGCTAAGCGATGCTCATTAAAACTCCAACAAGCATCCATCCAGTTTAAGCAACATGAGACTATTGAAATACTAACGCATAATAAAGGAATATATTTTCCTTCATCAGAAGGATCCACAGAAATCAACAAGGATCAGCACAGCTCAACCAACCCCACACAATAGTCAATCATTAGTGAGTTGAAGCAGCATGACAGATCAGAGTTCGATTACTCAACAATAGCAGCAGAGAGCAACTGGGAGCCAAGGGGCATGTTGCAGCCAAAGCAGAAGATTGAAGATTCAGCAAAAGGTGAGGAGATGCAGTATCTACAACAGCTTCAACGAGGACGTCGAAAGAATAAGTGGGGGAGAATGTCACAGATAAAAAAATATAAAAAAGGTGTTCGATGTAATGCTCATGTTTGTCCGTGTCCTTCAATTTTTCTACATACTTTGTACAGCAAGTAGTGGGCTTGCAGAAGGCTTGGTAGCCCTCGTTTGGTTAACTTTCATGATCGATTTTGGCTTATAAATGAGAGTTGTATCATGTAGGCACTTGTGGGGACTTCGGTCTATAATGAACCTTGAACCTTTATGTGCAATCGTTCAGAGCTTGTAAAGTCCATGGTTGTAATTTGTATTGACTATATAAAGTGTTTGCTAATGCTATTGCTTGTGGATCCCGTGGGAAGTGCTTCCTTTAACCCATTTTCTTTTTTGTAGGTCCTAAAGGACCCTGGGAGGTTTTGGGGAGGCTGACCTTTGCGGACAGACTCGTAAGGGTGCCGCATGACTTAGGCAAAACAACTAAGTCTGTGACAGTTTGGTAGTAGCAAAAATAGCGTTCGGCACACGTAATTCACCTGTCGGGTCTCCTTCTACCCATCGAGGGAAGTCTACCCTCATACGTGGCTGTAGCATATCTAAGGGTTATCCCTCCTTCTTGGTAAGCCTCTCTGAGCTCTCCCCTTGCTGAAATTTGGTTGGGCTTGGTGGCTATCCAATTTTGAATTTCGCAAACAAAGTGTGTTGTTTGTCCTCCAAGTGTGATTCAAGCCGCGATTCAAGCTGAGATTCCAATGCCTTAAATTTGGCATCAATTGGATCTTAAGAAGCCATAGCATATGCCTATAGATCAAAGATGCCCTTATCTTTTTTTTGTTGATGGGTCAATGGCATGGGGTGGTGGAAGGTTCGGATAATAGATCGGTGATAGAAGGGTTCGGCTGTAATGGTTTACTATTTTAGGCTACAGTTTTTTAACGTTGTTAGGGTTATAAAAATAGGTTATGATAGCTTTGTCTTAAGGCTAGAGGGATGCCCTAAAGACATCTTGGTTGGTGGTAGCAAGGTGGCTAGGGTTTGGTGGGTTACGGAGAAGAAAAAAGACAAAGGTGCAACAGCAGATTTTTCGTCAAAAAAATTCCAACAGTGAAGACACAATTTTTTCCAACAATTCTCAACAAAAATTCTAGTAAAACTTAAGGGGAATCTACTGGTAAGGGAGAGGTGATGCCATCAAAAATTTCATGGAAGGAAATGACGGCAAGAGGTTCAGCAAAATCAAAGATCACGGAAAGGTACTGTAGTAGATTTTTACGTCTAAAGTGCAATAGTTTAGACATAAAAGATCAGCAAGTTATATTAATAATTTTTCAACGAAACTAAAGGAAAATCTAAAGTTAGGAAGTGCTAAAGCCGTAGAGATTTGGTTAGTAAAAATACAGCAGCAAGATCAATTAGGCAAGGTTATGCGGTTGAAATTTTGCAGCGTAACTTTCATCGTAGAGATGGAAACTTTGCGATGAAAAGTTTGTGCATCAAAATAGGAATTAATTTTTTTTTAGTTTTGAATAAGGATAACTAAATTGTAGCAATAGTAAGGTAGGAAACCAGAACCTGTTGCAATTCACGGAGATTAAAGGATGATTCATGGTGGTGGAGATGATAGCGGAATTCGGCAACGATCTTTAAGCAATTGTCGGAATTACCTTGGGCAACTGTGGAAGGATGATGGATGGCTATGGAAGGGTAGCGAGATGCTAAGAATGCTACTATGATACCAAGTACTAGAACCCTTACATATTCTAAGCTTGGGATGATATCTATAAGGGATCGACCTCCTTGGAACTCTATAGGGGTTCCACCCTCCAAGTTGCTGCTCAAAGGCTGTTGAAAGGATTCATCTATTCATAAGGAAAAGGAGATGGTTACAAGGTTATTTATAGGCCTTCTAAACCCTAACTCCTAATAGGACTCCTACTCCAAGACTCCTACTCCTAATAGCTCCTAATGCTTCTCTAGGAAGCAACCTCCAACCGGCCCATCTAGGGGTGGTCAGTTGCTTATTAATTCCTAATTCAACTCTAACTTAACCCCACCTCAACCAACCCCTCTTTACTAGCATAAGGGGTGGCTAACTAGGGTTACACATGCCCTATACTTCCCTCAAAATATCTTCCCTCAAATATCCTAACCTAGCCGGCCTCTTCATCTCTTTAGTAGGGGTTGGCTAGATAGGATTTACATGTATGCCTCTTTCAATGAAACTAAATTAGGACTCCACTAGCTAGAGTCCTAACACCCCCAAGGATCTCTCTTGCAGCCCTCTCCATGGCTGCAATCTGCCATAGGCGGCCAGCACACCTTGGCTACCCAAAACACCCCTTGCAACTAGGAGTCCTAAGCCGCAGGGTTGTCTCTAGCGGCCAGGAAACCTTGGCCGCTAGGGTTGCCCATATAGCCAGGACTCTTGGCTATATGGGAGGCTGTTGTCATGGCTAAGAGCTTGTTGTTCTCAGCCTTGCAGCCTTTGGCCAGGCAGAGAGCAACATCATTGCTCTCGGCCAAGGTTGCAAGCAGCCTTTGGCCATGTCGCAGGGCAGCAACAATTGCTACCCTCTTCCCCTTTCTTTGTGCCAACAATTTTAACATCAAATAACCTTAAAACACTATCTATAGAACCTTTTTATAGCAAGAAAAGTAATATTTGGATCTGATTAACCATAAGATACATGTATCATTCCCATCACACGCAGTTTAAAACCAATCTTTTGTATGAACAACCTTGGGTCTGATACCATTGCTAGGAAACCAAGCGGGAGCATCACATGTGCAGTAGAAGATCAAAATGAAAATGATTTCCTAGGTAGATCAAAATCGTCATGCAAAGATTGGATCACGAAAAATCATAAAATCGAAAATCACATCGTGTGAGAGATTATTTACCTAGGGAGATCGTATATCCCTATTTTTCCAGATCTGGATAAAGAGGATGAAAGAGGTCAAACATCCTCCTATCTAGCGGTATCCATACGATGGATTGTTGCAACGATACTCCTCTAATCGCAGCCACAAATCTCGTAACTCTTGCACAGAGGGAGGGAGGAGAATAGGAGGGAGAGGCCAAAGGTGCCTATTAGTTGATATTAGATCTTCATCTAATACCCACTAACCTTGGATTATTGGATCTCTATCTAATAATCTCTTTTGGCCTCTAATTAGGCCTCATGCAAGTAACACGTCAATGTAGGATATCATCTAATGAGAAAATGGGCTAATTGGATCTCTATTAAATCCTCTATTCGCTGAAGTATCCACCAAATGTGTGGGACCCTCTAGGCTCGATACCGAGCTAGCCTTGAGTCACTCCCATCAGAACTCTTTCTAATATAGTAAATTATTATCCTCATAATAATTCACTCGACTCATTGACTATGGACGTACTAGGCTACTACGAGTAGTCCCTAGATGGTACTGGGGGATCAAATCCATCAGATCTGTTTGTCCATAATTATCGTGTATCTATAGTCCATCATCCAACTAATATCCTAGAGACTATATATTGGATATGGTACTGTCAGGTCACATATGGAATCTATTCAAGTCTCACTCTAATCGGATTCTCTCAGAGAACTAATTCTCTCTCAATCTAAATAACCCTGGCCAAGGATTTGTTTGAGCAAGCACACGAGATATTCCTCTCGCAATACCGAGAGTGAGTGATCCTTTGATGATACTCAATTACCTTCGTATGGCTGGCTACCAATCTTGATAACCGACTGTACCAGATCTAGAACTTTCCAGACCTGTACGTATGATGTCAAAGAAAGGAGCACTCAAACAATGCATCCTTGATGTCTCAAGTCTAAGGACTAAACACACAACTATGACTATGGAATTATTGTCTAGCGATAGGTATCATTAACCATCCAACATTCCATAAGTGGATCAATCAATGAACCTATTCTCCAATAAGCACTTGTATTATACCCTTAGTGTCCCCACACAAATGGCTATTGTTAGGATCAATTGGCACTAAGAGAGGAGGGGGGGTGAATTAGTACAAGTGTAAATTTTCAGTTTAGATGAAAACTTTTCGATTAAACCAAGATAGAAAATCTGAAGCTTTTCGTTCTTAGTGAAACAAGTGAGTGATTAAAAGAAAG
Organism: Ensete ventricosum; assembly: GCA_029747655.1. Taxonomy (NCBI): domain Eukaryota; kingdom Viridiplantae; phylum Streptophyta; class Magnoliopsida; order Zingiberales; family Musaceae; genus Ensete; species Ensete ventricosum. The sequence goes on along the minus strand of JAQQAF010000006.1, from coordinate 35,095,656 downwards.
TTGCTAAGTTAATAAGCAAACCGGAAAGATAAGCAACATTTGAAGGAAAGAACTTATCATGAAAACTTTGCTTTTAAAGAGTTGAGTTAAATCAGAAGTGTCAATACAAAAATATGTAAGCAATGAAAGAAAGGAAACACTCATAATTTTTATAGTGGTTCGGCGCCAACGACCTACGTCCACTCCCGAGTCCTCCTTCTTGAGGCACACCAGTATCCATTACCGATCTTCTTTGGGTGAAGACCAAACCCTTATACTTTGCTTACAAGGGAGACAAGATTACACTCTTTGATCACTCCCTTACCTATTTTATTTTTCTTACAATTCTTACACAGTATTTTCTCAGAATATAATCCTAAAATTATTGTCTAAAACTTATTACTAAATGCAAGAAAACTTGGGGTATTTATAGACCCCAAAAGGCTTCAGAAATTAGAGCTAAAAATCAAACATACCCGAAAAAATAGGGTACGAGCGGTTTACCTGCCGACCTGGGCAGCTCAGCCGCCCGAACATCAGGGTACGGGCAGTTTACCCATCAGCCCTGGGCGGGTCAACCGTCGAAAGTACCCAAATTCCTGGGTACTAGCGGTTCAACCGCCCAACCTGGGCGGGTTACCCGCGTAATTTCCATAAAAGTGGTTTCATCTACTTTTCGAATTTCGTCTTGAACCTGATGTTGACCAACCTCTGGTTAACCAATTTAGCTCAACCTGAACTCAATCAAACCCCAATAGTGGACCCGGTTGCCTTATTGAGTTGATTTGGATTTCATCCAAATCCAACTCAATTAGGACATAATTTCTAACTACGACTCAATGATTACAACACTTAATGACCAATAAGCTAATCCAAGACCTAACTTTCGCCAATCCGGCAGCCTTCGGTATTCTTGCGGTGAGTCTTCGGGTATTATTTCGGTGATCTCCCGGCGTACTCCCAACGAGCTTCCCGATCCCTTCGACGAATCTCCTAGCAAACTTCGACAAGATCCACTGCATCGTCCGAACCTGGCCCGATGCCCAAGCTTAATCTTGGCCCATCAACTGGTTGTAACTCCATTGCTTCCATCATAGTTAGTCCTACACGTTGCTAATTATGACTTAATTAAATACAATCATAATTGTCAAACATCCATTACAAGACTATCTCCCGATAAGCTTTTTGGTTACCCCCGATAATCTTCCAACGAGTCTCAGTCTTCTTCTGGCGAACTCCCTTGCGTTATCCTGACAAACTCCTGATACCCTCGGCGAGCTCCTGACGCACTCCAAGCGAGTTCCCAACCGCATCGACCCAATGCATGGACTTGACCTTGGCCAATCCTGATTATAATAATCATTCTATCTTAATTAATCTTGCATCAATCAATTCTAACAATCCTGTTAGATTAATAACCCATCAATTGATTTCTTCATCAAAATTTGAGATTCAACAGCTATGAGACCAACTGCCTCTATCATATGGACATGTATACAGTATACCAACCATTCAGTTATCTCAATATCCGTCTCAAGTAACCTATGATCAGGATAATTTAGGATCTATGTTTAAAGGCGAATCAGTCTCATTATCGTGATCTCATCATGATCTAAGTCTCATTGCACAGAACGAAGGACATCATAATATATATTCAATAGATAATATAATGTGAGAATATGCCAATAATAATTATAAGCAAAATGATCATGTTGTATGTCACACGTGCCATCACTCACGTGATTGGCTTGTAGGGCACCTATAACCAGCATATCTCACTCTCACTATTTCTACCAAGAACGTGCTTCTTCTCAAGGAACATAGCCCTCTTGGCAACAAAGATTTTTCTGATTCTCGAGATGATAGAAATAATACCTATAATTTTCCTTGGGGTATCCCTCGAATTTACATCATTTTGTCCTTGATTCCACCTTTGTCAGGGTTGTATCTCCTAACATGGGTAGGGCAGCCCCAAATTTTAACAACCTTAAGATCAAGCTTCTTCCCTTTCCATATCTCATATAGTGTAGACACACTAACCTAGATGGAACTCTGTTCAGAAGATAAGCTGTAGTCTCTAGAGCATATCCCCATAATAAGATGGGCATGTCAGCGAAACTCATCATGGACTGCACCATATCTAACAGTGTATGATTCCTTCTTTGTGATACACCATTGAGTTGAGGTGTATAAGGAGGTGCCCATTAGGACAAAATTTCATTGTCCATTAGGAAATGAGTGAACTCTTTACGCAGGTACTCTCCTCCCCAATCTGATTAAAGAGTCTTAATACTCTTTCCAATCTAGTTCTCCACTTTACTCTTTTTATTCCTTGAATTTCTCGACGACCTCAGATTTGTTCTTCATCAAGTATACATAACCATACCTAAAGAAATCGTCAGTGAATGTAATGAAGTAGGAGTAACCACTTATAGCCTGAGTCGACATAGGACCACATACATCACTATGTATGAGTTCAATAACTTATACATCACTAAGTTATTGGATAGAGATCCAATACCCACTAAGGAGATTATTGGATAGAGATCCAATACCCACTAAGAAAGGAGCCCTAGGTTTTTTGGTGGCTCTCTATAAATAGGAGGGGAGACACATGGTTGATAGGCTGCAGCTTAAGCCACCACCTCTTATTCTCCTCCCTCCCTCTGCGCAAAAGTCACGAGATCATATTGGAGGAGTTTCACTGCAAAGATCCATCGTGTAGATACCGCTAAAGAGGATGACGCTTCACCTCCTTTATCTTCTCTATCGGGATCTAGAATACAAGGATATACGATCTCCCTAAGTAAAATTAATCTCTCACATATCATGGTTTTTTTATTTTTATGGTTTTTTTCACGACCCCAATCTTTTCCATGATGATTTGATCTACGTGGAAAACCAATTTTTTATTTTGATTTCTGCTTCGCATTTGATGCTCCCGCTGAGGTTTCCCAATAGTGATATCAGAGCCAAGGTTTTTATGCGAAAGATTGGTTTTAAATTGTGTGTGATAAGATTGAATCACGTAGAATCGTTCTACGCGTTCTTACTGTGTTTTCGCAACAAACGTAGCAAGCAGGAGGATGGGCGTTCAGCCACGGCCAAGCCTCCTGTAGGGGCGGTCGGCCACGGCCTGGCCACCTACAAGGGGGCGGTTGGCTACGGCCAAGGCCCCCTGCACAGGGGGCGACCGACTACGGGCACGGAGCCTTGCAACGCGGCGCCCGCAGGGGTGGCCGGCTGTAGGGCGGCGACCGCAAGGGGCGACGGCCAACAACCAGCCCGCAAGGGGCGACGGCCAACTGCCAGCCCGCAAGGGGCTGATCGCTCGCGGCCAGCTCGCAGAGGGCGGCGCCCGCCGCCTACGTATGGGCAACGACGACGGTGCTGAGAGGGAAGAGGAGGACATAGGGCATTCCTTTTGAAAAAAGGACTATTTTGCCCCTCTGAATTTAAAAAAATTTTAGGACTGTCCTCATGTACAGAATTCTCAAAATACCCTTAATAGTTTTAGAAATTAGGAGCACTGTCCTCTCATCCAAAATTATGAAAATACCCTTGATAATTTTGAAAATTTTGAGCATATCCTGATTTCCAGTAAAATAATTAATTAAATATTTAATTAATTATTATATATATCTAGTAATCCTACATATGATGTGATGTATGATATGGATGGATGATCATGAGCCATGTGTTGTGATGTGTGTAATTATGATTATTATTATTGTTGGGGCCTATGAGCCTCTGTTTTTCTCATTTATTGTTGGGCCTGCATGCCTGTGATTATTTATAATTACATGGTGAGGCGCGACGGGAGCGTGGAGATGACAGCGGGACCCATGATATCATGGTGGGAGAATACGATGCATGGTGATGCGATGATCCGACGGAACAGATAATAATGAGATCAACAATCACAAGGCATGGAGATGCGTTGATGCACACATAGATCATATTGTGAGTGATTAGTCTCATTGGCACAGGCTTAATCATATTAGGTAATGACTCATGATCATCCGGTGTGGCTTGTATATGTGATGTGTTATACACCTACTAGATATATGTATATATATATTTGCATACGATGTAGATATATATTAAATATGTATGTGTGTGACATGACATATTAGGAGATCGATACGAAACAAAAACTCTTTCTACGATAATATTAAGTCGGTAAGCATGAGACAATAAGATTGACCCACGTGGCCTTCCATCGTTGTGTCCTTCGGTTTGTGTACATACCTTGTACAGCAAGTAGCGGGCTTGTAGTAGGCTTAGCAGCCTGAGTTTGGTTTACTTTTTGGCCAATTTTGGCTTGTAAATATAAGTATGTCTTGTAAGCACTTGTGGGGGACTTCGGTCTGTAATTGACCATTATCCTTTGTGTGCAATCTCTCTGAGTTTGTAATATCCATGGATGTAATTTGCATATGGCTTTATGAAGTGTTTGCTTGAGCAGTTGCTTGTGGATCCCGTTGGAATTGCTTCTTCTGGCCCGTTTTCTCTTTTGTAAATCTAAGGGACTCTAGGAGATCTCGGAGAGGGCTAACCCATTGCGGACAGATAACGCTTTGGGCGTTTCATGACTTAGGCAATCCCAGCTAAGTCCAGAACAGTGGGCAATGTTGCTTCACGACTTAGGCAATTTCAGCTAGGAAGAAATTGAATCACGACATAGGTTGAGTTGGTCGAGTCCCTCGAGGCTCACCTATCTACGTGATCGAGTTCTTGCCTACGACATAGAGATGTCACTGAGGACATGGTATGGTTGGTCGAGTCCCTCAAGGGCATACCATCAAATTAGACTCATCTTGTAACGATGGTGATGACTTAACTGAATATCATGGTTGATCGAGTCCCTCAAGACCATGATGATTCAGAGGCCGAATATGACGCGAATCACAAGGAGTTGTGATTGACAAGAGTTGCCTACCTTTTGGGCTTAGTGTAATTAGTCGAGTCTCTCGAGGTTGCACCAAGACGCCAATTCTATCCCGATCCCCACTAGGAGTCTGCTGGAGACTTTCGTCTCATGTGTCGAGGGTGCCACATGATTCGCTAGGAAAATAGTGAGAATACATTAAGATAGAAGTCTATATCTTAATTAGTATTTTCTGTAAAGTCTGTATGTTATTTATTTACGCTATATATTGTTTGTTGCTTGCAAAACCCCTATGTGGTATACTTGATGCCAACCGCCTCATTGGTCCAAAGGCTCCGCAATTTGAGAATTATTCTCACGACGGAGAAAATCACATACGTCCTTCATACAATTGTGCCAACACCGGAAGAAGGGGCAAGCGAGGATGAAATCGCTTGTTATGTGAAGTATATAGATAATTTCACGTTTGCAAAATGTTATATGTTGGCCTCCATGACTCCTGAGTTACAGAGGCAACATAAGAGCATGGATGCAGATGATATCCTTCTTCATCTCCACCAGCTGTTTGAGGAACATGGAAGAACTCAAAGATATGAGATATCTAAGAGACTCTTCCATGTCAGGATAACAGAAGGGACATCGATTGAGAACCATGTCCTAAAGATGATAGAGTGGATCAAGAAACTCATAGGTCTAGGAATAGTCCTAAAGGATAACCTGTATGTTGATCTTATACTTCAGTCCCTACAAGATTCATTTTCACTGTTCATTATTAACTTTAATATGAACAAGTTTGAGGTGACTCTACCTGAGCTCCTCAATATGTTGAGGGGAGATGAGAGTACCATCAAGAAAGATAAGTCAGTTCTCTATATTAGTAAGACGAATAGGAAAATGAAGACTAATAAAGACCCTTAAGAAGGGCAAGTGCAAAGAAAGACTAGGTAAGGCAAAGGTTGCCAAGAGAGACCCGCAAAGGATAAACAACGGTGCTTCCACTACAGCCAAGACGGGCATTAGAAGATGAACTGTAAGGACTACCTTGCAAGAAGGCGAGATTAAAGCTTGGAGAAGCTTATCAGATTTTTATGATATCACATGGGTATTGGATATCGGGAGTGTTTATCATATTTGCAATTCGTTACAGGTTTTGACAAAACCTAGGAGATTGGGATGGACCTCAAGATGGGCAATGGAGCAAGAGTTGCTACAGTTGCTGTTGGAGAGGTCACCATACATCTGTCTGGTGGAGCTATTATTATATTAGATGCATGCTATTTTGTTCTCTCTATTATCAAAAATATTATTTTTATCTCTTGTTTGACAATTAGTAGATATAAATTAGTTTTTGAGAATAATAGTTGTTCAATAATTATGGATGATGAGATTATCACTAGAGGGACCCTTATAAATGGCTTATATGTGTTAGACACTTCTCTACATATCATGAATATAAATATATCTAAGAGGAAAAGAGATGAGGTGAATAATGCATACCTATGACACTGTAGGCTAGGTCATATACATGAGGGAAGGATTCAAAAGTTGTTGAAAAATGGATACTTAGATCCACTTGACTATGAGTCATATGCAACTTACGAACCTTGTCTTCGTGGGAAGATGACCAACTCTCCTTTTAGTGGAACTGGAGAGAGAGCCACCGAGTTATTGGAACTCATACATAGTGATATATGTGGTCCTATGTCGACTCAGGCTATAGGTGGTTACTCATACTTCATTACATTCACTGATGATTTCTCTAGGTATGAACACGTATACTTAATGAAGTACAAATCTGAGACCTTTGAGAAATTCAGGGAATATAAAATAAGGTAGAAAACCAAATTGGAAAGAGTATTTAGACTCTTCAATTAGATCGAGGAGAAGAGTACTTGAGTACGGAGTTCACCCATTTCCTCAAGGACAATAGGATTTTATCCCAGTGGACACCTCCTTATACACCTCAGCTCAATGGTGTATCAGAAAGGAGGAATCGTACACTGTTAGACATGGTGTAATCTATGATGAGTTTCGCTAACCTACCCGTCTCATTCTAGGGATATGCCCTAGAAATCACAGCTTACCTTCTGAATAGAGTTCCATCAAAGTCGGTAGTGTCTACACCATATGAGATATGGAAAGGAAAGAAGCCCGATTTTAAGATTGTTAAGATTTAGGGCTGTCCTGCCCACGTTAGAAGACACAACCCCGATAAGTTGGAACTAAGGACAGAATGATGCACATTCGTGGGATACCCAAAGGAAACTTGTGGGTATTATTTCTATCATCCCGAGGATCGAAAGGTCTTTGTTGCCAAGAGAGCTGTGTTCCTTGAGAAGGAACACATTCTTGGTGGAAACAGTGGGAGTGAGATAGAATTAAGCGAGGTTGGAGAACCTAGCTCAAGCACCATTCCAGAGCCCGAGTCTGTTCAGGTACCTAACACACAAATTCTAATTTTACGTAGGTCTAGTAGAGTATCTCACCCTCCTAAAAGATATGTGAGACATATCAGTGGAGATGACTCTCAGGATGTTGATCCTCAGACCTACGAGGAGGCTATTATGAGTATAGACTCTGGGAAGTAGCAAGAAGTCATGAATTCTGAGATGGATTTCATGTACTCTAATAAGGTTTGGAACCTTGTGGATGTACTTGAGGGTATTGTACCCATCGACTGCAAATGGATCTTCAAGAAGAAGGTCAGAGTGGATGGAAAGGTAGAGACCTATAAAGCAAGACTAGTAGCTAAAGGATATCGTCTAAGACGAAACCTTTTCACCTGTAGCCATGCTTAAGTCCATTAGAATTATTTTGGTCATTGTAGCACACTATGACTATGAGATCTGACAGATGGATATCAAAGTGACATTCCTCAATGGCAACTTCGAGGAGGAGGTGTATATGATATAGCCAGAGGGATTCGTATCCAAAGAGAGTCCAGATAAAGTGTGCAGGTTGCTTAGATCCATTTATGGATTGAAGCAAGCTTCCTAAAGTTGGAACATAAGATTTGATGAGGTGATCAGATCTTATGACTTCGTTAAGAACGAAGATGAACCTTGTTTGTACAGGAAGGTAAGTGGGAGCGCTATCACCTTCTAGGTGTTATATGTGGATGACTCCTAATCATTGGGAATGATGTAGGAATGCACTCCACAGAAACTTCTCCATGAAAGACTTAGGGGAAGCATCATATATTTGGGGATTCAGATCTATAGAGATAGATCCAAAAGGATGCTTGGCTTATCCTAGTCTAGGTACATAGACTCCATCGTTAAAAGATTTGGCATGGAGAATTCCAAGAAAGGTCTCATACCGATGAGATATGGAATATCACTTTCTAGGAGTATGTGCCCAAAGACTCCTGAAGAAAGGGCAAACATAGATAAGATACCTTATGTCTCAGCGATAGGGTCTATCATGTATGTGATGCTATGTACCAGGCCTGATATAGCACATGCTCTGAGTGTCACAAGCAGGTATCAGGCAGATCCAGATTTAGAATACTGGAAGGTAGTAAAATGTATCCTTAAGTACTTGAGAATGACTAAGGATCTTTTACTAATATATGGAGGAGGTAGCCTCCAGGTTGAGGGCTATATGGACTCGAGTTTTCAATCCAACATTGATGATAGCAAGTCAAATTCAGGATATATTTTCATCCTAAATGGAGGAGTAGTAAGCTAAAAGAGTTCCAAGTTAGATACTACTGCTGACTCGACCACAGAGGCGGAATACATTATTGCAACAGAAGCAGGAAAGGAAGGGGTGTGGATGAAGAAGTTCATCAAGGATTTGGGAGTCATACCAAGTAGCGTAGAGTTGACTCCCATATATTGTGACAACGACATGGTGATAATTCTAACAAGGGAACCCAGGTCTCATCAGAATTATTTTGAGGATGTTCCATCTGATTAGAGCGATCATGACCCGAAAAGATATAGCAATGGAAAGAGTTTCATCCGAAGATAACATTGTAGATCCATAAACGAAGCCGCTGGCTCAGATTATATTTGAGCGTCACAGGGGTCTGATGGGGATCAGACATATAGGTGATTAGCTTTTGGTCAAGTGAGAGATTGCTGGTTACAAGTGCCCTGCAAGCCAATCACGTGAGTGATGGCACGTGTGACACGCTGTGTGATCTTTTTATTTATGATTAATATTGGCATTCTCACATTATATTATCTATAGCATATATACTATGATGTTCTTGGTTCTATGTAATAAGAATCGGATTCTGATGAGATCACGATAATGAGATCGATTCACCTTTAAACACAGATCCTAAATAATATTTGTCATAGGTTACACGAGAGGGGATAACCGGACAGACCAGTATACTATATACCCGTCCAAATGATGGAGGCGGCTGGTCTCATAGTCACTTGTATGGAGACATTAAGGATATAGTACAGGTGCTCATTGAAAAATGAGTTTACTAATTAATCCACTTATGAAATATTGTATGATTAATGATACCTAATATAGCGATTCTATAGTCCCGGTGGTGTATCTGGTCCTTAGACTTGAGACACCAAGGATGTCTTGTATGAGTACTGCTTTCTTTGACGCCAGACTTACAAGTTTGGAAAGTTTCAGATCTGGTACAACTGATTATCGGGATTGGTAGCCAACCTTACAAAGATAATTGAGTGTCAATAGAGGATCATCCACTCTCGGTATCACGAGATGAATATCTCATATGTGCTTGCTCAGATAAATCTCTGGCCAGGGTTATTCAGATTGAGAGAGAAAGAGTTCTTCGAGAGAATCCGATTAGAATGAGACTATGATGGATTCAATATGTGGCCTGACAGTACCATGTCCAATATACGGTCTTTGGGATATTAGTTGGATTAGGGATTATAGATACACGTAATTGTGGATAGACATGTCTGATGGATTTGATCCCTCCTGTACAGTTTGAGGATTATGGCGTAGTGGCCTAGTACGTCATTAGTCGATAAGTCGAGTGACTCATAAGAAGTTCTGATGGGAGTGACTCATAGTCAGCTCAGTATCGGGCCTAGAGGGTCACACACATATGATGGATGCTTCAACGAATAGCAGATTGGATGGAGATCCAATTAGCCCTTATTCTCATTAGATGAGACTCTATGCTGATTGTCTCCTAGATTAAGGCCCAATTAGAGGCCTAAGGAGATTATTGGATAGAGATCTAATAATGTAAGGTTAGTGGGTAATTGGATAGAGATCCAATACCCACTAAGGCAGGAGCCCTAGGGTTTTTGATGGCTCTCTATAAACAATAGGGGAGACTCATGGTTGATAGGCTACAGCTTTAACCATCACCTCGTATTCTCCTCCCTCCCTCTGTGCAAGAGTTACGAGATTAGATTGGAGGAGTTTCGCTGTAGAGATCCATCGTGTGGATACCGCTAGAGAGGAGGATGTTTGACCTCCTTCATCTTCTCCATCCGGATCTGGAATACAGGGATATACAATCTCCCTAGGTAAAATCAATCTCTCACACATCATGATTTTTCAGTTTTGTATTTTTTCTCGTGACCCTAATCTTTACACGATGATTTAATCTACGTGGAAAATCGATTTTATGTTTTGATTTCCGCTGTGCATATGATACCCGTTGAGGTTTCCCAACACTATCATATATGCGATGCTATGTACCAGGCCTAATATAAGACATGCTCTGAGTGTCACGAGCAGGTATCAGGCATATCCAGGTTTAGAACATTGGAAGGCAGTAAAGTGTATCCTTAAGTACTTGAGAAGGACTAAGGATCTTTTACTAGTATATGGAGGAGGTAGCCTCTAGGTTGAGGGCTACATGGACTCGAGTTTTCAGTCTGACATTGATGATAGCAAGTCAAATTCAGAGTATGTTTTCACCCTAAATGGAGGAGCAGTAAGCTGAAAGAGTTCCAAGCAAGATACTACTGCTGACTCGACCATAGAGGCGGAATACATTGCTGCAACAGAAGCAGCAAAGGAAGGGGTATGGATAAAGAAGTTCATCAAGGATTTGGGAGTCATACCAAGCTGCGTGGAGCTGACTCCTATATATTATGATAGCGACAGGGCGATAACTCTAATAGAGGAACCTTGGTCTCATCAGAATTATTCTGAGGAGGTTCCATCTGATTAGAGCGATCATGACCCCAAAAGATATAGCAATAGAAAGAGTTTCATATGAAGATAACATTGTATATCCACTAATGAAGCTGCTGGCTCAGATTGTATTTGAGCGTCATAGGGCTCTGATGGGGATCATACATATAAGTGATTGGCTTTTAGTCAAGTGGGAGATTGCGGTTACATGTGCCCTGCAAGCCAATCACGTGAGTGATGGCAAGTGTGACACATTGTATGATATTTTTGCTTATGATTAATATTGGTATATTCTCATATTATATCAACTGTAGCATATATACTGTGAGGTCCTTGGTTCTGTGCAATGGGAATTGGATCGTGATGAGATCACGATAATGAGATCGATTCACCTTTAAACACAAATCCTAAATAATCCCGATCATAGGTTACTCGAGAGGGACATCGAGATAACCGGACAGACCGGTGTACTATATACTCATCCATATGATGGAGGCAGCTAGTCTCATAGTCACTTGTGTGGAGACACTAATGATATAGTATAGGTGCTCATTGGAGAATGAGTTCATTAATTAATCCGCTTATGGAATGTTGTATGGTTAATGATACCTAATGTCAGACAACGATTCCATAGTCCTATTTGTATATCTGGTCCTTAGACTTGAGACACCAAGGATGCCTTGCATGAGTACTCCTTTCTTTGATGGCAGACTTACAGGTTTGAAAAGTTTTAGATCTAGTATAGTTGATTATCGGGATTGGTAGCCAACCTTACGAAGGTAATTGAGTATCAATAGAAGATAATCCACTCTCGGTATCACGAGATGAATATCTCATATGTGTTTGCTCAGACAAATCTCTGACCAGGGCTATTCGGATTGATAGAGAAAGAGTTTTCCGAAAGAATTCGATTAAAGCGAGACTATGACAGATTCTGTATATGGACTAACAGTACCATGTCCAATATACGGTCTCTGGGATATTAGTTGGATGAGGGATTATAAATATACGGTAACTGTGGACAGACAGGTCTGATGGATTTGATCTCCTCTGTACCGTTTGAGGACTATGGCGTAGTGGCCTAGTATGTCCATAGTCGATGAGTCGAGTGAATTATTATGGGGATAATAATTCACTATATCAAAAGGAGTTCTGATGGGAGTGACTCACGGCCAGCTCGATTTCGGGCCTAGAGGGTCACACACATATGGTGGATGCTTCAGCGAATAGAAGATTGGATGAAGATCCAATTAGCCCTTATTCTCATTAGATGAGACTCTATGCTGATGAGTTCCTTGATTAAGGCCCAATTAGATGCCTAAGGAGATTATCGGATAGAGATCCAATAATATAAGGTTAGTGGGTAATTGGATAAAGATCCAATACCCACTATGGTAGGAGCCCCAAGGTTTTTGGTGGCTCTTTATAAATAGGAGGGAAGACTCATGGTTGATAGGTTGCAGCTTTAACCACCTCCTCCTATTCTCCTCCCTCCTGTGCAATAGTTACGAGATCAGATTGAAGGAGTTTCGCTGTAGAGATCCATCGTGTGGATACCGCTAGAGAGGATGACGCTTGACCTCCTTCATCTTCTCCATTCAGATCTGGAATACAGGGATATACGATCTCCCTAGGTAAAATCAATCATCGTGGTTTTTCGGTTTTGCATTTTTTCTCGCGACCCCAATCTTTGCATGACGATTTGATCTGTATGGGAAACTGGAAATCCATCGATGTGATGCACCCACTGAGGTTTCCCAATACTATCATGTATTTATAGGACTCCAACAGGGTTGAGTCATAACAATCTTAGTACTAGTCAATAAAAACTCTATTTTATTATAATAAAGTCACTCCTATCTAATAAAGGAGTATGGCTAGGATCTAGATTTGCCCTTAAGGCTTAGTAGCCACCACACCTCTTACTGGGTTGGTCGGCTAGGGTTTCCCCCTGCTTAGGTCGGCTATAGAGCCACTTAGCCACCTCCTATTCCTATTAAGGCAGGTTGGTTATAGGGGGCAAAGGGATAATTTTACTTAGGAAAGCACCCACTTAGGCTAGGGTTTTGATCTCTATTTAAAGATGTAGCCACCCCCCCCCCCCCCCCCTTTGGAATCAAGCAATTATCAATTTTATTTCAGCCTTGTGCCAAATCTAGGAGGAAGGAACCCCTATAGCGTTCCAAGGGTTGATCCCCCCTCAAGGATCAATGTCTATAGGGCTCCTTCTGGAGTTCTATCGTATATGTGATGCTATGTATCAGGCCTGATATAGCACATGCTCTGAGTGTCACAAGAAGGCATCAGGCATATCGAGGTTTAGAACATTGGAAGGTAGTAAAGTGTATCCTTAAGTACTTGAGAAAGACTAAGGATCTTTTACTAGTATATGGAGGAGGTAGCCTCCAGGTTGAGGGCTATACAGACTCAAGTTTTCAGTCCGACATTGATGATAGCAAGTCAAATTCAGGATATGTTTTCACCCTACATGGAGGAGCATTAAGCTGGAAGAGTTCTAAGCAAGATACTACTGCTAACTCGACCACAGAGGCGGAATACATTACTGCAACAGAAGCAGCAAAGGAATGGGTGTGGATGAAGAAGTTCATCAAGGATTTGGGAGTCATACCAAGCTGCGTCGAGCTGACTCCTATATATTGTGACAGCGATAGGGCGATAACTCTAACAAGGGAACCCAGGTCTCATCAGAATTATTCTGAGGAGGTTCCATCTGATTAGAGTGATCATGACCCAAAAAGATATAGCAATGGAAAGAGTTCCATCCGAAGATAATATTGCAGATCCACTAACGAAGCCGCTAGCTCATATTGTATTGGAGAATGAGTTCACTAATTGATCCGCTTATAGAATGTTGTATGGTTAATGACACCTAATGTCAGACAACGATTCCATAGTCCCAGTTGTGTATCTGGTCCTTAGACTTGAGACACTAAGGATGTCTTGTGTGAGTACTCCTTTCTTTGATGTCAGACTTACAGGTTTTGAAAGTTTCAGATCTGATACAGTTAGTTATCAAAATTGATAGCCAACCTTACGAAAGTAATTGAGTGTCAATAGAGGATGATCCACTCTCGGTATCATGAGAGGAATATCCCACATGTGCTTGCTCAGACAAATCTCTGGCTAGGGTCATTCAGATTGAGAGAGAAAAAGTTCTCTGGGAGAATCCAATTAGAGCGAGACTATGACGGATTTCATATGTCCAATATACGATCTTTGGGATATTGGATGAGGGATTATAGATACACGATAACTGTGGACAAACAGGTCTGATAGATTTGATCCCCTGTACCGTTTGGGGACTATAGCGTAGTGGCTTAGTACATCTACAATCGATGAGTAGAGGGTCTGATGAGAGTGACTCATGGCTAGCTCGGTATCGGGCCTAGAGGGTCACACACATATAGTGGATGCTTCAGCTAATAGACGATTGGATGGAGATCCAATTAGCCCCTATTATCATTAGATGAGACCCTATGCTGATGGGTTCCTTGATTAAGGTCCAATTAGAGGCCTAAGGAGATTATTAGATAGAGATCCAATAATGTAAAGTTAGTGGGTAATTTAATAGAGATCCAATACCCACCAATGAAGGAGCCCTAGGATTTTTTTGTGGCTCTCTATAAATAGGAAGGGAGACTCATGGTTGATAGGCTGCAGCTTAAGCCACCACCTCCTATTCTCCTCCCTCCCTCTGCGCAAGAGTTGCGAGATCATATTGGAGGAGTTTCGTTGCAGAGATCTATCATGTAGATACCACTAGAGAGGGAGGACGCTTGACCTCTTTCATCTTCTCCATCCGAATCTGGAATATAAGGATATACGATCTCCCTAGGTAAAATCAATCTCTCACATATCGTGATTTTTTTATTTTTACAGTTTTTCTCACGACCCTAATCTTTTGCACGATGATTTGATCTGCATGGGAAACCAATTTTTTATTTTGATTTGTGCTGCCTATGTGATGCTCCCACTAAGATTTTCCAACAATAAGATGTAGTTTGATTTAATAACATATAGATTTTATAGAAAATTAATTAAGATATCAACTTCTATCTTAATGTACTCCTACTATTTTCTTGGTGAATCACGCGACACCCTCAGCACATGAAATGGAAGTCTCCGGTAGACTTCTAGTGGGGATCGGGATGCAATCAGTGTCTTAGTGTAACCTCGAGGGACTCGATCAATTGCACTAAGCCCAAAAAGGTAGGTAACTCTTGTCAATCATAACTCCTTATGATTCCTGTCTTGTTCAATCTCTGAACCACCATGGTCTCGAGGGACTCGACCAATCATGATGTTCAGTAAGTCATCACCATCGTTACTAGATGAGTCTGATTTGATGATATGCCCTCGAGGGACCCTGACCAAATATACGTCCTTAGGTCACCGATGACATCTTTATATCATAGATAAGATCTTGATCATGTAGATGGGTGAGCTTCGAGGGACTCGACCAACTCAACCTCGTGATTCAATTTCTTCCTATAACGATGGAAGGTCACATGAGTCAATCTTATTCTCTCACGCTCACCAACTTAATATTATCATATTAGGGGTTTTTGTTTTATAACGATCTCCTAATATGTCGTGTCACGCACATACATATTTAATATATATCTATATCGCATGCAAATATATATATATGGTAGGTTTATAATCATATATTATGCATGCCACATCGGATGATCATGAACCGTCACATAATGTGATTAGGCCCAAGCCAGTGGGCTCAATCACTCATAATAGGATTTATGTGTATGTTTACGCATCTTCATGCCCTGTGATTGTCCTTCTCATCATCGTCGACCTTCAGATCCTTAGCGCATCACCATACATCGCGATCGCCCACGACGGCATTATGGGTCCCGCTAACACCTTCACGCTCCTGCAGTGCCTCTTCATGTAATCACAACATAATCACAGGCATGTAGGCTCAATAATAAACGAAAAAAATGGAAGCTCGCATGCCCTAATAATAATAATAATAATCATATTTACACACATCATAACACATGGCTCATGATCATCCGTATACATCGTACATCACATGTACACATCATCATATAGGACTACTAGATAATTAATAATTAACTAAACTATTTAATTAATTATTTTTAAAAAATTAAGATATGTAAGAATTTTTAAAATTATTAAGGGTATTTTTGGAATTATATACAAAAGGATAGACCTTCAAATTTCAAGGGGCAGAATCATCCTTTTATCACAAAAGAATAGCCCTTACTGCCCTCTTCTAATAAGTCGCCACCATCGCCGTTGTGCAGGGCAGCACCGTCGACGATCGCCCTTGCGGGTGGGCGTTGCCTCGCGTGACCATCTAGCCCATAGGCGGCCTGCCTATGGGCATTGTGCCCGTAGGCACTGCCTTCGCGGCTGTCACCCTTACAAGCAGCCCTGGCCACCCCTGCATGGGGCTTATCCATGGGCGACCACCCCTGCAAACAGCCTACATGCAGGTGGCCGCCATCTGCGCCACAGGCAGCTTGCCGCGAGCACTGCATTCGCTACAAGAATGCATAGAATAGTTCTACATGATTAAATATAATCACAAGCAATTTAAAAGTTTATCTTTTGCACGAGCAACCTGGCTCTAATACCACTATTAGGAAACCCAGTGGAGGCAACACCTGCGCAGTGGAAAAAAGAAAACAAAATAAGTTTCTCATGTATATCAAATCATTATGTAAAAATTGGTGTGTGAAAAACTCACAAAAATAAAAATTATGATATATAAGAAATTGATTACCTAGGGAGATCAGATATCTCTAAAATCTAGATCCAGATGGAGAGGATGAAGAAGGTCAAATGTCCTTCTCTCTAGCGGTAACACATGATGGATCATTACAGCGATGTTCCTCTAATCATAGCCCAAAAGCTCACAACTCTTGCATAGAGGGAGAGATTATAATAGGAGGGCATGACCAAAGGTGCAAGCTATCACTACTGTGTCACCCTACCTCATATTTATATAGAGCCACCCAAAAACCATAATGGATCTTATCTTAGTAGGTATTGTATCTCCATCCAATTACCACTAATCTTGGACTATTGGATCTCTATCCACTAATCTCAATTAGCCTCTAACTAGGTCTAATACAAGGATTTCATCAATGTTGAGTCTCATCTAATGAGAACAAGGGCTAATTGGATAAGTCATATCTAATCCTCTACTTGCTGAACATCCAACATATATGGGTGACCCTCTAGGCCCAATATCGAGCTGGTCGTGAGTCTCACCTATCAGAAATCCTTCTGACTCAATAAATTATTTTCTCATAATAATTCACTCAATTCATCGACTATGGACGTACTAGGCCACTATGCCATAGTCCCCAAATGGTACAAGGGATCTTATCCATTAGACATGTCTGTCCTTAGTTACCGTGTATCTATAGTCCCTCATCCATCTAATATTTTGGAGATCGTATATTAGGTATGGTACTATCAAGCCTCATATGGAATCTGTTTGAGTCTCGCTCTAATCGGATTCTCATGGAGAACTCCTCTCTCAATACAAATGACCCCAATCGAGGATTTATCCAAGTAATAACACATAAAATATTTCTCTCGTGATACCGAGAGTGGATAATCCTCTATTGACACTCAATTGCCTTCATAAGGTTGGCTACCAATCCCGATAACTAGTTATACCAGATCTGAAACTTTCTATACATATAAGTCCAATGTCAAAGAAAGGAGTGCTCAAACAAGGCATCTTTGGTATCTTAAGTTTAAGGACCAAATACATAATTGGGACTACAAAA
This sequence comes from Ensete ventricosum, assembly GCA_029747655.1. Classification (NCBI taxonomy): domain Eukaryota; kingdom Viridiplantae; phylum Streptophyta; class Magnoliopsida; order Zingiberales; family Musaceae; genus Ensete; species Ensete ventricosum. The sequence continues at coordinate 35,077,881 of JAQQAF010000006.1, read as the reverse complement.
TTAATGTTTGACGTTATATATCATTAACCATCCAGCATTCTATAAGTAGATCAATTAGTAAACTCATTATCCAATAAGCACCTATACTGTACCCTTAATATCCCCACACAAGTGGCTATACGACTAGCTGCCTTCATCATATGGACATGTATACAGTACATTGGTCTATTCAGTTATCTCGATGCCCCTCTCGAATAACCTATGACTGAGATGATGGGAATAAAAAAAAATAGGAATAAACTTTGTATATGAACAAATACTAGCAGGCCGTCACACACAGTAGAATCAAATAGAAATAACAATCAAATGAACTCCAAGATTTACGTAGAAAACCCCCTCAACTCGAAGGGTAAAAATCACGGGACAAACTAGAAAAAATTCACTATCAAAATAATGAATATATAGATCTCAAGGCTTATTACCCAAGCCCAAGCAACAGCCACAAGAGAATCACAGGGATACAAGGACTATAATACTAAGCACAATATCCAAAACCTTCTCAAGTGATCACAATAAGAATCCATTACAAACTGATCTAACTTGAGATACGAATGATTGAGAATAGTCTTTTCATGTCATTGTCTTCTTCCTTTCCTGGATCTCTAATTTTCTGGCCTCTACTGTCAATCTACAGTCTTCTTTCTTTCTCCCATATTTTTAGCCATCGCTGCCCTCTTAAACTCAACCCTAGCCACCTAATCTAGGGTTTAAATTAATATAAGTGAAGTTCTATGTTATGGGCTTCACTAAAACCCATACTATATGCTAATTTTATCTGCATGATTCACTATTCCAGTGGCTTGTTAATGTAGTTATTATGGAAAAGAATAATAAAAAATAATATATGTGTATTGATGTCACTGATATTAATAAAACTTATCCAAAGAACAGTTTACTTTGTCTCATATCAATTAGCTAGTCAATGCAACTTCGAGCCATGAGCTATTTACCTTTATGAATATATTTTTATGATATAATTAAATTAGAATGACACTAAAGGACGAGGAGCATACTTCCTTCGTTACTGAGAGGGGATTATATTGCTTTAAGTTTATGTCATTTGGGCTTAAGAATGTCAAGGTGACATATCAAAAAATGATTAATAAGATGTTTCAGCCCCAGATAGGAAGAAACATGAAAGTTTATGTTAACAACATGTTGGTCAAGAGTCGGACGTCTAATACCCATTTGTCCGACTTGGTTGAGATTTTGCTATGCTTATGAAGTTTTGGATGTAGCTCAACCTAATGAAGTGTGCCTTGGGAATTGATATCAAAAAGTTTGACTGAATCTGGGCTATCTGCCCAACAACCTCCCCCTTCAGCCCATAAGGGAGACTATCTTATGACTCCTCAATGTGAAATCATGTTGACCAACTGTTGGCATATCTCCTGTCTCTCTTTCGGTAAAGCCTTTGTCAATATGTTTGCCCCATTATCATCTGTGTGAATTTTTTGAAGCTATAACTGCTTCTCTTCAAGCACATTTCTGATACAGTGATATCTAACATCTATATGCTTTGACTTGGAATGAAATGTTGGGTTCTTGCATAAATGGATGGCACTCTGACTGTCACAATACACCACATAGTTTTCCTATTTCAGCCCCAATTCTTGTAAGAATCCTTTCATCCATAACATTTCTTTGCAAACCTCTATAGCAGCAATATATTCTGCCTCTGTGGTGGAGAGAGCAATACACTTTTGTAATCTAGACTACCATGACATAGCTCCCCCTACAAAAATAAGTACAAAACTTGATGTGAACTTTCTTGTGTCAATATCTCTTGTCATATCTCATCTGTGTAACCTGTCAACACAAATAGTCCACCGCCAAAGCTTAAACAAACTTTAGAACTTCCTCTGAGATATCAAAAAATCCAATTCATTACTGCCTAGTGCTCTTTGCCTAGATTTACAAGAAATCTACTAGCAACACCCACTACATATGTAATGTTTGGCCTCATACATACCATCGCGTATATTAAACTTCCAACTGCTGAAGCATAAGGAACCTTTTGCATTTTCTCCTTCTCATCATCACTTGACGGACTCTGCTTTGAGCATAACTTAAAGTGACCTGCAAGAGGAGAACCAACTAGCTTTGCATTACTCATACTGAATCTATCCAATACATTCTCAATGTATTTCTTCTGTAACAATAAAATCTTCCTCTTTCTTCTGTCACGAGAAATCTGCATGCCCAGTATTTGTTTTGCTGGCCCTATGTCTTTCATTGCAAAAGACTCACTCAGTTCCTTCTTCAACCTGTCAATCATATACACATCTTTCCCAATGATAAGCATGTCATCAACATAAAGTAAGAGAATAATAAAACCTCACCAAACTGTTTGATGTACACACAATGATCTGAAGCTATTCTTTTATATTTATTTTTAATCATAAATGAATCAAACTTTTTATACCACTGTCTTGGGGCTTGCTTCAGCCCATACAAGCTATTCTTCAACTTGCGGACAAAATTTTCTTTACCTTTGACTTTGAAGCTTTCTGGTTGCTTCATATAAATTTTCTCCTCCAAATCACCATGAAGGAAAGTTGTCTTCACATCTAACTGCTCTATCTCCAAGTCTAGGTTAACAGCAATACCAAGAGCAACACGAATAGAAGATATTTTAATAACAGGAGAAAAAATATCTTCAAAGTCAATACCTTTCTTTTGACCAAAGCCTTTCACAATCTAGCTTTATTCTTTGGTTGAGAATAATATTCTTGAGTCTTCAACCTGAAAACCCACTTGTTCTTCAAGGCTTTACTTCCCTCTGGTAGTTGCACCAAATCATATGTGTGATTCTTCTGTAGAGAATCCATCTCTTCTTGCATAGCAATAAACCACTTCTTTTTCTACTCACTTTCAATTACTTCCTGGTAACTCTCTGGTTCACCTGCATCAGTAAGCATCACATACTCATCTGTAGAGTATTTTCTGGAAGGTTGACGTGGTCTAGAAGATCTTCTTAATTGAGGTTATGTAGGAACTTGCTCTCTTTCTTCTTCCTTCTCAACATGTCCTGCAGGTAGATCAACATCTGGCTCTGCACTATCTTCCTGCACATCTCCCCCATCACCCTGATATACTGGAAGAACATGTGCAAATGCACGACAACCAAACACTCTTAAATGCCTATAGGATATATCTTTCCCTACCATACATGCTCTGCAACATCACCATCTAGAGCTATACATGGTGATAAGTTGATTACATCAACTGCAGTCCTCAAAGCCTTATCTTAAAACCTTTTGGGTAGCTTGGCCTGTGAAAGCATACATCTGATCTTTCCATGATGGTGTGGTTCATCCTCTTTGCAATTGCATTATGTTGAGGCGTACCAGGAACTATCAACTCATGCTGAATGTTATGTGATCTGCAATAATCATTAAACAATCCTATGTACTCACCACCATTATCTGATCTTATGCATTTCAATTGCCTTTCTATCTCCCTTTCAACTATGACATGAAACTCCTTGAAGACATTGATAACCTGATCTTTGGTCTTCAAAGCATAGGCCCAAACTTTTTCGGAAAAGTCATATATAAAAGTAACAAAATAAACACCACTGATACTAGGAATATTAACAGATCCACTAGTAATTTTTGTCCTCAAAGGACCACACACATCTGTATAGACACGGTTAAGGTATGTATTTTTTTAGATAAAGCAGGACTAACAAAGGAAACTCTATGTTGTTTACTAACCAAACAATCAATACAAGGGTTCAAACGTGTACCTCTGAGGTCTGACAATATCTCTCTCTTGAAAAGTTCTTGCAGCCCCTTCTCGCTCATGTGTCTCAATCGCCTATGCCACAACTCTATAGCATTTAACTGCTCACCATAAGCTTTAGCTTGCAATCTATACAATGTATGATATTTCTTTCCATTAGCTACAATAAGATAACCCTTACTGAGCTTTCACTGCCCTTTGTGAACTCTGACATCAAAGTCTTCATCATCCAATCA